>REGO01000208.1:2023024-2056900 GCA_010120015.1 Rhombomys opimus
AGCCGTGGGGAGCCATGGAGAGCTTTAGGGTGCTGTTAGGGTGGTGGGCTTGCCAAACAAGAAGAGAGCTGCCTGGAGCATGGACAGTGAGAGTCAGGAAGGACAGCTTGGGGACCACAGTGGGGACAGGGGAGGCTGGCACACGCACTGGGGATGCAGCACTGTCACCAGGCTGGCACACACACTGGGGATGCAGCGCCATCACCAGGCTGGCACACACACTGGGAGCGTAACACCGTCACCAGTGATAGTAAGAGAACAGCAGCTTCGGGCCTTACTAAGTTTACTTCTCACTGTTGAAACAAGAGCCAACATTAAACACTTCAGGAAACACATGTTGGAAACCCAGCGAGTAGTTCTGGGACTCCCAGCCCCTTCGGCATCAGCTCTGAGCTGACTCCCACAGTGGCTCACAACCTTCTGAGCACCATGGCCCTTCAGCTCAGTTCCTCATGGTGCTGACCACCAACCATGAAATTATTTTTGTTGTTGCTTCATGCCTATAATTTTGCTGCTGTTATGAACTGTGATGTAAACGTCTGATATGTGTAAAAAGTCATTTGACCCCCCTCAAAGGGGCCGTGACCCAAGGCTGAGAGCCCTGCCCTAGCAGAAGGTGTTCTGTCACTGAACATGTGTAAACCACAGGCGGGACTAAGATCCCTGACACGCTATACGATGACACACTTCAAACAAGTCCATTTGGGTGTAACGGTGGATGTGCATGCGCAGATGTGCCCAGCTTGGCCTGAAATCTTCCCTCCGTAATTCTTTAATCAAGCAGGAGGAGGACTTTGATGAGCTGTTAGATGGAAGGCCAGTGCCTTTATTTCCTGTTGACTGGGCAGCAAGCAGAAAGCAAGCAGACTCTCTGTGATGCACGCAGTGTGCAAGGCACAACCTTTTGCTTGTTTCAATTTTCTCTTCAGTGTTTATGTGCCGAGGACCGTGCCCAGCGCCTTGTGCATGCCCGGCTAAGAGTCACTGCCACACTCTTCAAAGTTTCTGCTCCGCCCTTCGACCTTTGGTGAAAACCATGTGACCTAAGTGTGATTAAAAGCACAGTGGTGACCCCTGTGTGTTGCCTGCAGGACCCCTAAGCCTTCCACCTCTGCACTAATGCAAGACTCACCAAGGAAGCAACAGAGGCGGCGTCTGTGACTGGACCTTCCCAGATGGGACAGAGACAAATATTCACAAAACGCCGGAGGCCAGTGCAGCTTACCAGTGAGTGCGTCTGCAGGCTTGACCCAGCCTGTCTCGCCCCTGAGCTGCCAGGCTGGAGAACAAAGCAACTGCCCAGGGCTGAGCAGCCCGAGGGGCTGGGGCCGCTTAACGTGGTCTTTAGCTCTGTGCTGAGAGCCTCTGAGGAGGCGGCTGCCTGGCTGCGCTGTGTGAAGGACAGCAGTCCCGGGCGGTGCATCTTAGCCAATGCTGCGTCTCACAAATGGCACAAGCAACGCTGTCCCCGGAAGCTAAGTCTGGTAGCCTCCAGACTCCTGTTCAGGAGGCCGCACCCCAGACAAGCCGGGTGTGCTCACCACAGACCTTCCCCTGCTCACAGCAGAGTTTGTTCTCAGCTGCACGCTCCACGATAGCTGGGCACTGGCTTTCCAGCTCACCAAGCAGCACTGAGATCACATGTGTGTTCCTGCCCCCAGATTCACATGGCTCAGGGGGTCTAGCTCAGCTCTTTACGTTTGCACTTTAGCCATTCAACAGTTACGGCCAACACCGTGGAAGGGTGGCTGTGAGCTGAAGGCTCTTCAGGAGCCAGCAGACACAAGAATCCTGGTGCTCTGGCCCAGCTGGCTTCCTGAAAGCCGGGGAAGATGTGTGCATGGGAGGATCGCTTTGCAAAGGCAGGAGGAGAGAGACCATTGACAGAACACGAGACGGAAGACAACCGTGCCAACAATCCTTGTGGAGTAACCTAGGTCTCCCCAGTTGCTTCTCCATGAGTAGGCGCCCTGCCTCCAAACCCTCAATCTGGTCACTTTTTCATGTTTTATCATTCTTTGCCCAAGTCAGTACATAAGCAGTCAAGCCCAGGGGCTTCTCTGCGTGTCTTTCTCCTTGGAGGGCTCCTGGGTGAAGTAAAGCTTGCCGTAAGCGATTTCTGAGTTTCTCTGGCCAGCCCGGCTTTGGTTCACAGGGCTTTCAGGGCGTTACAAGAACTGCGAGAATGGGTTCTTTCCTCCTCTTCATCTGCTAGGGCATCCATAGCAAAACCCACAGACGGTGTGGCTTCCCAGAGGATGGCTTTCCAGAGGGTGACCTCCCACAATCCTAGAGCCAGAAGTCCAAAACTAAGATTCGGACATGCTGTTTTCTCCTGAGGCTTCGCTGCCTGCAGTAGCGTTTGCCTCTGTGCACACTTCCTTGATCTTGCAAGCCATGTCTGCCTACTCGTCAGACTGGATTAGGGTCCATCCCCAGGATCTCACTCAACCTTCATTTCCTCGTGTGGAGCATTGTTTCAGCACTTTCATGACTGCTAGGCATTAAGATTCCAGTGCCTAATTTGAGGAGGGGTTAAAATTCAACCAAAACAGAAAATGATCATTATATTATGTGCGTGTTTCTATATTAAGTAAGCTCAGTACAACACATGCTTAGCTGTTGTCTTAACAGTTCTTCACAGCCCGATCCGTGGTACAACGTCCATGTGCAATGGGCTCAGTCTTGTTCAACGCTCTCGGCCCAGCCAGCACATCTACCCCTTGAGGGATTTTCCCAATCGCTGTAGGAGCTGGCCTCCCCTGACTGCGTCAGTGGCTACACTAGGCTACACTAGGTTGGTTCCTGTAGTCAGGTGAGCATTCCCATTGAACGGGTGAGAAAACTGAGGAGTGGAGAGCCGATGCTCCATATTAATGCGGCCACGACTGGCTCCTAACTGCAGTGAGGTCCTTCTTTGTCCGTGCCTGCAGACTCCATTTAACTCAGTTACTTGAAAGGTGAGCCACTGAGATCAGACTTGGGGAAACATGGCCAGAGTGAGGTAATTAATAAGGCTCTGGGTCTGTGCCCAGAAAACTGACATCTGCAGCAGAGCAGGGAGGGGGAGAGAGAAGAAACACAGACATGTGGCAGGAAAACAGGAGAGGTGGAATGGCCACCAGCACCTTGAAGAGCCAGGCAGAGAGTGCCATTGCACAGGGGGACACGAAGCAAGGAAGTGAACAGAAGTTCGAATACAGGCTCTCTCGATGTGCACATCCTGCTCCCTGAGACGGAACCAGAGGCAAGAGTGGGAGCTGCGGAGAGAGTGGATCCGGCAGCAGAGATTCGGTGTGGGAATGCCCGCAGAGATGGCTGGTGACAGCTTGCAGGCTGCAGGTGTGTGCTCTGTAGGGCGCATGCTTTAACTGGGCTGCATTAAACGCCAGGAGATGGCTCCCTCAACTCCACAATTGGGCTGCTCTTTACAGATCTGGAGGTCCACTCACCTGGGCATCTTCTCTCTGTTCACTGTTGTGATGTCACTTCCTGATGTCTCACACCAGCTGACCTCACTCATTTACATCACCTGCCACCACCCTTGGAGCAGGCACACTTTTGTGTCACTTGGCCGGGCATCAAAGCATTCAGAGTAAACTCAGTCGTTTCTGTGTTTAAGTCTCAGCCCCACGGTTTGACTGTTTGATCTGCTGCTCTGTTGGGCTTTTCTCATTTGGCACATGGTGTGCCCAGTCTACAAGACCCACATATGTGAATTACTCAGCCAGCACCCAAATACCACGAACTTCTAAACCACAGGCTCACAAAAATGGAGGTCGAACGACCCTTCCACAGGGGTGGCTTAAGGCCACCAGAAAACACAGGTCTTTGCATTACATTCATAACAGCAGCAAAATCACAGTTGTGAAGCGACAATAAAAATGATTTTATGGCTGGGCCAGCACACATGGGGAAAGGGGAAATGTGTTAAAGGGTGGCAGCGTTAGAAGGGTGAGGACCCTGACCCAATCAGGGGCGGCTCTCACAGGATTTCATCAGTGTGTATGTCTTCTCTGTCTGTCTCTCTGTCTGTCTGTCTGTCTCTCTCATGATGCAGTGTGTGTGCATGTGTGTGTGTGAAGTTTGTGTGCCTGTGCACGCAGGTGTCTGTGGAAGTCAGTGGTTGGTTTCCTGTGCAATTGCTCTCCTTCTTTTTTTAGGACAGGGTCTCTCACGGGCCTGGAACTTAGCAGGTAGGCCAAGTTAGCTGGGCGGTGAGCTCCAGTGATCTGATTCGCTCCAGCTCAAAGCCCAGGATCACAGGGACACGCCCCCGACGCCTGCCCTTTTCTGTGAGTGCCAGGCTGGTGACCCAGACCCTCACTGGGTGTCCTCACTGAGCCATGTCCCTGCCTGTCTTTGGAACTTCTCTTCTGCAAGAGATCAGCACCAGAGGAAGCAAAGTCTCCAGGGCTCGGCTGTGGTGTGGAAGTCACATGCTGCTGCGGACACAGGTCTGAGCCTGAAGCTCAGCCTGGCCATTTCACATACATATCACTGCTTCAATCAGCCCAAATCAGTCGCCCATAACAAAGAGGTTTGTGGCATCTTTTTGGTAGACCAGGCACAAACACTTCTCATTAAAAAGTCAGAAATGCATCAGTCTTTACTGAATTACTTTATGCCCAGTTAATCCAAGTGAACAAAGCTCCATTGTTTCTAAGAAATTAGGGTGAGGACATCAAAACGCCCCTCCATCAGGACACTTTGGAGAAGATTATGGAAATGAGAAATGTATTAATCCGTTTGTTATTTACATACATGAATTTTGAATATTCAAAATTATTCCTCAGCTAATAATAATCTGAATTTTCATTACCCGAATAGACAGGGACTGATTACATGATAAGGAGAGCAGGGCGACTCATTGTTGTGTTATCAATCAACCGGGCATTTTAAATCCCACTCCAGGTGAGGAAGGCTGAGGAGGCGAATAGTGTCGGGTGGGGAAGAACCACCAGACACCCTTCACCTCTCTAGGGCAGAATCCGCTCCTGCCTTAGCTGTCTGTCCTGAGGAAGTCACTTAGCTTCCACACACCTCCTCATCTCACTCATGGCTCCAATCCAACAGTTCTTAAAGACGAACACAACTCGGGCGTGGGCAGACAGGGGTGTTGGTTAGGGGCTTGGAATGGCCCAGGGCTCATGAACTCTGAGGGTTCCGCACCCTGCAAAGCTGTGTGTGCTCACTGAGGAATGATCAGAAATTCAGGCTTATCTTTGGCGGCACGGTGAATTCAAAGTTGGCCTGGGATCAGGAGAGCCCGTGACAAAAGACAGACAAACAAAGACCACTGACCACTCCTTTAAGCAAGATGTCCAGGGTTTTCACAGGAACCGGGGCCTTTCTGAACACATACATTTTGTCATTTTGTACCTAAAAGAAGAAAAACTGGTTTTCTTCCTCATTTGTGAAGGGAAGGGGGTAATGTGAGTCTCGCTTGAGTTGTACTCTGTGGGGCTGCTGGGGAAAAGTCCAAGTTGCACAGGTAACAGTGACAGGTGCTGGTCTGAGCAGGGGGGGGGGGACCCAGGATGATCAGCAGCCAGACGAACACCCCACATCCCACCTACACTCAGAAAAACACAGAAAATACACACTGAGTGCCTCCAGCCTCCCTACAGGTGAGCTCCGTGAGGGTGCTAAGATGGACATGCCCAAGGCCACTGTTACCTTGAGAACATTTTCTCGCTGGGAATAACCACTTGGATTAGCATGTCAGCGCTCACCCAACAATAAACTTTATAAACTGATGTAAATTAGCCCTACCGAGGACAATTCTCCCTGGCTTAAAAAGAAATTAACAAAATGTATTTCATTCAGAAGCAAGTTTCAATATTCCAATATTTGGGTTTTATAGCCAGACAAGTGTCCACAGGGACATTAAATATTAATTATCTTGCCCATGTTCGCATCACAGGCGTGAACAGAGCCTGGAGTTGAAATCTTAACGGGCCCCCAACAGATGTGCCTGCCTACCTAATGATTATGCTCGCCTCTCTTAGCTCACAGCGTCCTGGGAAAGCTATGGGAAGGTTTTATGACTGGTACTAATTCATCCAAGCTTAGAGAGGGGCCTTTTCCTGCTGCATAGCCTCTGCTGTGGAGAGAGAGACCAGTGCAATCTTAGTGGAGTGGGGCTTGATTGAGATGCAGGCAAGGGCGCCCTGGGAAATCTAAGTCAGAACAAAAGGATGCTCCTGGAGAGGGCATCATTACAGGACGAGATGAAGACGTCAGCCACATCAGCGCACAGGAGTGCTCTCCGGTGCCATGGAAGCCATCTTGCTGTCAGTGACCAAAGGGAGCTTCAAGGCAGGGGCGGGGCCTCAGGAGACAATAGCCAGCAATTAGCACAGAGGCAGGGCAGAGCAGGGCAGAGGGAAAAGTAGCCTGGCACTTGATTTTATTTAGCTTTCCCTTTGATATCTAAGAATCACACTGATGATTACTGTGCTCAGTGTGCAGAGCTTGATTGGCCTATTCACACAGAAATGATCTTGGGGGTGGGGAAGGCTGAGTGCTCCCCTGTAACTGTGAGAGGCATGCATTTGTTTGGTTGCCGGTGGCTTCCTATATAGCACAGGGTTCCAGGAAAGAGTGACTTGGGCTTAGCCAGGATGACGGAGAAAGGCAGAACAGAAGCCCTTACACAGTTCTGCTGAGAACTCACAGTGCGAGGTCACGCCACTTGCCAGGAACTCGGAGAGCTGTGACGTTTGCTTGTGAGCACGCTCTTGACTCAGGAGTGAAATGTGAGTGAGCCTTGCTCCCCAGGTGTTTACTCTCGCATGGAATGTTTGTCCCTGAAGTTCTGCAACCACAGAATCCCTACGGATCCCAGGCTCTTTTGCTCTGAACTTGAGCCCAGTTGCAGGACATAGAGAGGTCAACCTCAGTCCAACAAGAAAGCTCCCTGTGTGCTCACTAACTTCATAGTCCTGAAAGCTGCTCTGCAGGCTGCTGGGGTAAACTGACTTAAGCCGTCTTCCTCCAGCACTGGGCCCTGGGAGCTACAATGCCAGCCTGCAGGCAAGGTTGAGCCTGCAGGCAAGGTCGAGCCTGCCAGGCAAGGTGTATCCCGTGTTGCCATAGGCCTGGTGCAATTGTCTGTAGCTCACGGGCCAATTCCAGCTTTTTGCCTTAAAAGTAGGGAAGGAGGAGGAAGCAGATAAGGAAGAGAGGAGGAGGAAATGGAAAGGAAGAGAAAGGTGAGGAGGTGGGGGAGGAAGAGGAAGGGGAGAAAGGAGGAGGAGAAGAAGAACTTGGTGGCACACCCTTGTAATCCCCAGCACTAGAAAAAGTGAACAAAGGTTGAGTGAGACCTTGTTTCAAAAAATGAAAGAAAAAATGGATGAAAGAAGGAGAGAGGGAGTGCAAGAGGAGGGAGGGAGGGAGAACGGAAGGAGGGAGAGGGAGAAAGGGAGAGAAGGAACAGGGGAAGGAAGGAGGGAGAGAGAAGGGTTGTTGGCTTCTGCTTTGAGGCAGTTTCTTCTGCCCTTGTAGACTGTAGTACGGTGGAAAGGCACAGGTTAGGGAGCTAGTTTCTCCTTCTCTGTGCTGAAGGTCCTTCTGTTTCAGGTGTTCACTAGCTCCTTTCCCAGGAACCACAAGGTTCTTCTTACTCTTCAGAACTGTGAGACAAAATAAGCTTATTCTCTGGATGAGCTGGTTATATCAGATTCTTGTCATAGGAATGGAAAGCTAGCATAGCAAGCATATATTATATGGTGAGGGCAACCTTGTTTGTGCTTTTTCACTGAAAACTGTTTCTAAAATTCATTTGTATCTAAGCGTGGTATCCCATGCCTGTAATCACAGTACTCAGTTGGATGAGGCAGGAGGATTGTTTCAAGATCAGCCTGGGCTAAAGAGTGAGACCAGAGGTGAGGGATGCCTTTAATCTCAGCACTTGGGAGGCAGAGGGAGGCAAATCTCTGTGAGTTTGAGGTCAGCCTGGTCTACATGATGAGTTTCAGGCCTGCCAGGACTAACTACACAGTAAGACCTTATCAGAGATAGATGATAGATAGATAGATAGATAGATAGATAGATAGATAGATAGATAGATAGATACATAATAGATGGATGGATGGACATACAGATGATAGATAGACAGATGAGTAGATGGATGGATGTACAGACAGATGATAGACAGATGAGTAGATGGATGGATGGTCAGACATGATAGATAGATAAATAGATAGATAGATAGATAGATAGATAGATAGATAGATAGATAGATAGATAGATAGATGGAGGGGTGGATGGGTGGTCAGACATACAGAAAGATAGATGATAGACTTTATCTAAAAATCATATACACACAAAAAAAGTTCATCTGAGATACTTTGTAAATATTGCTTATTATTTATGATTCCTCTTCAAGGCCTTGACGAATGACATGGGATCATTCTTGCAGAAGGTTCGGTGGGGGACCTCCAGTAGGTTAGCTGTCTGTAATATAAATAACACATCAAGTCCCCAAGAAAGAAAACACATTTCTTTCAAAAGTCTGCCTTCTATGAATCATGACTGGATTTGCATTACTCAGTAGAAACTCATGTGTCAAGCTTAGAAGCTTAGCTGTGAGGTAGAGGGTCCGCCCCCACTACCCGCCTCCTACATACTAATTTGGGGCTAGCCATTCCCAATTGCACATTGTTTCTGTCCGGTTCTCAGTGAGGACAGAATTTGAACTTCTCCGACGGTGAAGACTCGTGTGGGCTGCTCTCTAAAAAGACAAAGAAGAGAGCCAGGAGTGTCAGCTGCTGGGTCAGCTAACTGTGCCCAACTGAAAAGCCCAACAGGTTAGGCAACGCGTTCGTTCTTCCCACCCTACCGCCGGCTCCTCACAGGAAGGCACATTTGGCTTATGCAACTTCCCGGTGCTCGGGGGCCAGGGAAGCAGGTGTTCAGTCCTTGGATTTGTACCAGACCAAAGGAAGAGTACTCAACCTTGTGTTTATTATTCTTTCAAAATACAACAACAATCTCTTAGCTAAGGCCTTTAATCCTAAGTCTCTTGAAAATTCATGTATTTTTTTTTGCTTTATGAATTGCTATATTTAAAAAACGACAATGCACATCAACATTTGACAGCTTGCCAAATGAGGGTAGGCAATAAGTTGTAGGCCAAATAGGAGCTGTGCATGTCTGCCTGCATTGGTGCTTGAGTTTTAACACTGTTCATAACTGTCAGACTCCACACAGAGATCCAGCAAGCTTAAACTAATTTTGTGCCACCCCTCCTAAAAATTTAGGGCACTTGCAACTTCTCTTTAGGGTAATACCTTGAGGGGAAACAGCAGTGGTAAATTAAGAGGGGCTCATCTACTTCAGGGTGGGATGGAGCTAGACTGTTCTATAGTGTGAAGGTTTGTCCTGCTTAGCTGCAGCCTGACCCAGCCTAAAGCCATTTGAGAATTCTCCACTGAGGGAATGCGCACATTCGAGCAGCCCATGTGCGTGTCTCGGGGAGAACTGTTGACTGTAAACTGCAGGCAGCTCTGTTCCTTGGGCTGTGGGCTGGGCCTCAGAAACAAGCTGAGCACAAGCCTGTGCCGTCCTTCCTGGTTTCTCCTTTAAATTCTTGATTACCTGAGTTCATGCCCAGACTCCCCTCAGTGATAAACTGTGACCTGGAAGTATAAGTCAGAGAAGGAGCTGAGTTCAATTCCCAGCACCCACATGGCAGCTCACAACCATCTGTATCTCCAGGTCCAGGGGACTAACACTCTCACACAGACATACATGCAGGCAAAACACCACTGCATATAAAATAAAAATAAATAAATCACTGGATAATGGGAAGCTAACAAGATATTTTCTAAAACTGGTATAGAGGACCTAGAATTCAGATCATGGCCAGGTTTAGCCTGACTGATGCCTTTCTTTCCCCTCCTTCCCACTCTACAAAATGTCTACCCAGAGCCCTTTGCTTCTTTATTATTTCTGAGCTCTATATAAAAATAAAGGTGCATGAGATGTTCCTAGGCAGGGAATGGTTAGTATAATGTTTCAGATGGGGTGGGAAGGAAGGTTAACCGGCCACTCTTCTACTGCTGTGATAAAGCACCAAGAACGAGAAAGCTCACAAAAGAAGGCGATAGCTGAGGATTTAGAGCCCACCATGGCAGAGCAGAGGCCTGGCAGCAGAAACACATGAGCACACACACCTCCAATGCAAGCGGAGACAGGGCGCACACGCTGGGAATGGCTCAAGACTTTGCGACTCACAGCCGGCCCCCAGTGATGACTTCTCCAACAGGGCCACAACTGTTCCTTCCCAAACAGTTGTGCAAACTAGGGACTGAGTGCCCAGACATAAGAGTGCAAGGGGCGTCCTCATTCCAGCCTTAACAGAAGAACCACTTCTCTGTGTTACTCCATTTTCACATAAATGCTTTGCCCCAACCACAAAAAGATCTTCTACGTTAGGATTATTATCTGGCAAAGTCTGGCAGGTTCCCAGCTATTCTGTGAGGGAGGGTGCAAAGAGGACATTCAAATCACATGTTGAGTTTACAGGGATTTTTTTTCTATTGTCTGCCAAGATTATGTGTCATCTTGATAAGCACATGAAAAAGGAATAAACATGCCTAGTTATCAGGAACTGCACTAAGAGTCCATTCTACCCCAGTCAAAATGGCTAGAATCAAGAAAACAAGCAATAGCAAAGAATGCAGGGAGGAAAAAAAAAAGAAAACCATATACATTGCTGGAAGGAATGTAACTAATGAGGCCATGATGGAAACCAAGTTGGAAGTTGTACAAAAAATAAAACATAGAATTACCATGGAACCCAGATATACTGCCCTTGAGGGTGTGCCTGAAGGAGGCTCAGTCAGTAAGCCAGAGATACTTGCACACCCATGCTTACTGTGGTGCTGCTCACAGGAGACAAGATATGGAGCCAGCCTAGACGCCCATCAACAGATGGACAGCTAAGGAGGATGTGGCACACATTCACGGCGCACCTTTATCCAGCCAGAAAAAATGAGGCTAAGCAAGAGGGTTGGCATTTCCCTGCAATCCTGGCACTAGAAGGGGAGAAGGAGGAAGATCAAGAATCCAAGGGCATCTTCAGACACACTGACGTTTAAGAGAAATTAAAGTGTTATTTGCGGGAAAGTGGAAGGACCTGGAAATGATTACGCTAAGTGAAACAAGACGGTCAGACAAACACTGCCTGTCTCCCTCACTTGCGGTACCCAGATTTTTTTTTAAGTATATATTTATGAACTAGAAGATGGGCTTTGTGAATGGAGGGAGTAGCCTGAAGACAGGCAAAGACAAGAGGGGGCACTTAGAGGCTACAGTTAGGAATGACACTACATCAAGATACTGCCATGACTTCCCTTACCTTAGAAGCCAGTGTGTTTCAAGAGGCGGACACCTAGACAATCAGTTATCTCCAGAGTTGCTACATTTAAGCTGCCGTCGGATGGAATTATTTTCTTGTTCACCAACATGTCTCAAGAGACCAGAACAGTGCTTTCAGTGCTCAGTGCTGCTTTGTTGGTTGAATGACTAGGAAGAAGTTAGGCTGTGTGTGTCAGGCGCTTGTGTGGGCAGTGGGAATAAAAGAGCTGCAGAGAGAGCTGTATAAAGAGGTGCAACTGGGGGGATACAAAATGAATAAAGTGAAATTAATAAAAGTTAAATAAAAAATTAAAAGAAGAGGTGCAACTGGCCTCGGCCAGACAGTAATATCTTTCAAGGGGGTTATATTTCATTTTAGGTGGAAATAACTCACAAGATGTTGGCTGGGAGAGGAAAGGAACGTAGGAGCAAAAGTAGGAACATTTTAATTGGCATGCCTGAACTTTCCTAATTCTAAAGGTCACTCAGTGTTGATGGCCTTCTCCCCAGTTGCAAAAGAAAGTTACCTAAGACTACATTTTCACACACACACACACACACACACACACACACACACACACACACTGTTGCTTTGGCCTATTATTTTTTAATGATTTATTTATTTTTATTTTATGTGCACTGGTGTTTGGTGTTTTGCCTGCATGTATGTCTGTGTGAGGGTGTCAAACCACTTAGAGAGATTACAGATAAGTGTGAGCTACGATGTGGGTGCTGGGAATTGAACCTGGGTCCTCTGGGAGAGCAACAGTGCTCTTGACCACTGAGTCATCTCTCTAGCCCTGACCCGTGATTTCTTTATGTGAGACACTAGTGTGCCGTGGGTTGGGGCTTTGGTCGCTGTGTTCAGCATGGACCAATGTCCTTATCTTACCAAAAGGCCGGAGATAAGAAGGTGAGAAAAGTGATTGGTCCCCTACATAGTAACTGTGACCTGTGATAGTCATAAAATGAATAAACACCACAAAATTCATATTTTACCTACCTCTAGAAGTTCTGTGAGAGTTGGAAGATTGCAATGGTTGCATTGTGAAAACCTGTAAAAATTACAAGATAAGCAGGAAATGCAATTGAGACGGAAGGAGTGCGTGGAAGTGCGGTGCAGTGTTGGGGTAACCGCTCCCACGACCAGCAGAGTGTCAGCTCAAGTGAGGCAAGAAGGAAGTCCGGTTCAGCGGGGCTCAGGAGCCATTGCTGGTTCAAACTTCTGTGTCTGACACCAGGCAGTTTATTTTAGGCATATGTAAGCCCAGCACAATTTTAGAAAAAGGTTTCCTGATGATAATTAACTTAATCCCACATGGACAAGGGTCTAGGGTGGCAGACCCTCAGTGTCCCGTATTTCGTCACCCATCTTGTTTGTTAGTGCCCTTCTCTGCAGAAACTGTCTCAGCATCTCCAGCTTCTAGGATCTCGCCTTTCTCCCTACAGGCTGTCTCTGCTTACTCAAAAGTTTGAAGATGAGTAACAGAGCTTTAAGAAGCTCGCTCACTGGGAGGGCTGAGTGAGAGCAGAATCAAGACCATCTTATTTCTGCTCCTGCCCCTATAGCACTTCCCCAAGCACTATCCTAGCTTTGCTGTGCGTGAGCTTTTGAAACTCTGAGTAAGATACACATACTATCAAATGACCCATCTTAACTACCTGCGGATATACAGCTCAGTGGGATTCACTGCGTTTTCATTGTGAGATTGCCATGATCATCATGTTCAGAGATTTTTCATATTCTCAAAATCAAACTTTATACCTACTAAAAATGAGTTCTCCAGTGAGCTAATCTATAATCTATTTTCTGTGTCTGTGTTGAATACTGTAGGTATTTCATATAATAGGATTGTGTACTATCTGTTCTTTCTGCCTAACTTATTTCTCTTAAAAAATCTTCAAGATTAATACGTGTTATAGCACATGCCAGAATTCCATTCTTTTAAAAATATGAATATTATTCCATTATATGTGTAGAGTATTACATATTTTGTCTCAGAGTTCCTCTGTTGAAGGGCTGTTAGATTTTCTACTTTTAGGGCACTGTAATACTGTTGCTATAAGCAGTGGTGTGTAATTAACTCTCAGACAGGGTGGGATGCAGCTGGGCTGCTGGAGTGCTTGCCCTGTGCACAGAGCCCTGGGTTTGATCCCACAGCACTGCTAATGCAGGCCTGTGATCCCAGTGGAAGCCTGAGGGAGGAAGATCAGAAGTTCAAGGTCATTCTATACTACAAAGTGATAGCCTGGGCTAGGTTCTTTTCTAGAAAAACAAAACTCCAAACATTCTAACCTAACTATTATTAGCTATTTCTGTCAGAATATCCAGGAACATACTAGGTCATGGTAACTAATGAATACCTTGCATTGACCTAGTTTTATGGTATCTATTGCCTTAGAGTAGCTGTGAAAACTGCTCACTTTGCTTACTGCTCCAAACGTCAGCACAGATAACCTGTGGGCGACCAACCCTCACCGTGATAGACTATTTATTTGTCTTTCAAGTGGCTACCAGTCTCTCCATGGGGCTCTCAGTCCTTCTGTATGTTTAATTTTTCATGCTAGGCATCGAACCTGGGCAATGACACATGCTAAGCAAGTGCTTCGTCATGAGCTACATCTCCATCCCTACTCTTGTGCACATTTGAAATCTTCAAAAAAAATGTTTATTCAAATAATAGACACTCAGGTCCAGACACTAATCATGCAACTGAAAGGACCACCCACAGACTTATGGACCCCCCCTTTTTTTTTGCATTGAGTCATTAAATGGGGTCAAGTGGTAATTGTTACCGGATTTCATTTTTTTAGTTATATAATTGTAGTCATGATAACCAAAGTTTAAGGCATCTTTTATGTCTATGACATATAAACAAATTATATTGCAGGTCATTTTTAGAGTCATTTTAACTGAGGCATTCATGAGTATACACAATAACATTTAAATAGCATTTAAATACCTCCTGCAATGGCACTGCACATTTCCCCCAATGTTACTGAAACTGGTTGCAATTTTTCCTTCCAGATACATAAAGTACTAGAAAAGTAGCCAAAAAAAAAGACACAGACTCAATATGGTGCCAAAAATAATAATAGCGCTTGAAATGTTAAACAGTTTCTCAGAGCTCTTCTTCTTCCCCTTCCTCCCACTTCTCCTTGGAGACAAGCCTCTCAGGCTGGCTTCCGGGCCCTCCTGAGTCAGCAGTGGCTTCTGTTTGGGATGGTACTATGGCTGATGATGGGAGGATACTGGGGATGATGGGAGGATACTGGGGATGATGATGGGAGGATACTGGGGATGATGATGGGAGGATACTGGGGATGATGGGAGGATACTGAGGATGATGATGGGAGAATACTGGGGATGATGGGAGAATACTGGGGATGATGATGGGATGATCCTGGGGATGATGATAATACTGGGGATGATGATGATACTGGGGCTGATGATGATGGGAGGATACTGGGGATGATGATGATACTGGGGCTGAGGATGATACTGGGGATGATGATGATGGGATGATACTAAGGATGATGGGAGGATACTGGGCTGAGGATGATACTGGGGATGATGATAATGGGAGGATACTGGGGATGATAATAATCCTGGAGATGACAGGACAGTGATGGGTGGTGGGATGGAGGAACAGAGTTGACCACTTCAGCAGAAGTGCTGAGTTACTGCTGTGAGAGAACCCTCATTTCTCCTCTTAAAACGTTCTTGAGTGACTTTCCAATTGGCTTATTTGCTTTGTTTTCTTGGTGGCAGGTCAGAGGATGGCTCTCCAGGCACAAGCCATGTCCTGAGTTAAAGGTTGGGGAACGAGGTGTGAGCAAGTCAATCACTGCCCGTTATCACTTTGGGAAGTGCATCAAGACATTTTATTCCACGCTGGCTCCCTGAGTCAGATCACAAGAGTAGGGAAAGCTGGCCAAGGAACTCAAACACAACTGTGGAGGAAGCTGTGTTTTCAGTCCAGCCAGGGCAGC
Organism: Rhombomys opimus; assembly: GCA_010120015.1. Classification (NCBI taxonomy): domain Eukaryota; kingdom Metazoa; phylum Chordata; class Mammalia; order Rodentia; family Muridae; genus Rhombomys; species Rhombomys opimus. The sequence goes on from REGO01000208.1 coordinate 2,038,388, forward strand.
CTGGGTCCTCAACTGGCCACATTATGTGGAAGTTTATCAGTGCCTTCCTGAGGTCAAGTCCGTGGGTGATGAGTTCCCTTTCAGAGAACTTTCATAGGAGGCACACACTGCGTCCAGTCAACACCAACACTTATTTTTTTAAATATTAATTTAAAAGTAAGTTATAAGATAATGTGCATGTAGCTTGCATCAAATATTCTGCTAAAGGCAATAAGCATTATTTCTTATTTATGGTTATCCCAGCCAGGAGCATGGCAAACTTCATTCAAAGTACACACTCATTCACTCAGAAAATGGTTATTCAGTATGTCTTAGTTTCTTTACTGTTACCGTGATAAAACTTCCCAACAAAAGCAGTTCAGGAGAAAGGGGGTTTTCATGTCAGTCTCACAGCTTTGGGATATGGTCTGTCACGGCAGGGAAATCAAGACAGGAGCTTGAAGCAGCTGCTCACATCACATCTGAAGTCAGGAAGCAGAGAGTGATGTGTGCCTGCGCTCAGGCAGCCTTCACCATTGTTTTCAGTCCGGGTCCAAACCCGAAGAACAGCACCACTCACTTTAGAATGGGTCTTCCCAGCCCAATTCACGTAACCAACATACAATCTGCCACAGGTGTGCCCGGAGGCTCGCCTCCCCGGGATGCCAGCGCCTGTGAGGTTAGCAGGCACCCACAGTGACTTTGGTCAGTAGGGATGGAGCAGCCTGCAAACAGGACCAGCCTCTTGTTCTCATCAGGTGCCAGAGGAGAGAAAAATACAACAGATGGTTAAACTGAAAAACTACACTCAGTTGCAAAAAAAAAGCAACGGCAGCTCATGGGGGTGGGAGTGCCGGAGGGTGAGAATGGGATAGGGAGAATCTGAGTAACTGCAGGAAGCTTCGAGGTGACAGGTGACAAGACAGGACCTGCCTGTGAGGACTGTGGGGGAGCAGAGTGGAGACCTGGGGTACCGCACTGACCGCACTGCAGCGCACAGAAAGCTGCTGCGTTCCTGCTCCCTGCCACTTAACAGTTCCATCGTCAGAGCATCCAAGTGTTCGACCAGCAATTAAGATAAGTGACCACCATGCCAGCCAGGCCTCCTTTGCCGAGAGAAAACAAACCCACGATGTAAAAGGAGTTTTGAAATTTAGGTCCGCCAACCCTGCATCAGCACTATCGGATGTCACTATTACAAGTTCCACTCGGAGCAGCCGCCTTGGGTTTGGGAAGGGCCCTGACTCCCCGCATTCCAGTGCGGGTCTCTAAAACCTCTTTTATGACCAGGGTGGCCTCTGCTCCACCAGTCACCTGGTTTGTGTCCGTGAAGAGCTACTTTACATGGTGATGATGTTGTGGACCTAGGAAGAGTGGTCGAGATGGCACACCAGAACCTAGAACTGTGATGTGCTTCCTGTGTCCTAGGGATGCTGGTGCTGACAGTCTCAGCAGAGCTGCTGCCACCTTCCCCTTCCCCTCCTCCTCACCCCTACCTTCACCTTCATCCTTACCCTCCTCCTCACCCTTCTCCTCAACCCTGCTCCTCAACCCTGCTCCTCACCCCTGCTTTCACCCTCCTCCTCATCCCTCCTCTTCACCCTCCTCAACCTCCTCCTCACCCTCGTCCTCACCCCTGCCTACACTTTGGACTGGTAAGAGTTTAAATTTTCTCTACTGTACCTTCTAGGTCTCAGCTAAGGACTTTGAGTTCCAGGTCTATGAAGACGTAAAACTTCAAGTCCTTAATCTAACTTGAATCACAGATCTGCAATCACTGAAACACACGTGACCTGCCTGTACTGCCTTCTGGGCTGGACATCTCTCACAAATCAAGGGCATTGCTTCATCTCAACGACCTGCTGCCACACTGTTCATCGGGGGGGGGCCTCGAAACACCTCTTCAGTGTGAAATGCGCCTAGAACATGCTCAGATGAAGGCGTCACCCTTGCACCTTCCCTGCCGCTGGGATGGAATGGCCAGTGATGAGCAGGGAGCACACACCTTCCCTCACGCTGTCTGTGAGTGACTGCAATCATTAGGCAAGGCACTTTGTTAAATTGCACAAAATCCCTTCAGTGTGTAAGGTCAGATGTCACTGTCATTATTGTGTGAGGGTGGCCTCCTATGGATGGTGGGCAGGTTGTAAATCTAGATTTCTGTGTCTGCGAATGGGAAGGTCTTCACCTCAGTTTGCACAGACTTTCTTCAGGTCAGCATGGACCGGAAGGAGCTGAAGAATGTGTGCAGTTCTGCTGGCTCTGGCTGACACGCTTGGCTGCCCCTGCCCTGTGATTACTCGTTTGGGGTTGTTAGTACCCGCAATCTATATTTCCCATCAAATGTGCTCTCCCAGTGTCCTCTGGGGACAGACTGAGCCCAGCCAGCACATCAATAAATAGCATAACAGAATTAACTGACATTTCATTTATCCTTCAGTGTTTTTATTTTTTCTCCAGACATTAGTTCAAAGGATCATAATGTCATGGAGCATCCATCAGAGGGGATGGGGAAAAAATGAAGCAGACCTTATTCTCCCTCACACTCTTCAGGCTCTGCAGGGTGCTCCCTGGGGTAAAGCTGGCCATTTTAGAAAGGCTCGTCAGCCTGTCGGTCTGCACCTGCATGCTCAATCATCTTTAAAAAAAAAAAAAAGTTTGCTATTAGGAAATATCCTCTAGTGAGCTTGCGTGAGCAAGCATTGCAAACAGGAAATACTGCTGAGCAGAGCTCACCAAATGCTGATTCTTTCGTGTGGAGATTGTAGGAAATAAATGAAAACCACAGCAAGACTGCCCCTTGGCTACAAACTGAGACCAGTCCGGGGCAATAACAACGAAGAGACTTTGGATAGGCATTCCTCCAGGTGAGGGCTCCCGAGCTGTTGCTCTCCACGATCTGGAGAGACCGTGGAATTAACAGGGAGCAACGCCTGAGTTGGCTTCATTCTGTGGACGTCCCAGAAAGCACAGGCCCTGTAACTTCCTGCGGACTGTAGGTGGGAGTCTCCCTTAAAGCTTCCATGCAAGGTGCTCACAAAATTAACCCTAACCTAAACGAAGCAAAGCAAATCACAGGCCAGTGTCTGGACACCAACAGTGCCACACACCCTGTTCTAGACAGCAAAGAGCTGAATGCCAGCAGAAACCACCCTCATCTCTGTGTTGCCCTTTTCATTTGCTGCTCGCCCATTGCTCTTTAGAAGGTAAAGATAGCTTTTATAATTGACATGCCCTGCAGGGATTAAAGTGGCCACATCCGCTCTCATCTCTTCTCCCAGTCCTGAGGTGATGACAGAGGTAGAGACGACCTCCACGCTCAGGCAGGGCAGCAAATCCGAGCGAGGGCCAGCAGGTCAGGTGGGTCAGATGCTGTGTTAGGTGCGTCTCTTGTCGGTGTGATGCAAAACCCAGCAGATGCAGCTTAGCAGGAAAGGCTCACTGTGGTTCATCTTCACTGGGCACTTGGGTGCAGTCTCAAAGGCCTTTCGTTCCCTCCATCAGGAAGGTTTCATGGCCTTCAGAAATGGTCTTGCCAACTGAGGACCAAGCACACAAAACTCAGGTTTGTAGCAGCCATTCCAGATGCAAACACTTGTCCTTCTGCAGTCATCTCTCAAAGGATGTCAGTGACTCCCAGGAGGGACCACAGGGACAGCCTCCAAAGCTGTCCACTCCACAGTCTACACCCACGGTCAAAGCAGGAAGGCCCAAATGAAGGGCATCCTGCTCCCAGGAGAATGCTCTCCCAGTGACAGGACTTGGATTCCATCTTTTGCCTTTCCAGTCCCCATCAGCCCATCTGTCCCGGCTGTCTGAAGAAAAGCAGCTGCAGGGGCTGCTGCTCCATGCTTTGGCCTCGCTATCTTGGTTAAAACAGTGGACAAAGCACTAATCATACCAGATGCCTCCGCCATGACCCTCCTTACAGTCCAGAATAGATTGATTGGCCCAAAGGACTCCTCCTGAACCCACAGAGGGATCCTGGGGCATCCCACCACTCTCCTAGAAGCCCCAGGCAGGAGAGGAACTATGGACAGAAACACCTGCGGCCACACTGTGAGAAGCAAGTAACCGGTGGAGAATTCCTGCCAAATGTTTCCCAGTGAGATCCAGCAGCAACCCTTTCAAGTCTGGCGGGATCTCTTGACCCTCATGCCCCATTTTTACTTTCTCCCTAGCTTACCTTGGATAGCCTAGAAAAGAGCTGAGAGGTAGAAAGGGTGTTCCAGACCATGGAGATCTGGAACCTTATCAGCAAGGAGGGGCATGATTAGATCAAGGCTGGCTCAGGTGCCAGACTCGGATAGCAAGAAGAGCACGGCCATCTGCAAGGACTTGGGTAACTCACTGGGGAGGAATTTTAGGAGCTAGGGAGGGAGAGGTTGTGGTGCAAACTGTGCCAAGGAAGAATCTCTCCCTACCTCCTCAGCCCATGCCAGTCCCACCCCACCCCTGCTTCCACCCTCTTTTCCTGCACAGAGTGTGTTTAGAGACACAAGCCGGTCCTGGGTGGCTGGAGAAGCTCAGTACGTGAGGCGCTCTGCTGAGAACGGAAGGCCAACATCCCATTGCCAGCTGAGCTTCCTTCCCATGAGCACTGAGGGATGGCTTAGAAATCCCAGGCACCATGATGACAGAAATAAGAAAGAAGCACCCTCTGTTCCAAGCCTGGAAAGAGTCTGGGGTGATTCAGAACCAGGTCCCTCTATTGGCTTCTAATAAGGAATCAGTGTCCTTCCACCAAATGGGAAGAAGGGAGGACAGGCTGAGCTTCACAACAGAGCCTTGCCTGGGATACATCTAGACGCCTGTCCAGCAAGGGCACGGCCCAGCCCCTGGGGCCATGGTTGCCCAGAGCTATACTTCCCGCTGTAATGTCAGTCAGTTATAAAATAGTACTGGGGATATGGTGGTGGACAAGATATTGAAGCAGCAGGCAAGGATGTGTACCTTGTGCACTTACAATCTTGTGGAAGATATTGTCCGTGAAAACCAGTCAGGAGACCAGGTGGGTGAGATGGCCACGAAGCACGCGTGGAGATAAGAAAGAAGACCGAGGTTTAAAAGCAAGATGCTCAGAGCACGCTCCTTGGAAAAGTGGCTCTGGGACAAAGACTTGATAGGAGGAGTGAGGCCTATCTCCATGGATGTTGAGAGTCCATGTGAGCCCTCCTGGTGATGTGACGTCTCTGAAGCAGAAGCAGGCTCAGTGCTCCTGAGATTCCCTCACCACCTCATGCCTAGCGTGGCGTCTCCTTCATCGTTCCCCACTACATTGGCTCAGGGCCTGTGGCCGCACACGTTTTAAAGAAATGAGACGCATTTAGCTCACGGTTCTGAGGGTCCCAGGGTAATTACGCCAGCGTCTTCCCACTTGGCTTCTGATGACAAGCTCATGGTGGAAAAGCCAGAAAGCCAAGTGAATGTGTGGGGGAGGTCTCACGGTGTGTGCAGAAGCAAAGGCGCCAAACCAACCCCACAGTAACCTGGTCACTTTGTAACTGACCCACTCTCCTGACAACTCCACTACCTCCTTCACGAGCCCCGTAACCTACCCTCCCCCAAAGGTCCCAGTGCCTCACAATACCGTTCCTTTGGGAACTAAGCACATCCAAGCCCTAGCACTAAGTAAATGTTCAGTTAAAGCCCAGTGGCGAGGTGCATGCTGGGACAGTTGCTTATGGCTGTTCTTTTCCTAGTCTGTCGGAGTTCTAACCACAGAGAAAGTGATGGTGCCACAGAACAAGAGGGGACATTAAATAAGACTTTAAAGATGTCAGCTCTCCACGCTCCTGGATCACGCCCCTTGTGTAAGCGGGACGAAGGGGAGACGGCCCGAAAACCAGCCAGCCAAGACAAAAGCTGAAGTCCTCTGTCCTGCCCACGGTACAGCGTCACCTGGCTGGTGATCAGGTCTCCAGCACCCTGTGGCGCCTCCGTTCCTCATGGCCTCAGGCTGTCATGACGTCTCCTCAGACGCTCCATGTTTTCCCATTTCCCTGGCTCCGAGCTTCTTGCTCAGTTGCAGCAGCCATGACCACGACTGACCGACGTGGCCAGCTCAGCCGTGCACTTGACCCCTATCTGAGGACTGGGTGGCCAGTGTCGCCACTGCTTCCGGTTCCCTTGAGGCCCGTGGGTATGTGACTGTGTTACACACCAGACCGAGGTGCAGGAGATTGTGGGTAAGCAGGTGGCCCTGCCCCAGTTTCTCTCTCATGGTCTATCCAAGGGCAGATCGCACGCAGGGAAAAGTGAAAGGGGAGACTGCTGCACACGCCCTGGGCCCCAAGTGTGTTTTTGGTGTCTCTGTGTGAGATGTAACCACAAAGACACAAATGGATCACTGACACCTTACCAAAGACTCAACCCTGGGATCTAAAAAACAAAACAGAACAGAACGCCCCAAGGAGCTTCCGTTTGCTGGGGAAAATGATCAACCTATTTTTTCTCACTCTTAACGTCTGTCTGTGCCTTCATAGCCCTCTCCTTCTCTCTCCATATAAGAAATGAGCATTTAGCCGATTGTTCCATAGGTTAGTGTCACTCCCTATAGAGAAACCGTCACCTGAGCCTGCCCTTCTGTGTGTGTGTGTGTGTGTGAGTGTGCCTGTGTGAGTGTGTGAGTATGTGTGAGTGTGTGTGTGTGATTGTGTGTGTTTGTGTGTGAGTGTGTGACTGTGTGTGTGTGTGAGTGTGCCTGTGTGAGTGTGTGTGTGTGAGTGTGTGTGTGATTGTGTGTGTGAGTATGAGTGTGTGTGTGTTTGACTGTATGTGTGTGAGTGTGTGAATATGAGTGTGTGTGAGCATGTGTATGTGTGAGTGTGTGTGGGAGTGTGTGTATGTGTGTGAGTGTGACTGTGTGTGTGTGTCTGTGAGTGTGTGTGTATGTGTGTGAGAGTGTGTGTGTGTGATTGTGTGTGTATGTGAGTGTGTGTGAGTGTGTATGTGTGAGTGTGTGTGTGTGAGTGAGTGTGTGATTGTGAGTGTGTATGTGTGTGTGTGTGTGTGATTGTGTGTGTGTGTGACTGTGTGTGTATGTGTGTGTGTGAGCATGTGTATGTGTGAGTGTGAGAGTGTGTATGTGTGAGTGTGTGAGTGTGTGTGTATGTGTGTGTGAGTGTGTACATGCGCACACACCTGTGTGTGCTTTCCCTAACTCAAAAATAAAACTAGTCAAATGCTTTTAAGGTCGGCGTGGAATTCTTTTAACTCATATAACTTCCAAGGGTTTCATTCAGCTGAGCTCATCAAATGCACTTTCTTTTTCCCTCATCCTGGATCAGCAGAGGCAATTTTCAGGCTGGCTCTGGGGGATTATGTCTCTAATGCGTTTCTTCCCCAAGACCGACTTACCTGTCTGCCTTCTTTCTAGCTGATCTGTCTACTGTCTACACATTCCTGGGAAAGCAGCTGGCCAGAGGGTAAATGCTCTGTCTCTTCCCTGAGAAAGTCAAGTCTCCTCTTCAGGCGTTTTCCTTTGCTGAGTGTGGAAGCTGGGTTCGCGAAGTTAAGTGGTGCACGGAAAGACCATCCGTGAAGCTTCGCCCTGATGTCTGCAGGCTTAGCCGTGCACTGCAGATCAGCCCAGACAGAGTTTATCTACAGAGATGAAGCTGCGGAGAGAGGTCTGGATGCTGGAACATGCACCCTGGGGGCTCCTGAGCTAATTATGCAGGCCTGGTGGGACTCAGCCCCTGGGTGTGCTGTGGCCAGTTTGTAGAGGACTCTGATAACAATGGCTGTAGGTGGACAGCCTTAGCGAGGTATCTGCTGTCTTTGTTTGCTTTCTACTGAAGTAATAAACAGAAAGCATCTTTAGTTGATATGGTCTGCATGTCCCTCCTGATCATTTGATCATTGAGGGAAACCAAGGCAGGAAGTCAAGCAGGACTCCATCTCAGACACAGAGCCCACGGAGGAGGACAGCCTATTGGCTTGCATTTGATGGCTTGACAGCTTGCTTTGTAAACAACTCAGAACCACATGTCCAGGGAAGGCACCACTTGCAGGGCTGTGCCCTCCCACGTCAGTCACTAGTGATGATGACGAGGATGATGATGGCTTGCCTACAGCCAACCTAATGGAGGCATTTTCTCCATTGAGCTTCCTCTTCCCAGTGACTCTGGCTTGTGTCAGATTAGCAAACAGCGACAGCAACAAACCAGCACATCTGGTTTCCTACACCAAGCAGCACAGGTGCCCCACCCCCACCACGCATTCCAAGCATCTCCATGGAAACAGCGATCATAAAATGCATCAGGCTGAAAGACCAGCAGGTGTTTGTGAGATGGAAACCCGGAGGAGGTGAAGCAGGGAAGGATGGTGGGTTTCAAAAGTAAGTGTTCCAGAATGTTCAGTGTGCTGAAGGTGAACTCCCTGCAAGTCAGGCAAGGGAGGGGACAAGATAGACAAGTCCAGAACATGAAATAAGAACTGACTAGATGGTGCCTATGCTGGCGGTGATGACCCGTGGGCGGCAGGAGGGGGAAGCTGCCTTACTTCCTAAGAACTGTCTGAACGTTTTTGTGTCGCTGGGCTGAAGGTCCTTGGATTGGGGAAGTTAGAGTTAACAGGGCCAGAGAGATTATAGAATCTTGCTGGCTCTTGCTGTCTCATCCACACGGCTTTGAGCCTCTTAGGATAGGGATCAAGTGACATCTTACTCATCTTGATAGCTCCCACATCCTAACGCTGAATAAATAATGGTTGTGGAATTGAACTCAGTTCAGTGCAATGAGTTGTGGTAGCAGCCTCAATGCTGATAGTTTCTTAATAGGATCTATAAGAAAAGTAGACTTCATTTCCTATAGCTTTAAAGCATATTATCTAGGCTGCATCTGCTTCAGGAAGAAAAGCATTTCCTCCAACTAGCTCTGTTTACCTGGAGTTATAAATGCACCCTATAGAAAACAGTTTCTGAGATACTGTGTAAGTCCTCAGCAACTTAATGCAACTTTAGCCTGTAGTGTGAGGTCTTTTCTCTCTCTCTATATATATTTTTTTGAAATGTAGGCTCTTTCTCAAATATTGAAAGGAAAGTGCCAATATAAAGAATTCATGCTAATTTTATGACTTGAGGAAGATAAAGTACGCGTTGGAGAAAAAAACACGTGTCTTCACAGCACCAAGGATTGGTGCATTGTCAGCATTTTTTGTGTATGGCTTCCCACAGCCACTGTCTTGGATCTCTGGATTGTCCTTGGGCTTCAACACCTATGAGATTCTTGAACTTTGTTGAAAGTCTACTGTTAGCATCCTTTGCCATTGTGCCTTACCTTGACTATCACCCTATGTCCTCCGATGGGTTTCTTGCCGAGTTCCTCAAAGGCCTCATCCCTTTGTGCTACCTTCCTCTTTCCATACCTGTTAGGGCATGGTTCGAGGAGGATGGCAGATAAGCCTTCATGTGCTGCCCATGCCAGAAAAATTTGCTTTTAGAGGAGAAGGTCTTAAGTGAAAGAATTGGAGCCCCAGTTCCCAGCCATCAAGCCTAAGAAAGCATCCTTTACTTGCTGTCTCCAGAAGCATATTCAGATTCTGAGTGGACCCTTTGCCCAAAAGAAAGATGAATAGAAAATTAAGTCATGTTGAATGAGGTGTGCTCAAGGCAATTGTGGAGGTCTTAACTCTAAACCCACCCCTTTGGCTTTTTTTTTTCTCTGCTGTTTTTTGTCTGTTTTATTCATTGACTCTTACCAGCAATGAACTTACAGGGTGGAAACCACGGCCCCACTTTATAGAAAAGGAAGTGAAAACTAGAGAAGACGCTTGTCAACAGGTAACTGTGCACATGCAGACACGAGAAGTGCCCTATCAAGAATTAAACGCTGGGTTTCTGCGAAGAGAAAGGCTGTCAGTGGAATTCAAATCCTGACAGGCTCCAAACCTGTAGTCATTTTTAGAACCCTGCTATCACCAAAGTGGAATCAACAACCCACAGCCCCAGACGCTGTGTCCAACATTTGTCCCCAAGCCCGTGTGGATTTAGCCTCTAAAAAGAACAATACAGGCCCTACTGCTAAAGATTTGACCCTTTCCAGATATAAATGTGAGAAACAAAGTCAAGTGTCTTTTAATATGCAGGAGTCCACCATGAGATAAGCATGCATGCTGTTCCGCATGATAGGCTGGCCCAGAACATTTTTATGTCAATTTCTGTGGAGTAAATTACATGCTTAATACAGAGCCCACTGTTTTAGGAAACTCCACAATGAAATCTTTGTTAAAAACTGAAAGAATTCTTGTCAATCAAAGAATAGCATCCTGAATTCTCTTTGGACAGTTGGAATTCCATATCCAGGGCTTTCTCACATAGAACCCAATAGTGCACACATGTAAAACTGCAGGGATTTGGACAGGCTACAGAGGGATAGAAGAGAAACCTGAGTTCACCCACAGCGAGAGAGGCTGTGGCCTGGGAAACCCTCATCAAGCCGGCTGGACGTGCAGAGCCACCAACCTCACTTCCTGCCTTGCCTTTACCGCTGGCTGCTCTGGCTACTCTCTTATGTAGGCTCTGTGGGCTGCAGTGCTGGCCACGTCTGCCCATGCCTTGCGCTCCTCCCAGAAGACGACATGATTAGTTTCCCTGCTTTGTGAACATGGAGGAGTCTCGCAGCTTGCTTGGGTCCACAGAATGCAGCCAGTATGAAGGTGATTAGCCCAAGGTGCAGAAGGACTCTGGGCTTCTGGTCGACCTCTTCATCTGGGACTGTGGTGCAAAACTGGCAGGCTAGCTGATTGGAGGAGGAGAGCAATGACTGGACGTTCTCCTCCGGCTGCCGCTTCCGAGGCTGGCAGCATCTGTGCTGGGTGGGAAAGCCATCCCGCAGCACCAGGCTCTTGCTGAATCTAGGGCTCGCTGATCAGTTAGACTGGCTGTTCGACCAGGCTCTGGGATCTGCCTGTCTTCACAACGCAGTCAGGGTTGTGGATGTGCCCCACCGTTTCAAGCTTTTATGTGGGGGCTGGATGGGAGCTCACGTGTACAGCAAACGCTTCCCTCTGAGCCATCTCCCCCATTTCTGAGAGGGCTTTCTTTGCTTTAAACATTTGAGATTTACCTAATCTAACGAATGTTTTTCCTGCGTGTGTGTCTGTGTACCATGCGACGTCAGTACCCACAGAGAGGGCCTCAGATCCTCTTGGAAATGGTGTTACAGGTAGTTGTAAACTGCCATGTGGGTATTGGGGATCGAACCCAGGTCCCCTGGAAGAGCAGTCAGTGATCCTAACTGCTGAACCATCTCTCTCTACAAGGTGGGTTTTTGTAGTCCTCGTTTATGTGTTTTATTGTTGTTTGGGTTATATAACAATTGATACAGAGAACAGCTGCAGTATTCCTACACAAATAATTCTCTCTTCCAAGATAATTCTCTGCCTTTAAAAAAGGCCAAAATCTAAGTAAGCATCTACCAATGCTGGTTCCACTCGTCATCTGCTTAAATGCCTAAAGACAGTTTTGCCTGAACTTGGGTAATTCTGCTCTCTATTATTCTTCTTTGGAGTCATGGATGAATTCATCTGGCCAGAATGTTATCCTGGCAGTCATTAAAGAGCAGAAAAAAAGTTTTCAGACTAAATGGAACTTTTTTTTTTCTTTTTTGATGAATTGACTTGACTGTACATCCATCGACTCCTAAAATTCACTGGCTTCCCTTTCAATGCTTCATCAAATATGCTTTTTTGTTTGTTGTTTTGTTTGGTTGGGTTTTTTTGTTTGAGGTGGTTTTTATTTTTTGAAAGTTTGTTTTTTTAAACAGTTATGGTCATTGAATAGAATAGGAGCTTGGTAAGGCGGCTGCCTATTTTTATGAATAAAGTTTTATTGTGTTTGATTGTTTGTTTATTTATTTATATATTGTGTGACTGTGTGAGTTTGTGCACACCTACTTAAGTGAAGGTCCAAGGACAACTTTTGGGCACTGGCTCTTTTCTTCTATCATGTGGGTCCTGGGACTGAACTCCGGTTATCAGACTTGGCCACAAGTACCTTTACCAGCTGAGACATCTCACTAATTCTATTATCTACGGCTTCTTTTGTGTGACAATGGCAGAGTTTAACAGTTGCAATAGATATTCTACAGCTCATAAAACTGAAACATACTATCTGACTTAAAAAAAATAACAACAACAACAAAAAACTGTCCCTAGCCTACAAATACCTTATGAAGGGGAATCTATAGTTGTTTAGGTACTCCAAAATTATAAACTCAGGTTTGAGCAAGCCTATGGAACTGCACTGTAGGGCGGGTGGGCAGGGGGTAGTGAACTAGGAAGATAGGTCCTGTGAGGATGAGCACCTTAAAGAGGAGTAGGAAGGCAGCTGCTGTTGGGCTGCAGTCAGGCTATAGGAGCAGGCATGAGGGGTTTACAGCGAGGCAGGTGCTACCCATCTGCTTTGCCATAGCCTGGTCACTAAGCATTATCTATGAGTCACCTGGTCCCTTTGCCCGGACCACAGTTAAGATTCTGAGATAGCACACGGCAGGCCTCTCCTTTTCTGAGATAGGGAGGAGGGGCGAACAGGGGAGGCGACAGGGAGGGGCTGGGAGGGAAGGAGGAAGCGGTAGTTGTGATCGGGATGTAAAATAAATTAAGAACTTAAGGTCCTAAGGGATCAGAACTCTCCCCCAAGGATGAGAGATGTTTAGTCTCCGCACTTGCCCCTCTGTGTCCCACTGTCCCTGGGCATTAGGTGACCCCCAGGAGGCCCTGATGTCCTTGCAGCTTGGACGCTTCGACTCTAAGCTGACAACTGGTAGCTGTGTCTTGCCTAATGGGACAGGGGCGGTGGCAGCTGGTGGCACAGCTCCTCCAAACCAAACCTGCCTTACACACTCCGTTCTCCTTCACCACGGGCTCAGCTCTGACAGCTTCTCACTGGAGGAACGAGGCACCTCAGTCAGTGTGGCTGGAGACGCCCGGACGGACAAGCCTGCCGCTAGCTTACCCTGAGCGGACACTGCGCCGAATATCCAGGGAGCAATTCCTCCTAGCCGAGTAGGAGCACCCATCACAGTGGGCCCGTTTCCGCCTTCTCACCAACATGCACCTTCCAGAATGGTGCGCAAAGAACAAAAGGAAAAGGGAACCAGGTGTGTTCAGGAACCCCAGGTCAGCCCGTGGGCTACAGGAAGACCAGCGAGCACACACGTCTCCGCGTCTTGAGTTTCTCCCTTTGCAGCCCAGCCTCCCGCCTGCTCTCCATGCACCTCCCATGCGGAAAGGCAGCCGGGCCAGCACTGGCTTCTCTGCCAGTTCTGCTGTGGCGAGCAGACACTCCTGAGGGTCTCGACCGCTCGGGACTCCCCAGCACCTGGGAGTCTGGAGTATTGGCCTCTGTGGTCCCCATAGACGGCGATGACCAGGCTGCTTTAGGAACTGTGATGCTGTGATCTGCAGCTGCAGTCTGCATTGGTCTCTCTGACCTGGAAGCCTCAGTTTCCCCTTGGACTTTACGGAAGTCGGCACCACAGGCAAAGGGGATGCTAGGGCGCCACTTGTCAGTGGTGGACACACACCGCAGGTCGGTTTTCCCTTGCACACGCCACAGGTGCCTGAGAGCTCCTTCCGGCTGGGACGCTCTGGGCTGGTTCTTAGCTCCCTGCCCTGCCCAAGCCTGGAGCAACCTTATCTGTAAGACAAGGGTGACCGTGGAACCTGCTCCAGTTACAGAAGGCTTAAATAAATTAATGCGTAAGGATCGGAGAACAGAGCCTGGCGCATGGGGAGTCTCATTCAAGGTGGCCATTTTCTTCGCTGGTTATTTGGTCTAGTGTGCTTCCTGGGCTCTCTTGGCTTGAACTCCTGATTGAGGAGTTCCGGGGCTCCTGTCGTGGGGCAGAGACATAGAGGATGGATTTGTCAGTGTTTACACAGCTGTGGGAAATGTTCTCAGCGCATCACAAGGAGCAGGACGGGGGGGGGGGTCAAACAGAACTGGCACGTGACCTCTTGAAATCCTGTCAGTGGACCCCTGCGGGGACCAGAGCAGCCCATGGTGGGTAGACATGAGTAGGACCGCCCACTCCAGGCACGCTCAGCTTTCTGCTGGCTGGGCTGGCTGGCTTTAGCTGCTGCACTGGGTACTGCAAGAAAAAGCCACACAGCCTGGGCAGCTCACAGCATCTCTGGAAGAGAGGAGCCCGCAGTCACACTCGGTGGAGTCAGCCCACTTCCTGGGCCATCGTCAGGGTCCTCTGGAAGTTTCCTCACATACAGAAGATGCAGGCGACCGCCCTGGTCCATAAGGACTCTGTCCTGATTATGTGTCCGTTTATTTTTTTGGGGGGAGGGTTGAGCAAGAGCACCTCGAGCATATGTAAGGGACATGTGGAGGCCAAGTCCCCGCTTCCACCACCTGTGTCTAGAGGGCTGAGCTCAGGTCCTCAGGCTTGGTGACAAGAGCTTTTACCTGCACAGCCATCTTGCTATCCCATAATGCCATCACACTGGTGATTAAGTTTCACTAAGAACCTGAGACCGTCAACATTCCAATCATAATATCAACTGGCATGACTGAGCATTTGGAAAAGGCCCAGCAGCATGGGATACAGGGCGGGGCGGGGGATGGAAGGGATTGTCTAAGGTGAGAAGTGTCATCACTTGCTGGGTTCCAGGAACAACCGTGGGCTTTGACTTGGTTCATGCTGTGGGTCAATAAACAGCTATAGCCAGAATGGTCACAGAGAGAGGGAAGAAAGAGGGTCAGCTTCCTCCAACCTGTCAGCCGTGCACTTGGAGCAACGGCAGATCCAGCGCCGTCAGCAGCGATGGTAAGCAGAGGCTTTCGCAGGCTCGCCAGCCGTCTACTGGGGGAGTGTTTCTTTAGAATCTGTGTCGTTAGCCACACATTTGTCAGTCCTCTGTTTTAGGCGCCACGCATGAGTCTTTCTATTCCCGTGATGGCATTAGATACTGTGCCTGATGGTTTAATGAGAACACCCATAAATGGTGTGATTATCTGTGTTACACCCTGGAGAGTCCCAGTGTCACCTTATGCTTGGTGTGGCTGTTTAGCATTTGGTGGAGGCCCTCCAGGATAAGCAGATGCTGAGCCATGCATGGCACATACTCCAGTGGCCACAACCATTCACAGAAGAGGAGAAAGGAGCACAGCCAGTGAGATCGCCCGACCCTCAGGCGAGCTCCAGTCTGTTTCCATGCTGCACGTCTTGATCACTTTGAGATGGAGTCTTGAACCAGGAATAAGAAGCCCTTTATGGGCTGGAGAGCACTGGCTGCTCTTCCAGAGGTCCTGAGTTCAATTCCCAGCAACCACATGGTGGCTCACAGCCTACAATGAGATCTGGCGCCCTCTTCTGGAGTGCAGGTGTACATGCAGATAGAGCACTCACACATAAAAGTAAAAATAAAGAAAGAACCATTTCATGGGTTACGGCAAAGCGCTGAGTGCTATGAGTAGGCCAGTGTTTCTGTCCATTTTCCAGCCACCCACAAGTAGACAAGGTCCCAGCTGGAGCCACTCTGACATTTCGTGCCAGGCCCCTGACAGAATTAGTGAAAAACTCCTGCGTGGTCTTCCACCTCGTCTTTGGACCTAGCATCAGGTGCTGTAGTTTATAAAATGATGACTCTCACTTCAGCCTGGGCCCCTGGACGACAGTGTGAGGCTGAGCGTGCACCTCACGCCTGGCCACGCCCACCCTCTTGTGGACCTCACAGAACGGGAAGGATGAAAACAATCCTGTCGTGAGAAGAGATGTGTAGCTTCTTTTACACACTACAATTCAGCTGCAGGCCAAGAATTCTGGAGAGTGGTAAGAGGCAGAGGAAAACAGCGCAAGTTCACTGTCTGTGACCCCTCTGTGCTTCAGGGTGGACATTTCTCAGAGGTCTGTTAAAAACACTGAAAAACACGGAATGAGTCATGACTGTGTGTGTGAATGTGTGTGAGAGTGTGTGTGTGAGAGTGAGTGTGTGAGTGTTGTGTGTGTGAATGTGTGAGAGTGTGTGTGAGAGTGTGTGTGAGAGTGTGTGAGAGTGAGTGTGTGTGTGAGTGTTGTGTGAATGTGTGTGAGAGTGTGTGTGAGAGTGTGTGTGAGAATGAGTGTGTGAGTGTTGTGTGTGTGAATGTGTGTGAGAGTAAGTGTGTGTGTGTGTGTGTGTGTGTGAGAGAGAGAGAGAGTGTGTGTGTGTGTGTGAGAGAGAGAGAGTGCATGTGTGTAATTCTGGGCCTCACACTCAGGGCCTTCTGTTGTTAGGTGAGCCCTCTCCTATTTAGCTACACTTGCAGCCCAGGTAGGAACGCTAAGAACTGTGCCCTGACACAGAAGGATGCTTCCCTCACATGCCTGTGAAGCCCCAGAACTTCAGAATGTGGTTGTACTTGGAGACTGGCCTTAGGTGGCGGTGACCTAATCTAACGTGTCTAGTGCTCCCATAGGAGGAGAGTAGAGAGGGCTCAGAGACAGGAGGACAGTGGGAGAGGACACACCCATAAACTGTTTGCAGCGTCTGAGGCCTCCAGCAGGACCCTCTGCTATTTCAGCCTTCTACTCCAGGGCACTCTGCGGCGCCAGTGGTCCTAAAAACTTCACCAAAGCAGCACTCCGCCATAGTGTGTGGCATCCGGTCAGTAGTCATCCACAGCCAGTCACTCCTCAAGCACCTGACCCACAGCAAAGCGCCTGTGTCCTTCACCCAGCCTTCCTTCCCTTTTCCTGAAATGGCGACTCTCCATGCTGGGGAGTCCGCAGAAGGGCCCAGCCCAGTCGCCTGGGCTTTCCCACAGCTCATCTGCCGCATCATCAGTACCTCCGAGGGGGAGCAGAGGCTGCAAAGAAGGGCTTAGAGTCTTTTAGGAAAGACTCTGAAGTTTCAGTCACCTCCTTTGTGCTTAGGAACTCTGGGTCCAGAAAGCAGAAGGCTGCTTGCCCAGTAAGGAGCACGGAACAGAAAGGTTTTTACCTTTCTGCAGACGCATGGATACAGACAGGCTAGAAGCCAGCCCCGGATGGCCGCAGAAGAGGCAGGCATTGAGATGAGGCCCTACTTCTGCCTGATTCTGGGGACCTCCCCCCTTCATGCTCTTTAGAGCTAACACCACCAACCGTCTCTGCTCTGAGAGAGCGTCTGCACTGCTTCCCCACACAAGACACAGGTCCCATCAGTGCCGAGACGCCCTGGCTCCAATTCCTACCACAGACTGGAGAGAGTGCATTTACTCTGTCAGGTTTGCGCCCTCAACTTTGATGATCCCTGTTGGCTTACTCGGCCAGAGCACCCAAACTGTAGGGCTTCGGTCAACTTATAAATTGGCCGTTTGCTCTTGTCCACCAGTTGTAAAGGACACAACTAGGACATGCCTGCTCATGGACTGTAGAAGAATAAAACCAGTGAGTGGCCACATCTCCGTTCATTTCTAAGTTTAAAATGTGGACAGCGGTAAAGAAAACTGTCTCCTACTACAGACTGGGCAGTAAGCTTCGGTGTTTCAGAACATAATAAAGACCAGGCAGCCAGGTGTGGTGGTGCACACCTGTGACCCCAGCGCTCGGAGAGGCAGAGGCAGGCAGTCTCTGCGAGTTCAAGGCCTCCAGCCTGGTCTACAGAGTGAGTCCAGGATAGCCAAGGCTGCACAGAGAAACCCTGTCTCACAAAACAAAACAAAACAACAAAAGACTAGGCAATGTCCTGTAATGACCTGTTTACCTCACAGTAATGGCAAAATTTATTCTTCTCTTTAACGAGGGCACAAACCAAGAGGGAATTTACAATCAGCTCCATTCCGTTCTGAGAGGACTGAGAGATGGGGGATGCAGAGAAGGAGTGAGTTTTGAATGAACTTTTAAAAAAGGAGGAGAAAGAAAGTCCCTCCCGTGCCCATGACACTCCCCACAATGCCTGGTCTACCACAGGGAACTTTCCTCCACACTAACCTAGGGGAATTGGGTCTGTGGGAGGGCACCTTCCGAGCATTACAGCCTGAATTTGGTCCTGGGAAGACAAGGAAAAAGCTAGCTGTGGTGACACACATCTGTAATCCCAGCATCCTGCCTGGAGAAGGGAAGTGGAGATGAGAGAACCTGCAGGTCACAGAGCAGCCAGCCTGGAGAACAGCGAGCAGCAGAAATGAGGGAGACTGGCCTGAGAAAGCGGACGCTGAGAAGAAATCCTCAAAGTCACCCTGGCATTAGTGTGCACGGCATGGCACACGCCTGCCTTGCCAGCTTGTTGCCTGATACCCACAAGTATTCCAGTGTGTAATGGGGGCGTGCACATATAAATACTGATTTACAACTCCAAGAATGTCAAAGGAGCAGCAGAAACCTCAGGATATATATACGACCAGTGTACACACACGTACACACACACACACCTGTTTGAGTACACACGTGCACACATGCATGCACTCAAAGAGATAGACAATAGATAGACAGATGGATGGATGGAAGGACGGACGGATGGATAGATAGACAGACTGAATGTTCTGGTGGAATTTTCTAAGGTTCTGGGCCAGATATGTGACCAAGAAGAGTTCAGATCCTATTGCTGAGAGAGAGA
>REGO01000208.1:2057550-2079320 GCA_010120015.1 Rhombomys opimus
GCTCACAGGCCTGGCACACAGGTGTCTGCTCATAGCACATGCTCTGCGATTTCTGGACACTACAATCACTTGAAGCTTTTCAAGTCTCTCAGTGACTGCTCCCCTTGTGCAGGTCAACTCAGGGCGCCCTAACCTGAGCTGCACGTGGAAACCGCCCGGAAATTCAGGTGGCCGTGACGCCTGCCTCTTCCCTCACCCACCCCTGCTTAGAGAAGAGAACTTAGCTGGCCTGGGTGCAGCCAGGACTACGGGCCTGCTCCTCCGGTGTCCTAGTACTCGACCGTGGTTGGGAAACAGATCCTCCGACCTGGAAGGGCAGCTTGAGCCTCTCCGCAGAGACAGGCTCTGCTGCACCCAGCCAGCACTCTCTGTATGCAGAGGAGACACGGCGTGGGTCTCCCTCTGCCAGCTCAGGAAGCGCCGTCATTTGGGTTTTCTAGACTTGTGCAAACATAGCTCCCGGTGGCTGGGTTGACATTCCCCTTCAAGCAATCACTGTGTCCGCTGACACGCGCTGTCAGTTTGGATTTTTGGTTTAACTGATCGGTCTACCTCATTCAGTGCCCACGATACTTTCATTTGTATCCTGTGGACCCACCATAGTGCCTGGCACTCAGAGGAACGTGAAATACCACACGAGTGGAACCACTAATTACCTTGAAGCTTTTAAAAGCCCACCAGGCCACACCATTGACTACATAAACTAGAAACCCGGGTGTGGGGTTCAGGAGTTAGACTGTAAATTGTGGATGAATGGACCCAATTTTTAAAAGCCAAATTATACAAGTGTGTGTATGTGTGAGTTTGTGTGTGTGCATGTGCAGGAGGATATGCACTGTTTCTCAGTGACTCTGTAATATTAGTTTTCCCCTCAGGCCAGGAGGAAGCCACCTATGGCTGCCTTTCCCCTATGGGAAGAGTCACCTATGGCTGTCGCTCCTCTCTTGCTAATCCCTAGCACAGAAGTCTTCTGTGGACAGTTGATGCTCTCTGGGAAATCTCCCCTGGGGTGAGCAGTGGGCTCCTCAGAACACCCAGCTTCCCCCTAGCATGTCTAGGCCTTGGCTGAATAACAGTCTGTGAAAACGTAATCAAAACAAACAAAAGCCTTCCCGTCTGACATAGTTGGGGGAGATGAGATCCGCCATACCTGTATCAAATGTGGCCTGAGCAAGTGCTTTCTGGTCGGTCGTGGTCGTGTTTGAGAGGACGATCTCCACTTGGCCCTCTGCCCAGAGCACTGTGGGTATTTGTAGGGTGTCTGCACTGTGGCTGAGTGTCCAAGTGCACTCATCCAGGAGTCCTCTGGTATTTGGCCTCAACTATGTTAACAAGAAATGTCTTGTGTGAGAACCTTTCATTCACTGGAAGCCTTTCAGCCAGAAATCTGGTAATTGAAGGTTTGTTTCATGCAAGTCATATGTTGTTTTATTGGTTTTCCAGATGTTCTTCACAAAAGTAAAACAAAACAAAATAAAATGGTCGTTTGCATTAAGAACAAACCTTCCACATTCTGAGAGGGTCACTGCCTGCTAACAGCCTGTTGCTTTCCGCCTCTCTTCCAGAGAGCGGGTCCTGATACAAGCATGCGGACTGTGAAAAATGAGCCACAGATTCTCAGCAAAGCGCTCTACCCACCCTGTCTGTTCTCAGGCGTGTCCCCAACACGTCACTCTGGGTCACATGGACTCTGTTTAGATTACATACAACTTGCCTTCCCGTCTCCCTCGTCCTTCCCTCGGCACTTGGAGCCATGTGCCCCCAGCTGTGGTGGGTGAGAAAAGTCCCGCCCACCAGAAGAGCGTTTCCAAGGGTAGCTCAGCTGTGGGCTCAGCACGGCCATCACCGGCTCTGTCTGATGCTCCAGCCCCAGATCTTGTTTCTGAGGCTGAGTGCTACCATGCTGTCACCCAGCCAGCTCCCAGAGCTGCGAAATGGACGTGCTGCAGGGGCTGGCCAAGTCAGGTCTAGTTACACTCGGGAGAGAACAGACCTCCTCTGGTCAATGGGATTTAGCATGGGAAGAACGGAATGAATATCCATCTCAGCGAGCAGATGAGATCAGGGAGGCGGGGAAGGAGGCCAGGCTGGGAGCCAACACAAGAGGGCTGAACACAGAAGCTGGACACAGAAAGTGGGGTCTCAGCACGTGCCCTGGAAGAATGCAGGAAGCTAGCCTCGGTTTCCTGAAGACCTCAGCCCCCTTGCCAGCCTTCTTCCTGGGCCAGCCGTGCTTGGCCCTGGTGCCACTAGAGCTCATGTTCATGCCCTTCCCGTCAGCCAGCCCTGTGCCACAGACATCCTGTGTACAGCCTCCTGCCAAGGCTGTCCACATGGCGTCAGATAAGGGGGTCCTGGGCAGGGAGCGGCCTGAGGAGGCGGCACTAGGTGTGCATACATGCAGAAGGGCAGTTCCTGCGAAAGAAACAGCAGGCTACAAAAGCCCGGGCAGGCACGCCCTTGGCACAAGGGACTCAGACTAGAATGATTCGGGATGCAGGAAAGAGATGCCACAACAGAAGGAGCAGGATGAGGGGCTTGATGGGCCAAGTAAGGGCTCTGCATTTTAGCCAAAGAAGTAAAACAGGCAATGTTCTCAAAAGCTCACAGAAGCAAAGAGTCAAAGTCGTAAGGGATGGGTGGAGAGGATGTGTGTCCAGAGAACTGGGATGCGGTCTTGGCTGTGTGTGCGCCTGGTGATGAGGCACGCTGCGAAGTTCTCGTTCTCTCTCTTGCAGCTCCTCTGTCCAGAAGCAGAGGACACAGGGGAAGCCCCAGCCCTTTCCCTCTCTGTCCACTTGGCGCATGTACAACGGGTTCCATGTAGCCCTGTCTTCATGTCTGCTAGCCCAGGCCTAGAGGGGGGAGTACACGTGGCACTGGTCATTCATGCCCTTTTTGTGGACACCAGGTGTGGAGGGACAGAAGAGGGAAAGCTGCTGCTTCCTTCAGATGGAGCCCAGCAAATGACGGCCCTGAAGGACCACTTTCCCTTTGTCCCCTCTGGATCTCCTCTCTCCATCCTTCTTCTCTCACATGTGCTCCAGGTGTCACTGTCCAGTTGTCCAGTTAAATGGCTTTTGCCCTCAGGTTCCCCCCTGCCTCCCCTTGTGCAGCATGACTGGCCCATGATTGTGACCATAGATCCTGAGAGAGTGGAACAAAGTCTACTTAAATTTGGGGGTTGGTGGTAGGGGCTTTCAGGGTGAGTGTGCATCACTGGCTGGGGCCAGGGGGGCTGGGGCTGACTCATCTGCATAGGGAGGACCTTATAAGGGGCTGGAAGTTTAATCTGTCTGCCTGGTTACCTGACCTCCTCCAGGGGGCAAAGGTGGGGCGTAGGGCTCAGAGTGCCAGACACACAGACCTGGTGAGGGGGATTGCTGATCTCAGGATGACAGGTCTAGGGTTCAGACAGGCCTCCACTGACTCTCGCTCCAGGCAGGCTCCCCTGGCCCCTTGGCTCGCCTGACTTTGCTCAGTCGCAGGAATCCGATCAGATTCCACAGCACGGATGGTGACCACGTCTTCCCAGTAGTTCTCAGTCATCCAGCCTTCACAAGTCATCTGCCTTTCCCCGGCTTCCAGAAGACCACTACAGTCTGCTTATAGCTAACACAGTCCAAAGAATAGTCTCTGTAGCAAATTTCCAAAAGGAGTTCAGTTAAAAGATTATAACTGTGTAGAGAGAGCAGAGGTGGGAGAGGGAAATGGAGAGGGAGAGGGGGGGTGAGGGGGGGAGGGGGGAAGGGGGGAGGGAGGGAGGGAGGGAGAGGGAGAGAGGGAGGGAGAGAGAGAGAGACCCTAAAAGCAAATAACAAAAGGAAGACAGATTATTGAAAACCTCAGCTTTCCTAGGACTCAAATATTTATTGAAAGTGGCCAGCTTTCAGCGGCCAGAAGCCAGTGTTATTTAGCAAGTGGGGTAATGGGCTCTGTCAAACACACTGATGATAATGTAAATTGCTTCAGTGACCTTTCTGAAGGGGAAGCTAACAGAGGCAGCAGATTTTCCAAAGCTGTGTACTGCCAAAGCCCACTCTCTTTTGAGAATAAGGTCCTAGGGAATCCTGGATAACTCCAGAAGGACATCTACACGAGTGCTTACAGAAAAGCTGGTCAGATCTTCCCCAGGTCAAAACTGGCTGAGCACACTGTGGGGTACGTCCAGGAACACTGTAACCAGCAGGAGTGACGTACCCACTGATGAGGCCATGGGCCTACAGCACAGGAAGTGAAAAAGTCAAAGGCACAAAGTGGTTTGGGATACTAGTTTTTCAGTCTATTTCTGTGCAAATGAGGAAAAAATAATGTGGAAAATTATGAAATGCAAGTTTTTTCCCCCTACGCTCACCCTTGCTCTGAATAAGGACACAGAGACCTTTATGTTTATTTAAAGTTTCAAGCACTGTAGGTGGGCAGATACTCAGCTATTCTAACCCAACAGTTCTGGCCTGGCCTACGCCCCAGCCACGTGGCCCATCACCTGCCATCTTAGTCCTGCCCTGGCACCTCCTTTTTCATTCGCAACTTCCCCACCTGAAACCCTCTCACAGAAATAGAAAGTCCTGCCTTATCCTCTCCTGCCCAGCTATTGGCTTATTCAGCTCTTTATTTAACCAATCAGAGGTGATGAAGAACAATGTTTACAACTCACCAAGACAGGAGATGCTTCAAGATAACAACAATGACAAGGTCTAGACTGCATCCAGATCTCTGGACACAGAAATCAGCATTTGAATACACAGTGCACAAAACAAAAACCCCTCCAAACAGAAAATCTGCTAAAAACACATGGCTCTAGCTTTCCTCAGGATTAAGGGATTTTGTTTTTCTATTGCTCTCATTTTCCGTAATCTCTGAATTTTAAGTATTGACCATTACTGATTTTTGAAATCCGATAAAAGCAGCAACACTGGCCAGCTCTGAGAAGTGGACGGAATGTGGACAAGGCACTCTTCCCCTCTCATCCTGGGATTCCCCAGACAGAATCAGGCTTGGCTCTCCCAGGTACACGAGCATCTAGTCTGTTTTCAAGTTCAAAGAGTCTTCAGTGTTTCCCTTCACAGTTCATTCCTGGGTTTTTCAAATCCATCTGAACGAGAAAATTCTGTGTTTAATCTGAAACATCAGTCCTTAATCTGAACCTCTGGTTTTCCCGTCCAACTAGCGGTTTGTCCTAACCAAGAAATTCTTTTCCACACACCCAGCAAATTAAACATGTGTACAGACACACACAGGACGTGATGACCTGGTGAAAGTTACATGATCAAGTGCTAAATTCTGTGGCTCCAGAAAAGGAGCCCTTTAGAAATCCCTACCCTGCCCTGGCCTGCCCCGAACTGCAGCCCGAGGTTGCCTGGCTTGTCCTTTTCCACAATGACACTTTAAGGAGCCTGCCTGGGTGGAGGGAGGCTTGGAGACCTCAGGACGCCGCCTTGGACTATTCCAGGTGATTAGGGAACTCGGACTTCAGGCCTTGACAGAAGGAAAGAGAGCAACAGTTGGCTATCCCCACAGCTATGTGGAGGACACAGGTCAACAAGAGCCTCGGCCCTAGCTTTCTATATATATGTCCCTCCTCTCCATGCTCTCTTCTACTTAACACCATCACAGCTGACAGTTAGCTCATTTCTTATGCTTCTGTCTTAGAAACACTGAGGGAACTCGTTTATTTCTCATGATCATCCTTATAAAACCAGAACCATGATTCCCTCTTGACATGGTCTTGTGTAAAAGCTTAATTCTCTCCTCTCTGGGCACCAGTGGCCTGTGACTGCCATTCAGGAAAGCAGGTAGGAAGCTACCCATTGGGGCCTTCTCTTTCTTACAGAGATGGTTGTCCACAGGCATCAACACGTAGGGTTTTGCTCTCAGCTATTTCCTCATTTTCTGGGAGCCTGTGGCTGGGTAGATTGGTGTCAACTTGACATAAGCTAGGGTCATCTGGGAATAAGGAATTTCAGCTGAAAAAAATGCCTGTCAGATTGGCCTACAGGCAAGCAGGGAGCTTTTTCTTGATCAACGATTGACATGGAAAACCTCCCCACACAATGGGCAGTGTCACCCCTAGGCAGGTGATCCTGGCTTGTGTAAAGAAGCAATGGGAGCAAGCCACTAAACAATACTCCTTCGTGGCCTCAGTTTCAGTTTCTGGATCAAGGTTCCTGTCTTGAGTTCCTGCCCTGACTAACCTCATGATGGACTCTGATCAGAACATGTAAGCCAAATAAAACCGTTTCCACCCTAAGCTGGTTTGGGTCACGGTGTTCTATCACAGCAGCAGAAAGCAAACTAGGACAGAACCTGATAGATGCACCTCGGTATTTAAGGGCTGAGAACCTTTTTGAGGAGAGGCTCTGCCCTCACTTTGGGAAGTTCTTCCCTTCCCTGACATTGACTGTTTTCCTTGCATTGTTCCAGTTTCTTATAGGTATAAACTCTCTCCTCCTTAACACAAGTGCATTAGGAAATGCACTTCACAAATGAAACAAACAAACAAACAAACAAACAAAACTGGGGCAGAGGAGGATAGTTAAGAGACAGCAGAGCCCATTGGCTCCTTGGCCAGCCTCAATAATGGATGGTCTCCAGGCACAGTGAGAGAGAGACCCTGCTTTAAAAGAAAACAGTGGGGAGAGTGGCAGAGAAAGTCGGTTAATACTACCTCCTGTCTTCCAGATGCATGTGCCCACGTCTGTATGGGAACCTGCAGACACAAGAACACACACGAACACATGAATATACCACACGTACACAAATCATGTTAAACAAGAATTATCTGAGTCTCCAAAAGCAGCCCTGCCTGGTGAGCAGGCTGTTGGATTTCTCTGCTTGTTTGTCTCAGGTTTCTGACTGGCTAGATGCTGGGTGAGGAAGACGGTGGAAGGATGGTGCTGATGCGAAGTGCCGTCTGCTGTGCTCTTCTGAGTCAGGCTTCTCGAGCGATGCTCAGGACCCCCGCAGGTGTGGGCAGTGGTTTTGCTGTTTGAATGCTTAACGTGACACACACCACACAGAGCATTGTAGCCTTCCGACGTGACTGTCCCCTGGAGATAAGATTTTCATTTTGTGCCTGCCTCGCGCTTAGAGCTCAGAGTCAGGTCTGCCTTGTCTGTTCTCTGTCTACATGGTCACAGAGCTAGGTTCTCTGGGGTTTGTGTCTGCCGCACTCAGACCACAGCTAAGTTCCATCCATGCTCTGAGGCAATTCTGGAGATTTGTACCTTGAACCTAGCATTCCTTTTGAACCCAAATGTAGTGCTTAGTAAATTAAAAGAAAAGGATTCTCAAACACCCTTGTAAGAAACAAGGCTCATTAACATTCCAAAGACACCTCCAATGAGCGTGTCTATGCTTGATTCTCATCAAGTTCAAGGCGCAGTGACAATAAGACATGAATCTCATTATGTGCTCAGCAGGGAGCCGGCCGCTGAAGCAACGACCTCTTCATCCAACAGGAGAATTTCCCGTGGGACTGTGTCGAGCAAGAATTATCAAAGTTAACTTCGAAATTAGCTCTCACTATCAAATGGCTCGAATGCTTGTTTAAACGAGTGTGCTGGAACTTGCACATCTTCTATGCATTTATTTGTCTTCTTTTTTTTTTTAACTTTTAACTTTAAAGGGAGAAGAGGCAGGGAGGGTGGGACCGGAATCGGGAGGAGAGGAGGAAGGGGTCTACAACCAGGATGGAAAGTGAGTAAATTAATTAATTAATTTAAAATATTATTGAGCCAGGTGTGGTGGCTCATGCCTTTAATCCCACTTTAATCCCAGCATGAACGGAAGCTACACAGAGAAACCTTGTCTGAACAAAACAAAAGAATTATATGTTTATATATAAGGGTGTTTTGCTTGCATGCCTGTGCACCACAAGTATGAACTATCAGAAGGCTGGAAGAAACTGACCCCATGGACCTGGCACTGTGGAGGGTAATAAGCCTGTTCTGGGCACCGGTAATTAAACGAGGGCCCTTTGGAAGAGCAGTTAAAGCTCTTGAACTCAAACTTCTCTCTAGCCCCTGCTTTCCTCTTTAAAGATGTTATTATAGGAGACTATTTTCTTGTTCAACTATTAATGGAGATGCCGCTTTTAAACATTCATAGGTTGGTTGGACCAGCAAGATGGCTCAATGGGTAAAAGCACTGATGCCAAGACTGAAAACCCAAGGTCAATCCATGGAGACACACGGTGGAAAGAGAGAACTGACTCCTGAAAACTGTCCTTTGTTCTGCACAGGCATGAAATGGCATGTATGCACACACGTATGCTCATGTACATACATAGGCAAAATAAATAAAATTTAAATTAAAAACTTAAAAATGGGAGGCTGGAGAGATGCCTCAGAGGTTAAGAGCACTGCTTGTTCTTCGAAAGGTCCCGAGTTCAATTCCCAGCACCACATGGTTGCTCGCAGGCATCCATAATGAGATCTGGAGCCCCCTTCTGGCCTGCAGGCACACATACAGGCAGAACACTGTATAAATAAATACATCTTTAAAAAAACCTTAAAAATGAGTAACTAAAGGTATTGCTAGGACTCAGAGCTGTAGTGTGATGGTAGAGCACACACTTAGAGTGTGCAAAGCCTTAGGTTAGAGTCCCAGGCTCCCTAAGCTAAATGTGCGCTTCACACAGATCCACTGAAACTCATTAGACTCTGTATATAGAATAATGAATACATGGTACGATGTTACACTTCAACAATGTCGCTAAGAGCAACGTATTGACTGGTTTCACTTTCTTGCTCTTATGGTTCCAACTTCTAAAAAATAGCAACGATATTAACAAATTTAGCTATAACTAAAACATAGAGGCTATATATGCAACAAAGTAAGAATAAAATGCAAAAATTAGGGAGGCAGAGGCATATGGATCTCTGAGTTTGAGGCCAGCCTGGTCTACATAGAGAGCTACAGGGCAGCCAGGGCTACACAGAGAAACCCCATCTCAAGAAACCAAAAGAAAAAAATTAAAAATGATGTTTCCCATAAACAAAAATTTTTGTTTAAAATGAAGATTTTTATACACATCTGTAAGAAAGAGGCAGGAAGTTTCCACTTAAATGAACAAAGGCCTGAGAAAACTAGGTCACTGCCCCTTGAAAAAGGAAATCATAAGTGCAGTCACCCTTGCTGGGGATGAGTGCAGGATGCCCCCTTGGAACCACATTAGCAGATCCTCGTATAAAATGGCCTCAGATTTGCATGTAATTTACACACACGCTTCCACATATTTCAGATCTCTGTGTGACTCACAGCACACAATGCACTGTAAATGCTGCAAACTGTTGCTTTACATAATGTTTAAAGGGTGATGACAAAGGGAAAAGGCTGAG
The DNA here is from genome assembly GCA_010120015.1 of Rhombomys opimus. Classification (NCBI taxonomy): domain Eukaryota; kingdom Metazoa; phylum Chordata; class Mammalia; order Rodentia; family Muridae; genus Rhombomys; species Rhombomys opimus. The sequence continues at coordinate 2,066,892 of REGO01000208.1, forward strand.
AGTATTCAAAGCAAGTGTAAGATTTTGATTCTTTCTTTTGTTTGTTTGACCTGGTAACTCATAAATTCGAGGGGCTGAGAGATAGTCAACAGAGAGAAAATCGTACCTAAGAAGTTGCCATCTTAAAAAATATTAACACATAGCAAAATGTTTGGCTATGATGCTACATGCTAACACGGGTGTGGTGAGAGAGGCCGTCTCTGGGGTGCTGGATGAAATGCAAGGAAGGGCATCCCTTTAGGAAGAAAGCTGGGCGATGTCTCAAAGCCTCAGGATAACATATGACCACACCTGGAGACTGTCTGGAGTGTGACCCAGGGAGGTGACCGGGCTGTGAGCAGCACACTTGCAGGCCAAGAATAAGTGGAAGAGAAGACACGAGCAGAGGGCCAGTGTGTGTGCCTGTCTGCTTCTGGCCCCACACTCCTGCTGTGCTTTCCCTGCCAAGATGGGCTGATCCTTCCACTGTGACTCGAGAGAAACCCTTCCTATGCTTCTCTTGTCACACCTGCCGCAGCACTGAGAAAAGTAACTCACAGAGACCTAAAATTGTTGATTGGATCAGTCTGCTGTAATGAAGAAAGACCAGCTCAGGGAAATGCTTAATCTATGCACACACAACACACACAGATGCTTACTTATATTTATGAACAACAAACTGCTTAGCTGTCTAGCAAGAGAATGCAGTAAACTAGTTATCTGAGTAAACTAGTTGTCAGAGTACACTGGTTACTTTAGCACACTAGCTGTCTTAGGTTAAGGAGGAAGGCGTCTACCTCATCTCACAGCTTGTAGGCCATCACCCAGAAGTCAGTGCATGCACGCAGGGCAGGAGCCTGGAGAGAGGAAGCGGTGCAGAAGCCGTGGAGGAGTGCTGCTCAGCCTGCTTTCTCACAGTGCCCAGGACCACCAGCCCGGGCTGGCACTCACCCTCAGTGAGCTGGGCCCTCCCCTGTCAACCATCAATCAGGAGAACCACAGGCTTCTCTGCCGGTCAGTCTGGCAGGAGCATTTTCCCAATTGAGGGTTCCTCTTCCCAAAGGGCTCTAGCCTATGTCCCACTGACATAAAACCAGCCGGCGCTCTAGTCCACATTCATCAATGGAATACCAGAAAATAATTTAAGAACATTTACGAAGAGTTTGTAGTACCATGAGGAGACATAAGTTAGTATACTTAATGAGATGGAGGACAGAGAATATTAGGATGTAAACTGTTAAGTGAGAAAAGTCCCGTTGTGATCCAGTATTGTCTCAGTTAAGGAAAGGGCCCAGAGGAAATGGGATATCATACATGTTACACATAAATCTGCTGGCCGTTAGTATAGATGGGATTTTCAAGTGTTCATGGCAATACTACGTATATATAGTTAGGCACGCAGTCTACTGCTTTCTTAAAAGGCCTTGAAAACAAAAGCCCACAGGTCACTGCTCCTGCTCCAATCAATCTATCAAGCTTGTACTAACTTAGCGGATGCAGTGATTTGGTGTGACACAGTAAAATTATAATTGTCTAACTAGAATCCTAGCCCTTATATGGTTCCGAAGCTTTTTAAACCAGTGAACCGCTAAGTTGGCAGCAGTAAGGTACTTTGCAAGTAAAAAGTTAGCAAGCCATCTACAAATGGGCTGTCATTATTATTCCTACGGTTATCAGTGGCATTTGATCACAGCTCAACAGAACAAGGGCTGTCTGCTTTATATCACAAGGAACCAGCAAGAAGTCAGTTCAGACCCAAAGTCAATCAATTCAATGAGACAAATAAGATTTTTTTTTAATTGTCAGTTGGCGTGGCATGAAGTGAAACTGCTTGATTAACTGAGCTCCTCAGCTTTCTGCCGATTTGCATAGCATTCTGGACACTCAGGCATTTAGCCTCTTTGCTTAAAAATGCAGCCTGCCTCTAGCTACATCCTCCATCAGAGGCCAGACAATTTTTTTAAAATCCTGCTATAATTATCAAGAGACCGATGTTTATATGCCCACTGACAATCACCCAACATTCAGTGTAAGGTCTCCAGCCCAAAGCTGCAGGGGGAATACTCAGAAAATGGCCGCAGCCCCTACTGCTGCAGACACCACCTCCGCTCCCACCCCAGCACACCTTTGAGATGGCTAAAGCCGGGCTGTGCTGCTCAGCAAGATGGTGGTTACCTTTCCCCACTCCTGTCTCCTCACTCGTGGAGTGCTGACTTCTCCTCACTCTGTCTCCTCCTGTGAGGCAACCTTTCCCCACTCCTATCTCCTCACTATTGGAGTGCTGACTTCTCCTCACTCCTGTCTCTCCACTCTTGGAGTGCTGACTTCTCCTCACTCCTGTCTCCTCACTCTTGGAGTACTGACTTCTCACTTCTGTCTCCCCACTCGTAGAGTGCTGACTTCTCCTCACTCCTGTCTCTCCACTCTTGGAGTGCCAACTTCTCCTCACTTCTGTCTCCTCCTGTGAGGCAACCTTTTCCCACTCCGACTCTCCACTCTTGGAGCGCTGACACCCCAGGAGTGTCTATGGCCCAACATGGCAGTAACCCCTTTCCTTGGTGGTGGGGATCCCCAGGGCAGCATTTGTAGTTATGGTAACCTGTGAGCCAGGCTGTCCTCTGGGCTTCAGTGGAGAAGGTCTGAGGAGCTCCCCACTCAGGAACAAAGCAGACCAGATGATCTAAAATATCTCCCAAAATGCAAAAGGAAATAAAGTAAGGACCACACAATCACACAGCTAAGGTCCCTGGGAAGCTCTTTCTTGGGGAAATCCTCCAAAGAAAGAAAGAAATTGGGGCTGGAGAGATGGCTCAGAGGTTAAGAGCACTGCTTGCTCTTCCAGAGGTCCTGAGTTCAATTCCCAGCAACCACATAGTGGCTCACAACCATCTATAAGGAGATCTAATGTCCTCCTCTGGCGCTCAGCTGTACATGCAGGCAGAACATTGTATACATAATAAAATTTAAAAAAAGGCTTGGACTATTAAAAAAAAGAAAGAAATTAATAGTATAAATTATGAACTTTGAAAAAGTAGCGAAGCCAGAGTTTCCCTGGAGACCTGTGGTGCCTTGGGCCTGTGAAAAGCAGAAGTCAAAGACCAATCCCCATGCTCTACCCGAGCTCGGAAGCGAAGTTAGATTTCCCCCAGGCTACTTGTGCTTTCAAGAAAAGGGCAACAACTGTGCCCAGGCAGAGCCATGGCTCTGAGGATAAGGGAAGCAGGTACCCCTAAGAGCTTATAACTTGATTCTTTCATTATGAATCTGTCCATTTAGAAGCATCGGTTGGGCCTACTGCCTACAAGGCTGCGCTAGGTGTCAGGGTTACAACAGTGGACAGAAGAAACAAGCTCTTTAAAAGGCATCGTGCTCTGGTATGAGAGGATCAATACAGCAGGCCAGGAGTGAATCTTGGGAGAAACTAAAAAAGGGTAAGGAGGGAATAGTGCCAGCAGGGGGTGAGGGCTTAGCTAAGTCATGCAGGAAAGACTCTTCAACAACGCGGCATCTAAGCAAGACCTGAAAAAACTAGAGTGTGATAGTTGTGTATTTAGGGGGAAGAGCAAAAAGTCTGAAATCAGGGTGCCCGAGAGGCAGGAAGGCACCTGGAATGGTAAGGCACAGGGAGTAGAAGAGAGGCAGAAAGGGCTGGGCCTCTGTGGACCCCAGGGCCTTTTCTTGGACTTGGAGCCTAGCCTCAGGACTGGAAGTCTACATTGCCCAGGCTCGCCCAGTGCTGCCGAGGGAGCAAGCTGAGCACCAGCCGTGCACAGCAAGCCACGCACAAGGTGGTGACAGCTGAGCCATGTAATAGCCTGGCCGGCTGCAAGAGGAGGAAGAGATCAAAGGTGATGTCATAGTTGCCCGGAAGAACCGAGTTAGCTTTCCCAAGAGGAGGACGGGGAGGGGAGGACAGACAGAGGTCTGCACTTAAAGTGGGCACTGTCGTGTGGCGATGTCACAGGCCTCGTGGAGAGAGCCGACAGGAGAACCTTAAGCTGCAAAACTCCCCTTTAGAGCAACAAATGAGAGCCAAGCACTCAGCTGCAGCATCACTGAGATGGCTTCTCCAGGAAAGCAGCTTGCAGCCATGCTTGACCTCAGTAACACCCCCACACATACACACATACACACAGGGTCTGCAGAGGTGGTGTGGGGAGTGCCCAAGACACCCGTTTCATTTCCTCCTCCTCTTCCGATAACACGTCGGTGAGATTTTCTTTGATTTTTGAAACAGCTCAGCTCTATAGCGCACCTGACCGGCAGCCCCTAATTCTCCTGCCTCCATCTCCTGAGTGACGGGGCTGCAGCTGCAGATCAAATTATGAGGTGCAGTTTTGCTCTTTTAATAATAAGGTGGTGGATCAATTGACTAAATCCTTCCTTGCAATTAAAATTCAGCCTGTGCGACCCCTCATTTGCCTCCCCTATGGGGAGAAATAATTCTCGGGATGTGATACAGAGGAAGTGAGAAGGCACGTGCAGACCGCCTCAGTGAGAGGTGGACACAGGCCAAGTAAACCTACCTGCTGGTTACCGCCCGTCACTCCAGCGCTGCAGAGAACAGCTTCCGTTCCATGACCAGCGAGAAGGATCACCCCAGTTCTGAACAGAGAGGAGACCTTGTTAACAGATCTTCCGCGCTGTTGGACTCGGCCTCACCCTCTTCGTCTGACTGTAATGGGGCCTGAGGCCCACGGCTTGTCCTCCAGCCCGATGGCCAGCGCCAAGGATGAGGCACCCCAGCCTTGCTCCCACGCCCCGTGTCCTCAAGGAACACAGCGAAGGCTGTACCTTGATGCTTAAAGCAAGTGAGTGTCTCACTCAAACTGTCTGTCCAACGTGCCCTGGCTCTTCCTGGGCGCTGGGCGCAGACTCAGTCTTCCTTGTCTTCTGCCGACTGGCACTCTCCCATTCTCGCCTGTCTTAGGTTTCTATCACCGTGCTAAAACACTGACTAAAAGCAGCCGGGGAGTCAGGCTTTCCTTCGTCTCCGGCTGCAATTGATAATCTAGGGCGCCACAGCAGGGACTCAAGGCGGGAGCCTAAGGAGTGAAACTGCGCAGAGGCCATGGACGGGTGCTGCGCTGACCGGGTGCTGCGCTGACCGGGTGCTGCGCTGACCGGGTGCTCGCGTCTTGCTCCGCCTGCTTTCTGCTACCACCCGGGGCTGCCAGCCTATAGGTGGCACCGCCTGCAGTGAGCTGCACCCTCCCACACCAATCGTCAATCAAGAACATGCCCCCAACCTAGGCCTGTCAGTCTGGAGAGGGCAGTTTCTCAATGACGCTCCCTTTTCCCAAATGACGCTAGCTTGCGCTGAGTTGACACAGAACTCACAGAGCCATCCTCTACAGCAAAAGACGACTTCTTGGCTCTGTCACTCCACCCTCCACCTTACATCTTGGAGTTGTGTGTTTAGTAGCCCTGAGACTCCCATTGCACGTATCTCGTCACACTTTAGCTCGCCCCGCCCTGGGGACTCTGTCTTCTAGGGTGCATTGGCTTGGAGAGTGTTGCTTGGTTCAAGGGTCCATCAAGATGGTCTCGGTTGTAAGAGATTTCAAATTAAATTGACACAAGTAATAGAAAGATGGCGTGGAGACAATGGTGAGTGCCAACGATAACGATACGGCCTTCATAGAGGCGCCTCTCCTCTTTCTCTTCTCCCCTTCTCTCCCCCCCTCTGCCTTTTAACTTTGTACGTGCCAGCGAGAATGCTACCATGGAGCTGCACCCCACGCATGTGGCATGTAGTTTTTCTTTTTCCTTTTGGAAGATAAAGTTTTTCTATGTAGTCCCAGCTGTCCTGGAGCTCACTAGACTGGCCTTGAACTCAGAGGTCTCCCTGCCTCCTCTTCCCAAATGCTGGGATTAAAGGCACGCGCCACCACATCTGGCTTCCAGGGGCTTCTCCTCAGCTTCCCTGTCAGGTCCCTGCTCTGTCCTGGAACAGGCTCCCACAGCGTCTGATCCACAGGGAGGAAACGTCTTCTCATAGACAGACATCCTCCTCTTAACTCACTGGCGTGAACTGGGCTTGAAAGCCCGGGGTGCTGTGTAGTGAGTGGGAGTGGTCAGCGTCCAGGCCGTGCCTTCTGAACGGGACCTCCCCCTGCAACCTCAAGCCTGCTGGAAGAGGGGCCGTGATGCTGCTGCCTCGCCCCTGCTCTCGCCTGTATCCGAGGCCATCTTTTCACAGAGAATGACCTTTCAGCCCTCGCTCTCTGGCTTCCAGCCGATTTGGTCTTGGGAGCATCAGCAGGGGACTTGCTGTGGGTCTCACAATGGCTACATTATTCCACAGCTCCTATCGGCCGACTTGACACCCTTCCAACTCTCTCTTCCCAGTCTCTTTCCCCACCTGTCTAACCAGGCGCAGAGGCAGCAAGAGCTACCTGTTGCCAGGCCCTTGGCACACCATCACTCCTTCGCGGCTCTCCCTATGGCCTGTACCCCACCCCAAATTCAGATGTTGAAATCCTCATGCCATGAAGGTGAGGCGAGAAGATGCTTGGTCACATCATGGAGGGCAGAGCCACCATGCAGACAGACAGACAAGTGAAATACCTTGCCTTGCTTCCTGTCAAGCTAGAACGAGAAACTGGCTAGCACTGGAAAGTCAAGCCCTCAGCAGCAGACACTGAATCTGCTGGTGGCTCGCTCTTGGATGTCCGTCTCCAGAACGGCGAGGGGGAATTTCTGTTGTCTATATAGGTGGACATGCCTATTGAGTGCTGCAGCGGCAGCCTAAACAGACGGGGCGCCTCTCCCAGCCACGCCTCTGTGATAAGCCTTCAGTGTTTGTTACTTTATTTATCCATGTGCCCATGGAGTCCTCCCTGAACCCTGACTTTACAACACCTGCACAAAAGCTGGGCAACCGTCACCAAGAGGAATGAGGAGTCATCCAAACTGGCCGGTGTCTGCTACCTCTTCCCTCCTCCTCCCCAGCTCACCATGGAGAAGACGACACGCTTTCTAACAGACGGCCCTGCTGGCTCAGGATTCCGTGCAGCTTATACGCACTAACAGCACTTTTAAAAACACGAGGCTTATCTCTTACGGTAATTCCCTGAAAGAGCACAAGGCTTCCACTGACTTCAGCAGGACATCCCAGGGGGAACAGATGCCAGGCCTTGCAAATCTGCAACCAGCAAACACTGAGCATGCCAACGATCAATTGGGAAACAGAAGACACAAAGCAGGAAAAGAAAACAGGTGGGGTCCCAGGACAGACAGGAGGAGGAATGAGTTATCCTGGGAGAAATGTTAACTTCCCAAGTCTCCAGGTGACTTCAACAGACGTGGCTTCCCCAAAACCCATTCCACTAACAACCCAGAGAGGCAGGGCTGCTTTAGTTTCCTTTTCTCATAAAAGCACAAGGATGGGTTAAGCCAATTTTAAGGGAGAGAGATTTATACGGGAAACAGGTGACACATTGCACAATCTGGGCTGCTGCACAGAATTCCTTTGGGATTAAAGATTGCAGAGAATGCGCACAAAATCAGGGAGAATCTGCTGGAAGAAGTAGAGGAATAGACTTAGCACTGTGGAGAAATTCCGTTCCGGAACTCCCTCCCACCCCTTCAGGAAAGTGAGCCCTTGGGACCGGCTGGGCCGGTTGTCAACTGAGATTAATTGGGGAGGAAAAGCCATCGGGTTTTCTCATGATGAATGTGTGTCTGCAGTGCCTGATAGAGTGACAGCCAGCAGGGCAGTCACCACCACTGGCAAACTCTTTCCCTTCTCACAAGCTGGGCAGCCAAACCTTACAGGACAAGCGCTGGAGCACACCTGCGTGCGCCAGCCCTGTCCTGGCAGCTGGGGAGGCACGCGTGTGTCCGCACGGGGCTTGAGGCTGGCATCTGCCTCAGCATCTGTTCTGCCACGGAAGGAGCAGGAGGGTCCTTGTCCACCAGAACAAAAGGCCAAGGAGGCAGAAACATTTCTGTCAAAGGGGTTCAGCTTCCTGGATGACCTCATTGCAAAGGTCTGCACGGTGCAGATAAGCCCTGCAGAGCTCTGGCAGAGGGCCTGCCAGGGAAAGGGGCAGGAAGCGGCATTTTCCTCAGGCCATTTTCCTCAGGACAGGACACCTGTAGCCAGCGGAAGCCATGGGGCCCAAGCAGCCTCTTGCCAGTTCCCTGCAAAGCCACCGGAGGCTCTCAGTACCCGCAAAGCAAGATGTGCCTTCCCTCAACGGACCCCACGTGGAGCGTGTTGTTCTGTCCCCGCCGTGCTTCTCCATGTTCCCGTCAGACAGAGCTACATGCCATTCTTGAGCTCTTTCTTCCTTGCTGTTCTCAGGAAATGCAGGATCACGAATAGAAGGGGGACTATGAGATTAGAGCAGTGAGCGAGAAAGAAAGCGAGGCTTCCAGGGTTTGTGCAGTTTGAGGCTCTAAGTTAGACAAAGTTCCAGGCCTGGAATTGCCCACAGACCGGTTAGAAGTCATGGACCCTGATGAACATGATCCTATGTCACATGTTGAAGGTTTGTTCCTGCAGGCCTTGCTAACACTACAGTAAATAAGAAGTCAACTGAAAGAAAAGACAGCTCTCAAAACATTATGCTCGTTGAGTTTCGCCCTAGGTTTCGTTAATTTGTTTAATATCTTCTGTGTTCCAAAAGCATTTTGAGCAGTAACCGGAAGATTCCGTCTGAGGGCTCATTCCAGCGCTGGGTTGTCCCTTCTCAGCGAGCCGCTAGCGTCTTGTGTCTATGTGTATGTCTGTGTGTTTGTGTGTGTATGTATGTGTATATGTATGTGTGTCTATGTGTGTACATATATGAGTCTGTGTGTAGATAGGTCAAAACTGGGAGTCTCCCTTAGTCACTCTCCACTGAACCTGGAGGTCTCCAATCTGGCTAGACTTGCCAGTTAGCACGCCCCTGTGATCCTGTTTCTGCCTCCTTGATTGCTGGGATCACAAGCTTGTGTAGCCGTGTGTAGCACTAGTTTTTCAAATGCTACTTTATTTGGGGGTCCTGAAAGTCTGTACCTCCCTTTCAACCCCCAAAGCCCAGGTAGGGAAAGAAAGTAGTGAGGGAAAGCGGACGCAGCCGTGGTTATGTCTTCCTGCTGGGTGGGGTTGCAGGATTTTGGGGAGCCATACCACTATCCATCGTGGGATCCAGACGTCCAGGTGCCAGCAAACCAGTGAGCATGGCGCACAGTCCTCCCCCGACTCCTCCAGGCCACCATACCTTCTTCCTCTGGGCGCTATGTTTATACCCCTCCAAGTCCTCAGACTTCAACTAACTCCAGCTGGCAAAGACCACGCTCCACAGGTGTGAACAAAACCCCCCACTTGGAATTATAACAAAACATGTTTACATCTCATAGACCAAACGGCCACAACGGCATGCCTGGCTTGTACGTGCTGGGGATCGAACGCATGGCCTTATGTTTGTGAGGCAGGTACTTCACTGATGGAGCCGTCGCCCCAACTTCCTGTCTTTAAGGACCCACACAGTGATTCCCCATCCTAGGAAACCTCCGAGCGTCCCTCTTCCCGTGCTTTTGGGGGCTCTCCCTGAGAAGAGGCATGCTCACTTTGAGGCAACAACAGGAGCACGGATTGTCGGGGAAGCACAGGTTTGTGGGAAAACAGTGTTCCTACTAACTTAGGAAAGCTACAGGACACGGTGTACTTGGAAATGCTCGTAGTGTGGAGAATTTAGAACTGTCCAAACTGTGATGTGCTCCTCAAGAAAACAGAAACTGCCGCTGTAAGAAAAATTAGACACATCTAGATAAAAACAAAGCAATTTAGGCACAAATTCCTGTGACAGATTTTATATTAATTATGCAATGGCACTCCTCAAGACAAAGCAGTAAAACACAGCAGCTGTTGCTCCCTGTACACACGCACACTGACGTGTCCTGTAACACACCTGACCAACGCTGAAATAGTCCACTTACACCTTAGGGAAAATCAGCTGAAATACTTTCATTGCTCAATAAGCAAAACACAAAAGACTTCAGATTTTCAAGTTTTTTATGAGCTGCAGTTTTAACAAGCTTACAGACGACATGCTGAAACCACCTCTATCAAATCAAGGGAGGAAGTGAGTCTGGAAGGCCTCTCTGTGTTAACTGGCTCATAATCTTTCCGGGAATGCAGTCCAGTCGGAAGCCTCTGCAGCCTGACGCTGGACTTCAGCGAAGTGGAGGCACCATAAGCAGAAATCGTTTGACAAGTTGTGTCTCATCAAATGTTTGTTGCATAAAGATGCCCTGAGTGGGACCAAAAGACACACGGTGGAGATAGTGTCATAGTTCGCTGTGAGAATGGGAGAATTACGGCCTTCAGGGGCCAGAGAGGTGGCCCAGTGCCTACAAGCCGGCTGCTCCTGCAGACAGTTTGGTTCCCACACCCACACCACCTGTATCTCCAGTTTCAGAGTTCCAGCACCCTGTTTTGGCCTCTCTTGGAACTGCACGTACCTGGTTCACATACAGATAAAGAGCACACATACACAAAAATAATTAAAACAAAAAATAAAAGAAAGAATAGCCTTCAGTCAGCCTCACTTACTAGGCGCTTATTAAATAATTCAGTGCACGGAAGAGAGTACCTCACTGAAAAACATTTGATTGTGATAGGGCAGGACAGTGCAGAGGTTCCTTCGTCTGATATTCTTGCTGGGGTCATTTTAGGTTTGTCTTGAATTTGACCTCTTTGATGGAGAACCCCCCGGAATATCCCACGGAATATTACCCAGCTCTATTCGAGGAGCCTGAGATCAATAGGCTCCAGATTATCTATCCTTGCTTCAGTTAAACTGTACGCTTATGCCAACTTCCCTTCTAGGTAACTTACCTTAGCTTCCTTTAAGCAAAACTTCCCCTGCAGCTACAAGGTAACAGGATGTGGGTCCCGAGTACCTGGGTATAGTCCCGGCCAGTCGGAATGAGGCTTTCAGTTGGCTGTAGACTGCATCTGAGCAGTCTGCTCTTGTGGGCTTCCATGAGCATGGTTTTAGCATGCTTTAATTCACCCAGCCATAAGCCACCAACCTGGCCACCATTGTTCGTGCTGTATTTTTCCTCACAGGTTGGAATTTTTTCATGAGAGCAAGGATTTGCTGTTTCTCACTTTAATTGCACTTGCTGTGTGTGCCAGGCCTTGCTGCTCAACTATCAGTTCCCACTAACTAGAGCCCTAGTCCTGGAGTGCCTCTAGCTCTCGTGTGAGGCCAGGCAGCCTGGGTAGAACTCTGTTCCCTTCCCTAGGGAACTCTTCCTGGGTCTCTGTCCTCAGTTACTTTTTTCTTGAATAAATAAGTATAAATGAAGGATGAACAAGCAGAGAGAAGGCAACGGTGCTCAATACAACCATACGTGTGGAAAGAGGGCAGCAGAGAAAGTGGACAGCAAACCCTTCATTCTCATGGCGGGGTGAAAGGCTTTGAGCCAGGATTTCCTAGGGATGTAAGCAAACAGGCCTGTTTACACAGCACACAGCTGCCAATTCAAGGAGGCAAGAAAACAAAGGTGTTTTCCACACCCTGCTGATAAGGAGGCTGATAATGGGGCTGTTTACTCAGACAGCAAAGAGGATGCTCCCCTGCCTGGGGCCAGGATGCTGAGGGAAAGTCCCTGGCTCCCTGAGGCAGTAAGGGTAGAAGCTGGTGCCCTGAGGCTTCTATCCTAGTAAATGTGGTAGCAGGGGAGGAGAGGTGTGTCCTGAGCAGACATCCTGAGGAAGAAGATCTTGATCTGTGACGGCCCAGATCTTAGGAGAGAAAACCGTCTTCCAGGGAGGTCTGGGTTTGTTAAGTTGGTGAGATTTGGAAGGAGAGCTTCCTTGTTCTGAGCTGCTTTCCAGGAAGGACTCAGCAGTATTTCTGGGAAGGAAGTAAAGGGATGAAGGGAATAGTTGTCCCACAAGGAAGAAACACAGGATGAGAATCTGTGGAGAAGGAAATGCGAGAGCACTGCCACAGGCAACGACTCTTCTATGGCAGCCAGGAGAGCTGATGGCCCGAGCCTAACTACATCTCACACAGCTCTGGGCTTCCCTGCTCCTCGTGACTGTGGGTCTGTTGTCTTGTCTACAGAACCCACTTTTTATTTTGTTTTAGTGTCTGCTTCTGTCAGGACCCTTGAATGGACTCACCTTCCTGATGGATTGAAATGAAACGCACTAATGGCAACACCCATTAATAAATGCAGATTTTTTGAGAGCAGCGTGGGAGGAGAGGGGAGAAAGAAAGAGGGGAGAAGAGGAGGAGAGACAGAAAAAGAGAAGAGAGCAGAGGAGAGAGAAGGGGGAGGGGAGAGAAAGTGGGCTGTAGGGGAAGGAGAGAGAGAGAAAAGGGCAAAGGGCCTGGAGGAACCAAAATGTCCGGATTATATAGCGAAGGGTTCTATCTCCAAACTTGATATTGGTTTTGGGGGGTTTGGTGGGGATGGGGGGTTGTTTGTTTTTGTTTCTGA
>REGO01000208.1:2080080-2091825 GCA_010120015.1 Rhombomys opimus
GATGAAAGACAGAGGAGTCTATGGGGAGAAAGCCTTCCTGGTGTCTGTGCTATGAGGCATGCCTGGGAGGGACACAGTAAAAACTGGCAGTTCCTGTCTTTGCTACACCTACCTGTGTGCCCTTATTTTGCTTATTTTGGGCCGAAAGAAAAAAAGAAAGGGGGGGGAGGAAATACTCGATGTCTTCTGCTTTTAGGGAGACACTCAGCCATCCTGAGGAAGGCCACAGACACAATGTCACAGCAGCCAGCAGGCTGCCTCAGCAGACCATGGCACCATGGGAGACATGAAGGCCCAGGCAGAACAATGGGGTGGATTGTGCCTCTCATGGGAATTTTACTCCTGACTCCGAGTAACAGGTTTTGGTCTCAGGCTTGCTGCCAGTTAGCAAGCAAAACCCTTCCAAACGTGTGCTGTTTGTGGGTCCCCCAGGAGACTTGGGAATTTTACCCGGAAACTTGGTGCTGTCAGCTATGCTGCATATACAACATGTCCCTGTAAAACCTGGCGGGAAAATGCACGGTCCTGAGCTGTTAGCTGAGAGTGGGGAGCCAGGGAGCCCCCCAGGAAGCTGACCATCATCCAGCCTGCCCAGAAGGTGTGTGTTTCCTGCTGGAAGGTGTGTGCCTCCTCCTGGAAGGTGTGTGCTTCCTCCTGGAAGGTGTGTGTTTCCTCCTGGAAGGCGTGTGTTTCCTGCTGAGTGGTTGGCTGGTCACATGGGGACCGCGGTGGGCACCATGCTGCCCGGGCCTCAGGAGAAGGGCCTGTGTGTGCAGTGGCACACTCCTCAGAAGCCTGGTGGCAGGCTGACTTCAAGCCTGAGGACGCTTGGGTAGGGCTGGGGAGCGTGTAAACCTTGCGTGTTGTTTCAGGTGCAGAGAGGTCCCCAGGCGGTTCTGCACGTGGCAGCACAGGGGCTCCTGGGAAAACAGCAGAGTTGAGCCATGCGAGGACAAAGGCGAAATCTTTCTACACGGTCTCTTTTTTAAAAAGCCCATTATGTTTGGAACTTCAGGTCAGACCACGCATATCTGAACTGTTCACGCTGGGTCAACCCTCGCCTTGCTCGCCTTGTCCAGTGGTGCTGTGGGAGGTGCTGGAGGGAGCCAGCAGGCAGAGGAAACTATAAATACCTCCCCGGACACACACACACACACACACACACACACACACTCACTCACACACCCAGCTGGCATCCTTCAGAGCCCAGCGAGGGAAGCACCTGCCTGCCGCTTTCGGGCACCTCCCAGCCTGGAGCTGGCTTCCGGCCCTCAGCCTTCGGATGTTGCTTTGTGTGACCTCTCTACCTCTGAGGAAGCCAAAGCAGCCCAGCCCCACAGCTGCAAGTGCAGGGCAGTGGCTGCAGGCTGCCAGACCCCTGCCAGCTCCATCCCCGAGGGCCACGGACCCAGACAACTGAGGGCAATGGGGAGCCATGGTGGCCTCTCACAGAATGGCCTGCCTCTCTGCTCTCTCTTCTTTGGGGAGGAATGAAACAAGCACTCATCAGTCGAGCTTTTGCCTTCCTGAGCAGGAAATGCCGCAATCAGAAGGGTTTTCAAAAATCAGTCAATGAATAAATAGTTCCATTTACCCACTTTGTTTTTATTTATGAAGTGCGGGCTCAGAGGTCCCTCAGCATTTTAAACAGAGAGGCAAGGCACTACTGGTCAGTTGTGGACGGTTCTGTAGCGGAGCCGTCATCAGAATGTGCCTCGCTTTGTGTGAGATAGATAAAGAATTTAAAGGCGTTGGCTGACAGTATTCATGCTTCACTGAGCGGAAGAGCAGGGGGTTATTTAAGAGGGCTGCCAGATGTGGCGGCTTACACCTCTAACCCAGCCAAGAGAGGAGGCTCTATGAGAGACTCCAGGGTCAGCCTGGGCCAGCCTGGGCTACAGAGAGAGACTGTCTCAAAACACAACTCTCCACGCCGACCCGGAAGCCTCCTTCCTGCCTCCTGAGATCGGAGTTTATACTTAGGGGCCAGGATCAAAAAACTGCCCCTCGAGTGTGAAATTCCATCTAGATCTTCCTGACTGTACCTTGGAAGGAGGTGTCAGTGATATCTAGCCAGGTGATATCTAGCCAGAAGCAAGGGAGCGTGGCTCCGAAGCTAGGAGTGGCTGCTGCTCCCGGCCTGCTCACACCCACACACACCCAATACACACGTGAACATAAAAAAAAAAAAAAAAAGGAAGGAAATGCAGATTTTGAATTTGAGACTAGAGCCCAGCAATCCATTTTCACACCCCCTCAGATAGTCTCGCCTCACATCGAAGGCTGACAGGCACGGTCCAACCCTGGCAGACACGGAGGACCAGTGCGGTCGATGCTGGAGCCACTGCTCTGGGCAGAGGAAAAGTCACCTCCAACAGAGATCCACACACGTGAGCCAGAGTGAAGCTGGGGCAACCAGCAGGCTTTCCTTCAGAGACACAGCCGCTGAGGGCTGTCCTCAGATGCAGCCGGGAACCTCCGTGTCCGTGAAACGGGAATGCTGCCTCCGCCACGGTTCTCTCAGGAGTGAAAAGGCTGGCAAGCCCTGAGCCAGAGGCTGGCCCTCAGCAGAAACTCACGTTTCCTGTGTCTCTGCAGTTGTTGTTTTCTTTGAACTAATAGGAATCTGGAGTGAAAAATTGTATTTATTTATTGACTTACTCACAGACAGGGTCTCATGGCGTCTGGCTGGCCCCAAACATGCTATAACACATTAGAGAGCAGACTTAGGAGGGCAAGAAGCAGTGTTCCTGGACTTTGTGTTTTAGATAAAAAATAATAGTACTGACCCCCAAAAGCATGTGGCAGCGATTACATCGACCCACGCTAAAGAAGAAAATGATGAAGTGCGTCCAGGAGCTTACAGATCACACACTTGGGAACTTGGTGTCTCGGTGAGGGTTTACTGCTGTGAAGAGACACCGTGACCACAGCAACGTTATAAGGGAAACACCGGGGCTGCTTCCAGTGTCAGAGGTGTAGTCCATTGTCCTCACGGTGGCACGCAGGCAGACTCCGTGCTGGAGGAGCCGAGAGGGCCGCAGAAGGACGCTGTGTGCCACGCTGGGGGTAGCTTGAGCCTAGGAGACCTCAAAGCCCGCCCCCACAGTGACACACTTCCTCCAACAAGGCCGCACCTCCTGGTAGTGCCACTCCCTATGGGCCAAGCACTCACACACGTGAGTCTGTGGGGCCATTTCTATTCAGACCACCACACTTGGGCATGCACAGGGGCAGAAGGTACCAGCTACCTGCGTTAAGATGACGAGGTGCTGGTCGTGTGCAGCCTTAGAGGTCACCTACTTTAATTAAGGGAAAAGTGACCCGTGGCCTCAGGGCACGGAATGGTGGGTGATGGTTTGCCAACCAGACCTCTGGCTTCAGCCAAACATTTACCAGTGCTGCCAGGTGTTAGGGTTTTGAGACACAAAGTTTCTTCTAAAGCTCATAAGGACTTTTATCTGCAGAAGTGTGGGACAGGGGCACTGGGTCAGCGTGTAAGTGGCCGTGAGCAAATCTAGCCCTGACTTTGTGGCTCTGGGGCCATGTTCTACATCACAGCTGTTTCCTCCCGAAGTTAAATGAATATTTCAGCTGCCACAAGTCCGAACTTCCATTATCCATCATTGCCCAGCACTGTGTTCTAGGTTAACTAAATAAATCCTAGTCTCTGTGGTGATTTGGTTATACAGTTCTTTAGGATTAACGGCAGCTTTACCAGAAGATGTATCAACAGTAAATATGAATCATCTCATCACCTACAACACAGATGACCCACAGAAGACACACGGTAGTAAGGAAGGTGTTGGGATAGACCACTCAATCAGACACTGGCCCCTGGGAGATAAGATTGGAGGAGACACTTGGGTTGACACAGTCCCGGAATGAGGCCTCAGCATCAAGGGCCTGTACCATGTCAGCACTCAAGCTGTCCAAACACCCAACATGGGCTCAACCTGGACCACAGCAGGATTTCTGGTAGTTAGGCACAAGCCAGCACCCCTCAGGAGCTTGTGAAACCAGTCCCCATCTGCCAAGAGGACTCACTTCCTTTACTCTGTCAGAAGGGCCACATGGCTCCATTGACAGATACCTGTGGCTGCACCTCAGAGCCCACGCTGGCTCTGTAAGCATCACAAGACCTGCCACACACCCCAAAGCCTCCTCCAGCATGCTGGCTTCTCACCGCCCCAGGCTGCCCTCCTCTCAGACGCCTGTTCTGTGCTCTTTATAAGAGCAAGGTCTCCCTCCCCATTCTCTCTCTTTCCTCCTCCTCCCTCCCTCCCCCTCTCTTCCTCCTCCCCTCTTTCTCTCCCCTTTATTCTCACTCTCCCTATGCCCTTTTTGTCTCTGTTTCTTGCTCTCTCACTATCTTCATTATTCTCTCCCACTCCTGTTTCTCTAGTCCTGGACGTGTTCAGTCTACTGTTTCTCTCTTGGTTCTCAACTCTTCCAGGTGCTTCTGACTGTTCCTTCTCTCATCTCCACAATAAAACCCTCAGCATACAATGAATGGAATGGCTGTGCTGGCAGTTTCTTTTCTGAGCCCTCTCATGTACACACTATTTTCCATCTCCCTGATTCCCTAAGAGGAGGAGTTTCCTGGAACAGAGACACAAAGGGCTATTGTCATTTATCCTAGGAGGCCTTTCTTACTTTCACCGGCTGCTTCATTCATTCATTCATTCATTCATTCATTCATTCATTCATCAGACAGTCCTCGTGGTCTCATGGTTTATTCTAAGTGAGGCATATGTCTCCTGAAGTGATACTGGGAATCTGTACATCCTCCTGGCTGAAGATAAGATTTAATGTTTCTTTCTCTGTGTTTAAATAGCAATTCTAGCAGGTTGTAATGTTGACAGTTAAAAACAAAAGTCAGTGTGTACTCTCATATGGGTCCAGAGGAACAGAACTTTGGAGCATTAATGTATTCATTCACATTTTCACATCTGTGAACAACCTGTCAGTAGCAAAATGACCGCACATTTCCTCTCTTCCTTGAGCACCCGTTCTCTTTGCATCCCCACACCTTTGGCACTTTCTGCCTCTAGCAGCACCAATTCATACAAACCTAACTGACTTTATTTATTGTGGCTTAGCTTTGGGGTGTGTGCTGTGTGGGCGTTTGTGTGTATAAGCACAGGGATGCACACCCATGCACACCTGTGCAGAGGCCAGAGGCTCTATCGAGCATCCCCGTTCTCCACTGCAGTTCTCGGATGGAGCCTCTCGCTGAACCTGGAACACTATTGGTTGGCTGACCTGCCAGGCCTCTGTCTCTGTCTGCCCTCCTGGCACTGGAGTCAGACACACACGCAGCCTCCCCTAGCTTTTACACAAGTCCTGGTGTTTACACAGAGCCAACGCTTGACTGACTAAGCCCTCTGCCCCAGCCCCAAATTAATTTTTAATTAATTCCTAATTTTTAAAATTTCTAATTTTAAGGTTTCATATACTAATTTCTCTGGATTGTTGAATTATCTAAAAAAAAACCAAACAAACATAAATGCACCACATTTTTAAACAATGTGCTTATACCTTGAGGCAGACAGGGGAAGTGGGCTTTTCTTTTTGAACACCCAAGGCAGGCTGTGAAAGAACAAACAGCCTCATGGTATCTTCTTGTCAGCATACCCCAGGCCAATGTCGCTGGGGCCTGGAGACAAACTCCCTGAAATGCATCCAGTCTAATATCCCAACTGGAAGGCACTTTCTCGGGAGCCAAGAGCCCTGGATCCTTAGGGGCAGCTGCAAACAGATGCAGTGGGACCAGTCAGAAGACCAGCCTGACAGTGAGAATGAGTGGGAATGGTAGGAGATGCAGAATGTGGGCAAGGCAGAGGGACATTGGGGGAAACTTATCTGGCAGGCCGGCCCTCAGAAAGAGGGCATGGTGATCAAGAAGGCAGTCGACCTCCGAGGGTCGCTGTTGTCAGCTCTGTGAGCTCTGTCTACAGACATGAGCACCGCCTAGCCCCTGCACAGCCCAGAGAAAGAAACTTGACTCTTTCTCTGCAGCGTCAGGCAGCGCCCTCTGCTGTTAGAGCCCCCAAGGCTTCAGGACCCCAAAACCAGTACCAGTGGTGTGCGAGGAGGGAAACAGACACAGGGAATGCACGCCAAGAGAAAAGCACGGCTAAAGGATTAAGGCATGCACAAGGAGGGCGAACGACTTTCTCTCTGCCTTCGCTCCAGATGAGCAGCTGGGAGACGGCACGCTGGCGCCTCCGTCAGCTCCGTGGGAGGAAGTGTGACCAAGCAGACGCTCCACGCTCCCTGCACTGGGTCCTGGCTGCCTCTGAGTCTGCCCGCCCCTCCCAGACACACTTGAAGTTTGTCTCCTGGGTAATTCTAGGCCCTTCAAGTGGGTAAGCAAGATTCAGTATCACAGTAGCCAAGCTGGAGAGCTCCCGGAAAACCAACGGAATACTATTCAGCAACTAAAAAAGACAGGGCTGCTTAGGCGAATCTCATAGGCGCTGTTGAGTGAAAGAAAGCAGATACAAGAGAGGGATCCTGTGAAAGTTCACTGGGTAAGAACACAGACAAACCCTCCACGATGGAAGTCAGAGAATGAGTACATGCGGGGCCAGGACGGATGCTAAGAGCACAGGTGTGTTTGGGGTGCTCGCAGAGCTGGGGGCTCACTTTGTGGCAGTGACTCCTGCCCACACCTGCCCTTAGCAACACAGTGGGCTTGCTTCGGTCCCTGTCCACTACGGGTAGGAAGGCGGGGAGGGGGGAGGAGGGGAGCTGGGGCGGGGCAATGGGGGCTGGGGCTGGGGGCGGGGCGCTGGGAGAAGGAGCGAAGCCTTCTGGTCCCTCATCTTCGCAGCCAGACAGCTCAGCCCACACGAGGGCTCCTCTGCAGGCCTCAGCACTGTGGTGACAGGGGGACGTTTGTGTCGCCACCAACCAACCGTGGCAGGATGATTTCAGAATTGTTCCCTGTTGGCTTTCTCAAAGGAAACTCTGCTCTGATCTATAAAGCACGCCATGACTCACCACAGACTGGCTGGAAGGAGGCCCCGAAGGCGGGACGTGCAGACAGTGTCCTGGCAAGGAAGGGCCAGCCAGGTGTATCCACCACCAAAAGACGGGTGTGGGAACATGACTTGTCTTCATCCCTTCCTTCATCTTCCGCTTCTTTCCCACACTCCTCACACCCAGTGTGGGACCGTGGTCCCAGCCCGCAGCCTCAAGGGGAAAGGCAAACGGCTCTGTCCATGCTGTGGACTGGATCAGGGGACATGGTTGTGGATCCTGTCTGCACAGCTCACCCACAGGCCTTCGATGGTAATTTCACTTATGCTATCTTTTTAAGCCGTCTTGTTTATTAGAGTATCAAAGGCAGCAGAAGTGTACAGAATGGTGACTTGCACAGGCGTGCAAGTATGTGTGCCTCTGCGTGGACTTGTGGGGACCAGGCGTCTTCCTCCAGTGCTCCTGCCTTGCTTGAGCCGGGACTCGCCCTGAAGCCGGAGCTCACTGGCTGGCTGGGCTGTCATCAGCGAGCCCCTGGGATACGCCTCCCTCCTGCTGCCACTCCTGGTGCCGCTGCCGCTGCAGACCTGCGCTGTCACGCCTGGCTTTGGGAACCTCGAGTCTTCACTTTACCACTAGGCCATCTCCCATCTACACGAACATATGTCTATGTGTTTGCCCTTTGCTCAAACCATAACCTGTCAAATATCCCCCGAACATGTCTGTGCTCTTTCTTAGCATGTCTGTGCCATACATGTAATCATTCTCTGACTTCCATCAACTTGTCTGTGTTCTTCACACAGTGAGCTTTTACAGGATCCCTCTCTTGCATCTGCTTTCTTTCAACAGCATCTGTGAGATTCACCTAAGCAGCCCTCTCTTTTTAGTTGCTGAATAGTATTCCGTTGGCCCTCCGGGTGGTCTCCAGTTTTGGTCACTGTGATACTTAATCTTGCTTACCCTCTTGAAGGGCCTAGAATTACACAGGAGACGAACCTTTAGGCCAGCCTGTGAGGACTTTTGAGATTAGGTTAACTGTAATGAAGAGACCCTCCTTAAAATGTGGGCATGCCGTTTCATGGTTGGGGACCCCTGCTAATTAAAAATGAGGGCGAGCTAAGCACCAGGATCCATCTTTCTCTGCTTCCTGACTGTTTTAGGGTTGCTGCCATAAAACACCATAACCAAAGAATTTAAACAGGAAAGGGCTCTTTTGCTTTCCGTTTCCACATCACTGTTCAGGAAGTCAGGACAGAAACTCATACAGGGCAGAAACCTGATGCAGAGGCCATGGAGGGCTGCTGCTTACTGGTTTGCTCCCCATGCCTTGCTCAGCCTGCTTTCTTAGAACCCAGGGCCACCAGCCCAGGGGTGGCCCCACCCACAGTGGGCTGAGCCCTCCCCCATCAATCACTGTTGGGGGTTCATCTGATGCTTGTATTTTGATGCTAATTGCTGGCCCTTGAGATCTGGTTACTGCCCTGATACACCTATCCTTGTTTTGTGAACCTGCCTGAGACATTTTTCCTGATTGGTTGATTAAAGGCCTGAGACCTGGGCAGGGCAGAATGGGGTAGGCGTGGCTAAGGTTCCCCAGCTTTGGGAAGAAGAGAATCACAAGAAACAGACAAATGCAAGGAGAGGAGGAGAAAGGATGCCAAGATGGAACCTTGTGGGCCGGGAGGAAGGACTCCAGTAATGGCATGAAAAGGCCCAGGTGAAGAATACAAGCAAGAATTTGATGATTATGGATGGAAAGTAGCCCAGATAGGAATGGTTAAGGGGATGGCATTGGATGGGGGCTGGGGGTGGATGGTGAGGTTAGTGAGACAGCACAGATGGAATTATCTCTCCAGCCCATAGTGTTTTCAGGCAATTATAAAATCTAACAGGTGTCTGTGTCTTGTTTGATTGTGATAGTGGGTTAGATGATATGGCACAATAATACAGGGCTAATATTAACAAACACTATAAGCCCAACACCATTTAATTTACTCCCACAAATCACTGCTGAGAAAACGCCCCACAGTCTTGCCTACAGCCTGAGCTATGTAAACATTTTCTCCACCGAGTCTCCCTGCTCTGAGGACTGCGGCTTGTGTCAAGTGACATGAAAGTAACCAGAACAGCTGACGGGGGGGGGGGTGTGGGCAGCTGCCGTGATAGCCTGGAGCTGAGTGAGGAAACGCTGTTTCTCCCTGAATTCCTTTGTCGGTTGTGGTGTCAGAGCAGCTGAAAAGCGATGGAGACGGCGGTTATGGGTGGCGCCTCTGTGAACACTCCTGTGCATGTTTCGGTATATATTATATACAACACACATTATGCACACCCTTTTCCGCCTTGAGTGTTGCACCAGCCCAAACACAAGAAAAAGCTGCATCATAGTTTGAGCAGAAAAGTTTAATGTGAAGACTGTTTAGGACAGGAGACATAGGAAACTAAAGAGGAAGGAGGAGAGAAACTCCAAAGAACGCAGAAATCCCAACAAGCCAGCGGACACAGGTGGTCACCCTGGAGGAGAGCGAGCAAGCCGACCTGCTGTCTGGGGCTGAGGCACAGATCCTACTGAGACGTGGGGGTGGGGGTGGAGGGCTCTGCCCCGCCTCCCTCTTCACCCTTGTATTCCAGCCAAGATGACAGTGGACTCAGACATAGCCCCTGGGGTAGCAGGGACCAGGGCCATCAACAAGGCCCCAGGCAGAAGCGCAGCTGTGCCCATGAACATGGCCTCCAGCAATGGCTCAGGCCTCAGACATCTGAGGAGTTTCAGCCTCTCTCCACCTCACACATGCTGCTCCAGTCCTCCATCCTTCCCTCTCCTCCATCACAGATGCAGTGGTTGCAAAGGCACTGAAAGCTGCAAGGCACCTTACCTGCACAGATCTAAATGCAAATACTCATGGCCATGAGTCGCTGATCTGGATCTGAAACACCATAAATGGCTCACTCTGTGGGTCACAGTGCTTGCTGTTAATGTTTTTTTAAAGCTGCCTTTTTTTCTTACTTGTAAACACTGGAATAGAAGATGTTTGCTGTCACACATCAGCTTACATATTTATATTTATATTTTCCCAATTAGTATTGCCTAATTATTTAAAAAATGTTTTAGAGACAGAAAGTTACAATCCTGTTTTCCTGCTCCGAAACTGAGAGTCATGGTAGAATAAAGTTCATCTTTTTGAAATTGCCCTGTGTGCTTACAGAAGACTGTAAGTGTCTTAGGACTGGGCTTGCTGTGAGGAGACACTGTGACCAAAAGCAAGTTGAGAAGGAAAGAGTTTATTTCGCTCATGATTCCACATAATACTCATCAAAGGCAGTGAGGACAGGAACTCAGGCAGGGCAGGAACCCACAGGCAGGACCTGATGCAGAGGCCATGGAGGGGGCTGCTTATGGCTTGCTCCCCATGGCTTGCTCAGCTGCTTTCTTAGAACCCAGGACCACCAGCCAGGGATGGCCCCACCACAGTGGGCTGGGCCCTCCCCATCAATCAAGAAAATGCCCTACAGGCCTGCCTACAGCCAGATCTTATGGAGGTAATTTTCAACTGGGGTTCCTTCCTCTCAGGTGACTCTAGCCTGTGTCACGTGGACAGAAAATTAGCCAACACGGTAAACATTTTTATCATTATCGGAACAGTTAAAGTATTTGTCCTTCTTTGCTCTGTCAGCCCAGTCATTGAAATCAAGGCTTTGTAAAGAATGATGCAGGATCTAGTTTGCAATGGAAACTCCTCCTCTATAGAACCAGCTTGTCACCTCCCACCTCTGGGAAAGACACACAGCCTTAAAAACTGGTGGTGGGATGACGGCACTTCTCAGCATGTTTATGACATCTGTCCTTCCTTGTCGTGTGTTTTCTTTCCTAACAGGAAAGTCCGTGAAAGCAGCAACCAGTGTGTGCTGGGTACCCAGTGAGTGCCTGAGTTTGTCTTTTGACTGAATCCCAGTCATTATTTAGTTCAAAAGTGACCGTGACAGGGTTTTGGGAGAAGAAAACACGAGGTTCAAAGACGAGCGATTGCTGCAGTAGACAGACCTCCACCACTGTCTGAGGTTCCCGGATGTAAGGAACCAGCCAGAGAAACCAGCTCTGCGGCCGCCTCCCCCAGCCGGTACTCACTCAGCCGGCAGGGGCTTCATCTGTAACAAGTCAGGATGACGTGTTCTGAGGGCGTGTTTGGAGAAGGCTTACTTCTGAGGACAGGAGACAATGGAATGGAACAGAAGAATAAAACTTACATCATCTTGGCAAGAGAGAGCTTCTCATCCAGTGATCATCTGTTGGTGACAGCTATGTGCCAGGCCAGGCCACACATAACTTAGATGCCAAAAAATTCACAAAGGAAGATCATGTGGTCCTGTCTTCATGGAGCGCAGCCTAAGAAAAAGAAAGGCCGATGTTAGGGTTCCACAGCACAAGGGAGAGAACTGAGTGAGATGCCAGTACGGAGCTCCACAGCCTACGTGTTAGTGTTAGCGGCCAGAGGAAGGTGCGGTGAAGGCGCCTTTAAGGAGAGGTGGAGCCAAGGACTTCCTGCATGGTGCAGAAGCCATGCTGACTGACAAGGAAGGGGCGGCTGTATCCGCTTCTTCCCGACCCCGCATTCGTTGACTAACCTCCCAGCAGCGCTGAAAAGTCAGGGCTTTCCCTTTAGGAGAGCCTGTGGCTATGCGTTTATCAGCACACTGTCGGGTAGACGACAGCCAGGATGGAGGGGAAGCACTCCGGGCAGTGTGCGCACCGTGAGCAGAGAG
>REGO01000208.1:2092236-2103687 GCA_010120015.1 Rhombomys opimus
GGCTCCCACCTTAACAGTCTAGGCTACAAAGTGTCCGACAGGGGCCAGAGCCCGGGGAGACGGGCTCCGGCCTAACAGTCTAGGCTACAAAGTGTCCAACAGCGGCTGGGCGGTAGCTTAGTCTGCAAAGTGTCAGTGTGTTTGCCTTGGCTTTTGTCTTCATTTCCTAGGACCTCCTCCTCCCCTCCCTGCACCCCAAGAAAGAGTTTCTCTGTGCAGCCCTGGCTGTTCTGGAACTTGCTCTGTAGACCAGGCTGGCCTCAAACTCAGAGAGATCTACCTGTCCCTGCCTCCTAAGTGCTGGGATTAAAGGCGTGTACCACCGCCTGGCCAGTCTACAAGTTTGGTCCTCACACCCATGAAGAAAATTGGGAGTCGTGACACATGGCTGTAATCCCTGTGCTGGAAGAAACAGAGACTGCAAATGTCCAGGGCTCATGGCCTCCCTGGACAGTTCCTTGTCAACAAGAGATCTCATCTCAAAAAAAGTAATGGGGCCCTGGAGAGGTGGCTCAGCAGTTAAGAGTACTAGCTGCTCCTGTGAAGACCATTTCCAGTGGCTCACCTGGAACAGCCACCTGGAACTCCAGCTCTGGGGATCCGACACCCTCTTCTGACCTCCCAGCACCCACTACCCATACCAGAAATAAAATAAGATGAAATAGAATAGAATGGCTTTTGAGGAATGCTGGAAGACTGTCCTCTATCCTCCATATGCACAAAACACACACACAGGCGCGCCTTTGATGCACATTAACTCAACAGCAGCAGTGGGATGAGATGGAAAGCTAGCCAGGGAAGCAGCCGGGAAGGGTGCTGTGTGTCATACCACACGGTTTCATCTGCCACCCTGCAGGAGACACTGTGTCAAGGAGTGTGAAAGGCTGAGACTTTACAACCGCTGAAGCAAGTCTGTGCCACGTACACCCTCAGGGAGCATCTCACACAGCCGACATTGGGACCACAGAGATGCTTCCCAGGTCACCCACAAAGCTGGAACAGCAGCAGAGCAGAGAAAGCCCAGTGGAGGGGCTGCCTCTGGGCGCCCCGTTTCTCCAACCTCCCGTCAGCTGAGCTATCTGCTGTCTGCTCTGGAGCTTGCTTGTCAGCAGGGCAGACGACATGGCAGAAGCCTCCATCCCCACAGCTTCCGTGTTCCCATGGAACACCTCAGCTTGCAAGTTTTAGACTGTTGTCCATTTGTTTTGTCAACTTCTCTAATTTTGTGACTGGTAGTCAGACAAAGCTGGGGACAGCTGACAGGCCAGAAACAATCTCTGGACGTCTTTTCTGTGTTTTGAACACAGCTTCAAGTTTTCAGTTCACATCTGAAAGAATCACTTTACATCTTGACCCTGTTATGTTAGCAAAATGCCCCAGGTTCTGGCTAGGTGACAGGACCCGTGACCTGAATAAAGATGTCTTTTCACCTTTCCACTTATTATGAAAATGCCCACTTCAACAAAAATTGCAAGTGTCTTCTGTGTGCCTCCTGGTTCTGACCCTGTGCACACATTTCTCCCTTCGCTAAGGCAGGGTGCCAGCTGTGCCACACTCCCACATGGGCCCCTGGTCTTCAGCCGCTGTCCTCTCTGAACCCTGCCACCTCTATTCTTCATCCTCCAGGCGCCCCTCACGCCAAGCGCAGTCCCACAGCCGGGCACCATGTTGCCTCTTGGCTCTTCTTCCCAAAGTTGTTGTTTTCATTCTGGATACATTCCTGGTGGTTTGCTATTGTTGCTGTTGTGTTTTTGATAAAATCACACTGTGATAAGTCTCAGACTTGTGATCTCCTTGCCTTTGTGTTCCCCCACCCCAGCCCTGATTAGGCTTTGTTTTGTTTCCAACCTGACATAAGCCAGAATTATCTCAGCAGAAGGAGGAACCTCAACTGGGAAGATACCTCCTTCCTCTGGGTCACAGGCAAGCCTGTGGGGAAGGCCCTTAGTGCTTGATGTGGGGTGAACCAGCCTGCTGCGGGCCATGCCACTTCTGACCTGCTGGTCCTGGGCCGTGTAAGAGAGCAGACTGAAGAAGCTATGGGGAAGCAAGCCGAGTAAGCAGCATTTCTCCCCGGCTTGGTTCCCGCCCAGCTCCTGCGGCTGACGGACTAACTATACACAACCCGTAGGCCAATTAAACCCCCTACCAACAGCTGCCTGTGGTCAGGGCTTCATCATGGCAACAGAGCCAACTAAGGCAGCTGCTGGCTGGCTCTGGCGCCTTCCAGTCTCTGTCATAACCGTATAATCAGGCTTGCTCTTCCACTGCACAGAACTCCATCTAAGCCACTCTCAGAATGCAAACAGAAAGCTCTGTGTCAGCATGCTGATTACCCACCAGGACAGCGGAATTTGGCCCAGCTAGGGGCATTTGTACCTGTCTGGCTCCAGTTGTTTCCTTTGGACATTTAATTCTATGACCTATTAGCTATGAGATAAGGAAGAAGATCCCGCATGGCCCCCTCGTGCTGGCACTGTTAGGAAGTGGCTCAGCCGCTACACAGATTTTCTGTGGGGTCATCGGGACCTGCAGGACGTATCACAACCGCTTTCAAGGGTGCCAGCTGAGGAGCTGTGTGGCTGGGGACAGGAGCAGTGGGGTCTCACCGCTGGGCAAAGCTGTTGGTGGCTATGGTCTTCACGGGACACCTGCAGAGAGGCCACTGCCAGGGCAACGCTGCAAAGTCGCAGAGCCACACTTGGAGATGCTAAGGAATCCCTGGCAGTGGCCCTCCAGTGCCCTCTACTGGACACAGGTTGTCACTTCCGCTCACTTGGTTTTTGTTTACTATTTGTATGCTCGTATTATAAATGAAACACAACCTTTCTGAGAGAGAGGCAGAGAGAGAGAGAGAGAGAGAGGTTTCACGGAAACCTTCTGCCTAGGTACACCACGCTGGCCTTGAATGTGTGTGGCAATCCCCTGTCTATGTCTCCTGCCTGCTTGGATTACAGGTGTGCACCATGCCTGGCCACACAGCACATTTTCTTTTTCATTTTACAGAAGGGATTTTTAGGAGAACCTCCACCTCTATCCAGAGCGTGCATAGAAAGGTTTCCGTGGCCTGGGAGCCGCACACTGGCAAATACCGAAGGAAGGCACGTGGTGCTGGCAGCTGGCCACTGTGGCCACATTCCTGGCCCTGATGGTTCCAAGACACGGATGGGATGGCTTTCACTCTTGCCTGGATTCCCTCCTGGAGCAGAGAATTCATGAGGATCCGCCTAGGAGTTCTCTTTTTTCTTTTTAATTCAGTGGATAGTGGTGTTACTATCCACTTGAGGTAGCATTAGAATAAATTAATATTAAAATATTTAAATGCAGAGCACCCTGTTTGAAATGCTATTAGGAAGATTTATAACCTGCAATGAGAACGCAGTGCTCCATTAGCTCCAGACCCTCCCCGGGAAGGCTGGGCCCCCAGCTCAGATCATTACCCCAGGCCCTGTCCGCCTCCCCGCCCCAGACTGCTGCCTGGACATCTGCTCCTGGGCCACGAGGCTTGTTCCGCTAGCTCACACGTCGGCGCTGACACCTGCTCTTCAGCACGGCCGGCTAGTGAGCCGTGTGATGAACAGGACAGGCGCCGCGGCCCGCGCTGAACTGCGCGCCCTTCTGCACTCACATGGCAGCCCGCTGACTCCGGCGCCACGAGGCTGCCGCACCGGAGAGAAGGATGTGCATGGTGGCAGCTGCATTAAACCTACTAACTGCAGAGGACTCCGAGCTGGTGAGTCTGGCAGGCTCACGAAGCAGATACTGAGCTTCAGGGATGGGTGTGCAGGCAGACGCTGCAGAGAGGCAGTGAAAGGGCACCTTCTGCAGGCCTGCTCCAGGCCCTTCCCTGGGGCTGTTGCAGGAAACCATCCTTACCTATATCCTGACCTTGGCTTCTGAAAGAATTCTGATGTTTAAGCCTGCTCGTGTGGCATCTGTTACAGCTGCCCTGACACACGAATACTGTCTAGCAAGGCACAAGCGTCAACACGTCTGTTAAGGGAAACACATGATGTATTCCAGAAGCAGCACAACTGCGAGCCGTGTCTTCAGCTGAGAGGGCAGATCTATTACGGGCTAGACATGCAAACCCTGGACCCACACAGCCCAGCCCTGGCCCGGCCCTCGCTGGAATGAGACCCTGAGCAGCTTGCCATGCCGCCCTGAGCTAGAGCATGCTGGGACAGCACTTTCCTCACACACATGTGCTGCTCGGATCACAGCTTCTATCCACCCTCGCATTAGGAGGCAGAAGTGGGGCATGGAGGGCTTGGTACCAGAAGACGTGACGTAAGAAGGGAAGATGCAGGCATCAAAAGGGCACTGGGACCACCAGACGGTGTCACCAAAGGCCAAAGCTGAAGCAATGTGAGTATCCAAGACAGGTGGGAGACAGACTACAGACGGAAGAACAGACAAATGCCCATGAGTCCACACTGAGCCATGCTTATATCTGAGTACAGTAGAAAGAGCTGACAAGGATCCCAGTGAAAACTATGAAAGAAAGGGAGACAGCAGGGGCCAGAAGCAGGCCAGTGTGTGACAACAGCCTCAACCGGAGGCGGTGACAAACGGGAGATGGGCCTCTCTCCCTCCGCAGTGTTTGGTAGGTGCAGGGGAAAAGGCAGGTCCACACTGGAGTCCGGCCACCCGCGTTGTGCCAAGTGTGCTGAGGTAATGCTCCTCTGCACACAGTGAAGCCACGAAGTCCTGAGAGGCTGTCCTGAGGTCGGGCCTTTCCCAGGTGACCTACCTTTGTTCTGCCGAGGACTCATCAGTTAACCCCAGACTGAGGGGCAGTGTACAAGTCACTAGTCAGACATGTGCAAACACGTCCAGGTCATTAAGACAGAAAGAATGAGCCTCGCCATCGATGGGCTCAGGGACTCAGGAACCAGGACAAGTAAATAGGATGTGGGATCCTGGAACAGAGGACAACTAGAGTGGGGGAAATGCAGGATACACGTAAAATCCAAAGTCTGCACAGTGTTACACCAAGGCTACTGTTCTGTGTATGTGTGTAGCCTGTGTGTGCATGGCTGTGCTGTGTGTAGCCTGTGTGTGTGCATGCTCGTGGGTGTGTGTGAGGCAGTGTGGATGTTGGATATCGTCCTCAATCACTCTCCATCATTAGGAGATTAGGAGCTCACTGACTGGCTAGACTGCCTGTCTAGTAAGTCCCAGGAATCTTCCTCCCTTTTCCACGGCTCCTGGGGATTCGCACTCGGGTCGTCCCGTTCACAGGGCAGGTGTTGTGCTGCCTGCACCATCAACCCAGCCCACAGTTTCCCTAACTCCCGGTGTGAGAGTTCCCTGTCAGGCCTCACAACTTCTGAGTCTAAGTACCTGAGGCCACAACACTAACCCTGAGCCACACAACCACCATTCCATTCACCTAAGCTCTTCAGCGAAGGGGAAACACGCCGAAGGCCAGCTTTGTTCTGTGAGAACGAGGCCATGGTTTCACAGTTTGGATAAGGAATGGTTTCCCTGGCCTTCCTTCTATCTGGTGGGGTCAGGAATCCTGCAGAGCCGAGTCCTGCCAACCCTCCTTCCAAACCTTCAGTTAGGGTTCCCCACAGAATGGAGCTGGGGTCCCTGCTGCCATGGCAACTGAATGTGTGCCTGAGAGAGTGGTGGGTGGGAGGGCTGGGCTGCGCCTTCCCTGTGTACTTACCCAGTCTGCATCTGGTTCAGAGCAAATGGACTCCTGGAGTCTCGCCTGCTCTCGGAGCATCTGCAGAGTCAGCCCGAACTCCCTGGGGCAAGGTGCTACTGAGCCACCTTCCTCCTGGGGGGCTCCACTTGCTTCATGAGGGAACGGCTTCTCCCTCAGAACAGCAAAGGAAACCACCTTCCATGGGACAATGCTGCCAAGCTGTGGCCTCCACAGGGACTTACGCCCTCTTCTTTCTGCTCAGTCCTCACACTCGCTTGACAAGAACCCTACCCACTGAGCCTTGTGATCACCCCAAATTCTTTCTTTTCATTCCACCAACAGACAGCGGGACTCACTAATCTATGAGAGGCTTTACCAGGCCGGGATTAGGCCCCGGCTCTGTGCCAAACTGGATGACATTTAGCCAATTTAGTCGTTCTTGATGTTTGGAGACAGGCTCTCACCCTGAAGCACAGGTTGGTCTTTAGCTCATTATGTAGCCAAGGCTGGTCTTTCACTCAACCCTCCTGCCTCAGTGCTGGGGCTGCTGGAAGGAGCCGCCATGTCCAGGTGTTAAGAGGATGCCTTTCTGGATAATGGAACAGGCGTCCTTAAAAAAAAAAAATCCATCTACCAACATAAAGCAGCCAGGTGGGGAGACACCAGCCAGGGCGATGCCCCTAACAGGGAAACTGGTTGTCAGTTCCACACTGTGCACAGAGTGACGTCCCAACCAAGACCGAGGACAGCTGCTTGGGAAGTTCATGTCAGCTGGACAGTGAGCTAATGTGAGTCTGGTTCTGAGGCTGCCTGTATGCTGGGCAGACCACGCGGGAGTGAGGCCTGAGCTCAGAATCCCAGTAAAGCTGCACACAGACGCTCGCACCTGTGAGCCTAATGCTCAGGACACAGGCGGGCAGAACCCTGAGCTCACTGGCCAGGCCGTCTGGCCAGGTGGAGAGCTGAGGAAGTGGAAACCTCAAAAGGTCATGTGTACAACGATGAAGATCCCAACGCAAGTATCTGGCCTCACAGCCATGTGCACACATGCACGCCCACACACGACCAGTGCACAAACATGCACATACATCACATTTATAAAAAAAATCCTTTCTCTGCTTAAAACTAGTTTTCCTTGACCTTTTGTTTTAAAAATTATGTGAGTGTAGAGTGTGAGTGTGTGTGTGTGTGTGTGTGTGTGTGTGTGTGCTCGCACGCACATTAGTCTAGAACAGGACATCTGACCCCATGCAGCTGGGTGCTGGGAAATGAGCTCAGGCCCTCTGCGAGCGCACTCACAACTGCTGAGCCCACTCTGTGCTCCTAACTGCTGAGCTGCCAGTTCCTGCTCCCTGCTTCTGCACACAGCACATGTGGCTCTGCCAGAGGCTGCAGTGTCCTCCTTCCCTTTCTCCATGGTCCTTCTCCTCTGCCTGGACATCTCGGCCCCTGAAGTGTTTCCTGTGAGGCCCATCTCACGTGCACGCCCCAGCCTGACTCCCACCATCCTCTTTGCCAGGCTGCTCCCCAGCTAACCAGGAAGTGATAACAGTGACACTTCTTCTTAGTTCCTTGGTTCTTAAAATGGAGGGGAGGATGGGCAGGAGCCGCCTCAGAAGACTCCAAGAAGAGTAAAGGCGCCTAGAGCAAATGAACCTCCGCACACTGCAGGGTGGGTTTTGCTCAGACTGTAGAGAAAGCAGAATGTGGAGCAGAGTGGAGCTAGGAGAACCAGAGCTCGGTGGGGGAGGGGAAAGGCTGGTGAGAAGACCCTGGACAGAGGAGCAGGACCTGTGCAGGAGCACACTGAATACACACATACACACACACACACAGGAAGACATCTTCACAGGAGAAAGATGAAGGGCTCTGCCTCCTGGCTCTGGCTGTGTCTTCCAGGCCCCACCTGACCTTTCAGAAGGCCAGAGGTCATACCCCAGGTTTTACATTTTCTGTTCTCCTGCATCCAGGAGGAGCACAGCATGGGAAACAAAGAAGCCAGCAAGGACATCAAGGAGCTGTGCGCGACTCGGCTGTAGCGTGTTCACCCAGAGCCACCCCTGCCATCCAGCACTCTTAGATGAACCAGCAAATGGGAATTCAAACGGAAGCCCCCATCTTCCATGCTAGGCTACTGCTGACACAGCTGTAAAGCATCAGTGCAGGAGATAGCCTGCGGGGCGTTTCCGAGACCTGAACTGCTGTGTATTCTGCTGCCTTGCTCCCAGCCCTACAGAGGCCCACTTGGGAGCTCTGGGATGAAGCTTGGACTCTGTAGTTTTAGGATGGCTTTGTTCCAGACAGTTGTGAAGTAAAATCAGAGTGGAGACCCATGGCAAGGTTTCTGCATCACTCCAAATTTTTAGGGCGATGTCCTACAGACTCCCTAGTGCCTTTGCACACCTGAGTCCTGAGTTCTAGTCTGAAGTTATAATAGCTGTAACAGCAAATGAGCGATCGAGAGAGAGAGAGAGAGAGAGAGAGAGAGAGAGAGAGAGAGAGAACAGAGCCATGCTAAGAGCCTGCCAAGGCCCTCCTAGAAAGCATCCATGCCCAGAACCTACTCCAAAGGAAGAGACAGGTGGATTAACCCGTTGATCACCAAAGAGTAGTTTGCTTTCATTCTGGGATGTCAATACTTACTGAATCTTCAGGTACAGGTCCAGCGCTGTGCCTGACATAGTGCCGGGTCTTTGAAGAGACACATAAAGACGTGCTTGTAACTGTAAGAGATAGATGCAAACATGCAGACATGTAGCTGGCCCTTTGGTGGGTTGGCATGTGTACATCGTTGTTGTGATGTAAAGATGGTTTTGTTCTGGTCCCAGGTGTGGGATGTGGGATGGATTCAGATGGTCCACAGCAGTAGACTATTTGCCTCATGAGGCCTCTGGGAGGGGCTTTTTGCCCACTGCACATAGTTTAACTCTGAGGACTCTTAAGAGCTCAGAAAGGAAGGGAGCTCTGAGAAAGAATGCTGCGGAGCTTCCCTCTGCTGCTCCTGTTGCTGTTGCTGCAGTGTGAGGAGAAGTTGGAGAGCTCCTGAAATGAAGATTGGACTTTGCTCAAGGAATCTTAGCCAGTAGGAAGTAGCTAAATAGAACTCCGACTCCTCCCTACCACCTCCTTTTCTCTCCTACCCGGTGTTGGGGTGGAGCAGGGAGTAAGAGATACTTGACAAAGGAGGAATCTCTTCCAGGCTTGCTGAGGAAATGGCCGAACTCATGTTCTCTTGTCTGTGTCATTCTGTGACTGTTGTCACTCAGCTCTAAGGAGGAACCACGTGTCCTGGTTTTGGGCTCCTCACACATGAGCTTCTTCAGATCAACGCAGGGACAGTCTGTCTCCTCTTGCTAAGTGACCTAATCAAGGGAGTGACATCTACCGCACAGCAGCGTCAGCAGCCTTTGTCACACAGTGCAGCCCTGTCCAGGAAGTCACGTGGGAGCCCTTGCCATCTTCTGCTGCTCAGAGGCAGGTCGCTGGCACCCAGCGAGAGGACACTACAAAGGGTGTGTCCACCGAGTGTCCAGAGGTCACACCAGGGTGCGCCTGCCGCACTCGGCAGCTTTCTCTCTGTATGTGACACTGAGCTCAGGATTTCCTCTTTGCTGCTCTGGGCAGGACTGGCATAGCCCTAAACTTTTATGTCACTGACCCCAGATGGTCTCCTGCTGCCTGTCCTGCTCTGGCCCCTGCAGATGAGCTTGGGTATGGATCTGTTATGTGCA
The DNA here is from genome assembly GCA_010120015.1 of Rhombomys opimus. NCBI lineage: Eukaryota > Metazoa > Chordata > Mammalia > Rodentia > Muridae > Rhombomys > Rhombomys opimus. The sequence continues at coordinate 2,101,627 of REGO01000208.1, forward strand.
GCCTTGATAACCTCCCAGGAAACAGACACTAAGGAAGGACAGATGCTGCATCCAGGGTATCAGATCTGAGTCTACTCAGCCCTCACTGCCCTGCTGGTAGCCCCACCCACCTCTCAGACCACCCCTGAAGCAGTCTGTGGAAACAAACTGTGTAAATTGAAGACGACTGTGTAAACGCTGAGCATTTTGCTCGTTAAAGTCTCAGGTTCTTGGGTTTCCAGCAAATGTCTCCTCATTTGCATTTGCCCTTCCAGAAGCCCACATGGAGGCAAAATTCTGTTTACATGCTTGTGGCACGCTACTAAGTGGTAAACCTTTAAAAGGGTTCCTTGTACATTCCAGTGTGCAGCATGCCAAGTGTAAATGCAGGGTAATCAACAGAAGAAACATCTTTAATCTCCCTTCGTCTTTTCTGTTTTCTCTGCTTAGTCCTGTGACTTCTATGACCGTGCTGCTAACATCAGAAGGAGCTGGCTCTTTGCAGGCCCTCTTGGCCTACAAACAAACAAACAGAAAACACAGGCAAAGCAAGCTTCCTTCACGCTTAGATTCACCCTAGGGGTTGCCCTCAGCCCCTGAGCTCAACACCCTCTCCAAAGTCATCAACAAGGTTGGGGAGCTGAGGCTCCTGGGAGTGACTGGGGGTGAAGGGGAGGTTGCTGGACTCAGCCCCCACGGTCCCCACAGTGCCAGCAGCAGACAAGAGCTGAACCTGGTGGCAGTGAGGCTTCCACTTACTGTAAAGCCAGCACTATTCTCACGACAGTGAGCAAACAGTCTCTACACTATTGTGGAGACGCCTGGGGCTTATCTCAGATTACTTAAGCAGTGAGAAGAGATTCCCACATCCCTCTGTACTGGGACCTGGGAATAAGGAACCTCACTCCCACAGCCCATCGCTTACAGAGCAGCGGCTCCTCCCTCAGTAAATCCTGCCTCTGGGCTCTGACTGCAGGGTTCTGCAGCCAAGAAGGGCATCTTCTCAAAGTGGGCGCTCAGAGACCAGCACTGCAGGCCTGCTGGGCTCCTGATTCCCTGGGCAGTTACTCCGAATCTCCCGTGTCTGTCTCCTGTCTGAAATGAGAGTAATGTGACTACTTACCTCTTCAGGGCCTTCGGGAACGGGAATGAATGAATACTGGCCAGCCAGCTATCCTAGGACAGGGTCCCGCTGCACTGTCAGGGCGGCAGCACCAACCACGCGTGGCTCCTAAGTACTAAGCACTTCCTGAATGTTTTCTCCTCCTGGTGCACAAAGGGCCAGACCCTTAAGTCAGGATCCCACAAAGGGGATGCTGGGTAGAAGCAAAGAACGAGAGGAGGGGAGCAAAGCACTGTGCTCACGCTGGGGAAAACTAGTCAGCTGAAAGGCCTGTCCCTGAAGACAGTCACAGCCTGTCCGGAGGTTTACTGCACGCAGCCTTGCTCCTCAGTAGCCTTGGAACTACAATAGCTAATTCCTTCTGCTGGGTAAGTAGAAAGGAAGACAAATCTTACTCATTACATCATTATCCTCGTGGATACTCCCCCCCCCGTGGAGTGGGCAAATAGGGCAGAGTTGCTGGCTGGCATTTTATATTTAGCCTGCGGACTCCAGGCTCCCTCATCATCCACACACCAACCATAAGCCTCCGGAGGGCCCGGTGCCTGAAATTCCCACTGCACCCTGCCACGCAAGATAGCAGCTGTGAGTCACAAGAGACTACTTCAACGCCATGTTTAAGAATACTTGGAATCAGTTAAGACTGGAAGCTCTTTCTCAAATCGCACTGGGTGCACGGGGGCGGCCTTGCACCTTTAAAGGGCGTGTCCATCGCCATGGTCAGGGTCTACTTACAGTGCTGCTCCGGATGGGAGGGCCAGTGCCCACATCTAAGAAAGCGCTATTGTTGAGAGCGCGACTTGTACCTGCCGAGCCAGAGCCAAGCTTAGCCCATTTCCAACCCCGAAGGACAGAATGGGTTAGATTGAGGGCAATTACAGCTTGCCCCTGGAGACCCAGCCTGCAGAAGGCAGAGCGGGCATAAGGGTGGGAAGGGTGCCGCAGATGGAGATGGCAAG
>REGO01000208.1:2188010-2218555 GCA_010120015.1 Rhombomys opimus
CCAGTGACGCAGAACCCGGGTAGATCATCCCAGTGACGCAGAACCCGGGTAGATCATCCCAGTGACGCAGAACCCGGGTAGATCATCCCAGTGACTCAGAGCCCGGGTAGATCATCCCAGTGACGCAGAGCCCCACATATGTGCCTGGTGCAGAATACTATGAAGCGGTGCCCACGGCCTCCGGAGAAGGGCCTCTGTTTGGATTCGCGCTGTAGGAAGCAAAAGGCGCCCTTTGGACAAAACTTCTGTCACATTCCCAAATGAAGACCACCAAATGTGAAATCAGAAGGTTTAATATGACACAATTAAATATAGCTGTATATCACGCTGAGGATTCCCTTTAAACAGGAGAAGTTACAATTAGGTATATGCTTCCTATATTCAGATAAATTCATTTCTATTAATTATTATTTAAATTCCAGATGGGGGAAATGACTTGGAGGGGAGATGTCAGAGATGTTAAGCGGGTACACAACAACACAACATGACACACTGGCGTCGCCTCTTGCCCGGCAGCCACCGCCTTGACGCCGCACCTCAGAATGCCGAGGCCAAGGGGAAGGAGTGATGGGGGACACAGGAAATGGGCTTTTTCACACTCAGCCCCACAGACAGCCTGGGCTTGCAGCCGTGCCTCGACCTTACTGAAGTGAGCTTTCCTACGTGTGGGAAGGTGCTAAGTGCAGTGCCCAAATGTTTTGGCAAACTGGATCATTCAGCGAGCACAGGTCTCACGGGTTTGACGAGCCAGGAGGCTCCTGGGAGGGGCCGAGGGGCTTGCCAGCCTTCTTCCAGGAGCAGGTGCATCAGAGACTTTCTGACGCCAGTCCCATCGGGGTGCTTCCCGGGTGATGCTGGGTGCAGAACACTCGCTCCCGGGGATCCTCGGAACTCGCTAGGTACCACACTCATCCTGGTTTTGTCACTTTGGGGAAAGCGTGCCGTGGTGCCTGGTGTCACACGCAGAGAACAGAACCACACTATTACAGGAGCATTTCAGGATGGGCTCCTCTGTGATCTGCGAAGGCGAGGCCGTCAGCCGGGTCCTCGCTTCTGGGGCAGACAGGGCGGCACACGCCAGGAGGGTTATGGTGTCTGCCTTGGGAAGTCCCTTTCCTTGCCTTGGATCTACATGTGCAGAGAGTGAGCTGCTGTGCTGGGCATGAGTCAGGAGGGATGGGTGGCGCCCCGTGACGCCACCCTTGTCATTGGCCCCAGGGGTTCAGGGCCTGGTCTTTCCCAGAGGCTGCTCTCTTGCTGGCTGTCTGTCCCTCTACCCCATCTCCAGCAATTACATACAGAAGCACTTCCAAGGAGGCCACAGTGGGCATCTAATTACTGTGTCATCGATGTGACAATGTCAGAGTGTGCTTTAGGGAAAAGGAAGTTTTGTTAAGACTGTGATACAAATGAGCCAAGACTTTCCTCCCCTCTGAACTGCTGTTTCCACACATCTGGGATTTGGTGAAGTGAAAGTACACACAACTAGCCCCCTGCCCTGGCTGTGGGCCTGAAGGACCCCGTCGCTACACAAGAGGTGCAGAGATGGCATCCAGTCGTGGTCGCACCAGCCTCCGGTGTCGGGGCCTACTGTGGAAGGGCCTTCAGGATGGCATTCACCTCCTCGGCCACAGCTGTCAGCGCAAACTCAAACTGCTCCTGAGGAAGAGACAAGCGAGAAGGGACGGTAAGGGAGGCAAGTTCTCGTCCCACCCCGGCGCGAGACTGGAAGAAACCAGCTAGAAAACAGGATGGGCATGGTTTCGCGGGAACAAGGAGGGCCTCTGGCGGCTGACCCACGCTGCGTCCCTGGCGGGGCCTGCGAAGCCTTGCTCCCGCTGCTGGAAGGTTCTTCTCTAGCCACAGCGGGGAGCGGGTCACCAGTGAAGGCTTGCAGTCCTGTGTCTGTGGCTTCTCACCGCAGCCTCTGCAGACGGATGCAGAGGCCAGTTGCCCATGGCTGTTCATGCAGCTGCAACCATGGCCACGATGAAGTGGGGCGCAGCCACAGCTGCCAAAACAGGCAGGCTAGCCCAGCTCAGCTGTCCTCTCTGTCAGGGAGTCTCCCCTTCAGACAGTGACTCCCCCACACACCACAGCCCCTGTGAGCTAATGAGCAGCCATAGGAACGTCAAGGGCTGTGAGTGCTGAGAGAGAGAGAGAGAGAGAGAGAGAGAGAGAGCGAGCGAGAGGCCTGTCTCCTCTCAAGCCCGATGGTGAGGATCTTGGGAGGAGGCCATCTTCCCCTTCCTCAGCATCCACACAAGCCCTTGCAGGCTCTGTCTCAAAGCTCTGCAGGCATCATGTGCTGGCTGATCACGCTGAGGAAGTCCCCAGCATCCTAACCCGTGTGTGCTGTTCCCTAGGTAACAGTCACAGACTGTGAACAGCCTGTATACGCTTGCAAACGAGTGTGCACGACACCAGCCCCTGCCTCACCGTGGTCTCATGTTTGGACCTTCAGTGGCCTGAGGCCATGCCTGCCTGGACCCTTCATGCTCTGCCATGGTGTTAATACACACGAACCTGTGGCCCATGGCAACTTTTATCTTGAGACGAGGTTTTGCTTCTTAGCCTGGATGACCTGACCCTCTTGACTCTTGAGACCCTCAACTGTGGACTCACTGGTGTGTATTCACCACCCTTGGCACTGCTCCAAGTGATGCCACATGGAGCGGCTTCCCCTGACCCCAGGCACTGGGGTCCAGGAAGGAATTACGTTTGCAGTAGAACTTTGTGTTGAGCAGAAACAGTTTTAAAAGTCGGCGGAAGCTGCAGCTGTAGACTAAAACATGCTGGGTGACTGGAGCCAGGGCAGGGAAGACAGTGTCTCTCTGTGCCCACCGTGCCCGTGAGAGCATGTGTGTGTGTGTGTGTGTGTGTGTGTGTGTGTGTGTGTGTGTGTGTAAGTGTGCATGCATGCGTGGCAGTGAGGCATTAGAGACACCACTGAGTTATTCTGAGCAAAGCAGTCGCTTTTGAAGCACTTGAAATTTCATTCATAGAAAGAAGACCCCAGAGTGTGTCCCAGCTCGGGCCTGCACCTGAGAAGCTCGGGCCAGAGCAGCTGCTGTGTCCTTGGTCATTGTCCTGCCCTTGCTGGGTGGGGAGGAAGGCTGAACACCTCTCCTCAGACAGCCTGTGCCATGGCGTTCCACGCTTATGTGGGCCGAGCAAGCTGGTGAGGCAGGAGCCTGCCATCGCGGGGCAACCCCACCCCTGGAGACCACGTGACCTGGGCTGTGGTGGTCTGGAGCCTGCAGCAGGGTGATGGCTGCTGGGTTGTTCCTGCTTGCATTTGAATCCTCCTGCCTGAGTGGTTGCTATGACAACCGTCATCCCTGCTCTAAGGAGCATGCCAGTGAAATGTGATGGCAGTGCTCACAGCCCTGAGGTCTTCACACCCACGCAGGAGGTGCTTGCCCAGAAGGTTCCTAAGAGGGACTGAAGAGGTCACCCCTGCTCCTCAGCACGGTGGTGCCCGCCCCTGGTTCAGTGACAGCCAGGAGAGGTAGGGATGGCCACCATTTGAGGCTGGACTGAGTCAGCAGACAGACAGATAGACAGACAGATGAGTCACAGGAAGACAGGGAAGGGAGAAGAGATTCTGAGGAGAACCGGGAGACAGGAGAGGGGCCCGAGGGGTAGAGAGAAGAAAGGACAGAGAAACTGCTGTAATGCCGCTGGCCCAGGCGAACCCGGGTCGCTTTCGGGAGCGACGCAGACACACCCAGGAAAGGCAGGGCACACCAGCGGCCAGCGCCTCGTTTCCTAAGACTCGAGCCCCCACACCTCCAGTATCTCCGCCGAGGCGAGCAGAGCTTAGGATGGAAGGCAAGCAGCATGATGTTGGGATGCAGGAAGGCTAGGAGTGAGCGGGCGTTGAGCACCGTGCACTCACGTGCCTTCATACATATTTGCACGCTCACACACACACACACGCATTCACACCTGTGCCTGTTCACAATCCCACTTTCAATGTGGTATATAGTAGCACTGTATATACTACAGTGTGTATCAACACTGCGCGCATTCACGCCCGTTAGACACCCCCTCGCGCTAGCCACACCGACGCCGGTTCACACTCACACCCTCAACCTAGTCTGCACTAGCGCTGTAGATGCCACACACTCACACTCACCATTAGACACTCTCCTCACACACACTCACACCATTGCCACATCCGCACACACCCAGGCATTCACCTCCCCCTCACAGCCCACCGACTCCCCCACCCTCACAGCATTCATGCACACCCTGTTTGCTCACACACATCCGCGCACGCATTCACCCACGCATCTGCATGTATCCATATGCAGTGTCATTCTCACCCATGAGCCGAGGGCAGAGCTCACTACGCAAGCTTACTTGCACACTTTCACACATCCCTCAGGCGTGCCCATCTCATGAGCACAGCGCGCTCACTTCTCGGTTGTAGGACAGGTTAGTCACTGGTTTTTCTGGATCTGATGAAAATGGAAGCAGGCTGTGGGGGTCGTGGTGGCGCCTGCCTGCAATCCTGCCGCTCGGGAGACTGAGGCAGGAGGATCATGAATTCAGGGACAGCCTGGGCCACACAGGGAAATCCTGAGGCCACTTATCAAGTGAAGTGAGCCAGTTCACAGAAAGAAGTGTTACAGGCTTTCACTCACGGTGGGAGGGAGAGAAAGAATGGAAAGAATCAAAAGGAGAGGATTGAGGTTGTGGAAGGAAAGGGGCAAGAGTGGAGCCCCTCCTCACACAAGAGGAGTGCTTTGGGGCACAGGAGCACCCCAAGGAAACCTTTTCCCCACACGGTTAACCTATGATAACAAAACCCACATTAAGCCAAACCCACAGGAAGGGAAGGGTTAAAGCCCGTGGTTGCCATGGCAACCCTCCTGGGCCCTGGGGAGGGGGTGTCCACAGCAGATACAGCTGAGGTAAGGAGGCATGGCTGGGCCTGGACACTGGAGGATGCGGTGTTTCAGCCTGTCCTGCCACCTCGTCCGCCTTCCTCAGGGCTGGCTCCAGGGGTACCTGGCAGAAGCAGGAGTGGCTGCGGGTGAATCCACGGGGGCGCTGAGGGCTCCTGCCTTAGCCCTGGCGCATCCTCAGAGGCAGGCAAGCCTTTGTGTCCTGGTGTCTCCTCTCCGCCTATGCTACGTGGCAGGCGTTTGTTAGGTGTTGGCTGTGTCTGACTGGTCTGCGTTCCGGGAGAAAAGCTGTTGCCCTCCGGCTCTCTTTCACAAAGAGTGTTCTGTCAGGAGTCCCCAACCCACCCAGGCTCATGGTCAGTCCTTCCCGTTCCTCAGGTCCAGACGACGGGCTCTGAGCAAGTGCCTCCCTGTGACGGAATGCCCATGGCCTGACTTGGGGGTGTGTGGCGTGCTTCACAGCATGGCACGGTCTGGCCCCAGTCAGTTTTCTGTTTTTGTGAAACTCAAGTGCAGAGAGAAGCTCAGTGTCAAGGTGAGCTGGGAGGATGGTGACCTTTGCGTTGCTGTGGACACGGGGGCACGGTCTACCTCTGAATATCCAGGCTGAGGGCAGGGTCACCATCCAGCAGAGAGCGGGCACGTGGGTGGACTTGGTCTCGGGGCCTGTGTCACCCTGGGAACTGGCTGTAGGGCTGGAGCATGTGGGCTTTGTAGCTGTGCTCGCTAGACACTGGGTGGGAATGAGTACACAGCACAGCAACAATCAGCATAGTCTGCAATACTGTAATACCAGGAGAATAACCACAATTGCCCCAGAGCGCTGAGGCTTGCACTGGTGCTGGGTCCTGGGCCTGACTGCGGCAGCCAGGCTGCGGGGCTGGGGTTTGGCAACAAGATGCCGATATCTGAGCGCTGAGAGACTCTTCTTCCCATGCTGGGCGTGTCCCCTACTTCCGGCACTTGCTTTCCCTTGGGAGTCAGCGCAGATCCTGGTAAAGCCAGTGGATGTTTTGGGCACAGTGAACCGTCTGGTGGGGAAGGGCCTGTGAGGTTTGCAGAGGCACAGACGGAAGAGACCAGCTTGTATTTTCGGTAGTCCCTGAAGCAGAGCGAGGCTCCAGAGACAGGGCTCACTCTCTACCCCTGGGCCAAAGCGTCCTGAGTTTCCAACATTCCCAGCCTCCCTGCCCTGTTCTGAGCTGACCGCTGCAGGGGGATGCCCAACGTGACCTCACAGCCGGGTGTCCTCCCTTCCCAGGGCACAAGGCCTGTGGACCACTGGTCGCTGGGAGCCAGTGACCCTCCTGCCCACCAGCCTCACATCCCCTAAGCACTCAGCGACCCCAGGGCTCCAAGGCCTCTCCTGTAGGACCGTGAGCCCTCATCCAGCCGTGGGGAGACCCGCAGCACACGTGGGCAGTAGCAGGCAGCTGGGGCTGTGCGCTCTGGGGACGAAATTACGTCCTGACTGCAGGGATCACCAAGGGACATCTGCGGAAGGTGGCCAACGGGACGTCTACGGATTGCTGGCCTACCGTGGAGGGGCAGACATGCTCCACGCCTGGCCATTCCGGAAAGCCTGTTCTCACAAGAGGTCACGGTGGGCACAGGTGTGGCTGAAGTCTGCTCGGGGTGGCCGTCTAACGGTTTTGACTACCATACTGTGGTTGTGTACGGTGTTAATATCGGCTGAGTGGGTGTGTTTGGGGGGGGGTCTGGAAGTCATCTGTATTATTTCTGTAATTGCTTTAAAAACCATTCTGCTGATTAACTACATGTATGTGTCTGTGTGAACACACATGCAAGCTTATGTGAGGGCATCCACAAAAGCCAGAAGATGGAGCTGGAGCTCCCCCCGCCCCCCAGCTGGCGCTGCAGGCTGCGGTGAGCCGCCTGGCCAGTCCTCTGGAGAGCAGCAGCTAGTGCTCTTAGCCACTGAGCTGTCTCTGTTTTCAAAACCCAGGAAAAGACAAAATGTGGTTCATAAAGTTCGCTCTTAATGCTAGCCCGTATCACAGGAGAACACAGAGCCCGGCCCCAGAGGGGCTGCCCAGCACAGGGTCCACATCCGGGGACCAGTGACCCGGCAGCCAGGCTGCCGATGGGGAGCCCCCCACCTCCTCTCTTCCTCCTGACAGCAGCTTTGTGACCTCAGAAGAGAGTCGGGTGGCTGTGCCTCATGCTCCGCTAACACCAGCAACGAGACTCATCCAGACAGAGGACTTTAAGAAATAGCACTCCAGCCGAAACCAACCCAGCCATGCCTGACACCTCTCTTGCAGACACCAGGGTGACCAGCTCTCCTTACAACCTTAGGAACGACCACACTTTACAGAGGATTATGTAGAGCTGGGTCATGAGCCAGGACCCCCCAGGCTGTAGCACCAGGGACCAAGGCCTGGCCCAGAGCGTGCTGGCCAGCCTGACCTCACAGAAGCACCCATATGCAGGAAGAATTTTGTTCTCCAGTGCAAGGATGGAGCCCGAGGCTCACCCTGGAAGGCAATCACTGAGCCCTGGAGCCTTGTCCCTAGCCCCAGAAAGAGCTGTAATGATTTGTTTGTTTTTATTTTATGTGCATCTGTGTTTTCCTTACACGGTTGTCTATGTGAGGGTGTCAGGTCCCCTGGAACTGGAGTTTCAGACAGTTGTGAGCTACCATGTGGGTGCTGGAAATTGAACCTAGGTCCTCTGGAAGAGTAGTCCATGCTCTTAACCTCTGAGCCATCTCTCCAAGCCCCCACCCCCTTCCAGGTAAGTGCTTTTATAACTTGAGAGTCTCTTGAGTGACAGAAGTAATTTCATAAGGGCGAGTTCACATGTATGGCTGCCAGTGGGTTCTGGGGTCTGGACCACACCAACAGGGCAAAGGACTGGCATTGTGTGGTGCGGACCACCTTGCATGGCTGGTAAGGGCTTTGCCACTGAAGGCCCTGGGAATGGACAGGGAGTGCAGCAACCCCGCGGCTAGTTCTGTGAGCCTGAATACAATGCCTCTGTCTTCACCCTGCTGAGATAGAGCTGTCATTTTTCAGGGGCTCAAAGGCCCTGTGCTCGCAGTTGCTTTGGTGGCCTCTGTCCTGGTGACCACCGCACAGCACAAAGGCAGCTGTGGATGCTGGGAGAAGGCAGGCGTTTGGGGGTGCGCCTCTGGATAGTTTTTTGGGTCTGTCACTCTTTAAAGACATGGTTTTGGTTGGAGGCACAGCAGGGTAGCACGCCTGCCTAGCACGTGTGAGAGCCTTGAGCTCCTGACAGGGCAGTGGATGTCCTGCCCCCTCTCCAAACCTGGCGGGAATTAATGAACTGGGTTTCAAGGAGTTGGGTCTGACTGAATCTTTGGTGTTGAAAGTATTTGAGTAGCTCCAGGAACAGCAACGAAGCTCTTGAAAACAGCCTACTGGGGACTGGCTTGGATGATGCCCACCCGGACCAGAGCCTTTGTGTGTGGCTTGTGTACGTCCGGCTCCATCCCCTTCTCGGCTCTCAGGAAAATCATGCAGAGAGGCACCTTTAATACATTTAAAGTCCCGGAGGGTTGATTGACAGTACCTTTGTCTGGACCATGCCTGGTCTCTGGTCCCTCAAGTGCTCCAGGGTCGCCGCGATATCAATCTCTTTAGCACCTGCAACAAATCACAAATTGGGCTGAGCTCAGTGCACAAGATAATCCACACTGCATCTGCCAATCTCCTGCTTTCTGGCTCCCTTTGGGCAAAGAGGCCAATTGAAAATTATTTCACTCATCCTTCAGCAGCTTGGCAGGCAGCTGCAATTCCGGCGTTCATATAGAACAATAAGGCCAGGGCAGCTTTCATTAGCATTAATTCAAGAATGCTGGGCTGAAAAATTGTCATAAGATGCCTGCATAGATACTCACCAGCAGCCAGCCACGGCCATTAGGAAGCAGGCTTTATTGGTTCCTCCCCCCTTTTTTGGTACCTTAAAGGATACACTAAATCAGGGGAAGGAGCGCACACACTTCAATCTTGATTGCCTAGGATTACTTTCTCTCTAGAATACGAAAGCCGGGGCTGGTCTTTTACGGCTTAGTTTTGGCTTTAAACATACAGCTCCCTGCCTCCTGGAGCCGAGAGCCCTAGATCTGAACAAAACACCAGGATGTGTTCACGGTGGGGGCTCTGTGGAGAGGGGAACTGCGGCCTCTGGGATGGTGCCCTTCCGGGGATGCCAGCTGTCCACACACAGGCTGTGAGGAGGGAATCTCAGCCTTACTAACTTAACGCACGCTCTTAGCTTTCTATTTCAGCCCTTTGGTGCTGATCTTCCTCTCTCTGTAAAAACAGGTTTATTTCATGTAGGGGCGCTTTGCCTACATGTATGTGTGTACGCCTTGTGTGTGCCTGGTGCTTGTGGAAACCAGGGGAGCTCTAGGTCTCTTTGGCCTGGGTTATAGGTGCTTGAGTCTCCACATGGATATTAGGACCGAGGGCTCTCACTGCCAAGCCATCTTTCTAACCCTAGTACACAGCTCTGTAAACAGCGGGTCCCACACTGGTCCATGTAACCGTTAGCGGCTTGGAAAAAAATTGGTGATGGTGAAAGGTTTCAGAGTGTGGCACAACCAAAAGTTAACTCAAAATTAAATGCATTGCTGTGTTTGCCTCTGCTAACTGTATGTGCTCACTTGACTGTGAACATACAACATGTGTGTGCCCTGCACATGCCACCACGTCAGGCCCTGCAACTGAGACCACTGCCCGCAACACCCCAGCTCATAACGGCGACAGTCATGTCATGAACAGTGTTGTTTTCATTCTACACACAAAGCCTCCTGCTCTTACTTAATGGGGGGTTAATGATGGAAAAACAGATTTTTGAAATATTTCCCTACTGTCATTCCTCAGCATGGAGGCATCAAATTAGAATATCTCTTGATTGAATTACACTAGAATGATTAAATTTTTAAAAATTGCTGTTTGATGGGGGGGGGTCCTCCTCCCCTTCCATCTGACCCTAGCCTATCAGGTCTCATCAGGACTGGCTGCATTGTCCTCCTCTGTGGCCTGGCAAGGCTGCTCCCCCTTCATAGGGAGGTAATGAAAGAGTTCATGTCAGAGATAGTTCCTGTTCCCCTTACTAGGGAACCCACTTGGACACTGAGCTGCCATGGGCTACATCTGTGTAGGGGTTCTAGGTTATCTCCATGAATGGTCCTTGTTTGAAGTATCCATCTCAGAAAAGACCCCTATGCCCAGATATTTTGGTTCTGTTGATCTCCTTGTGGAGCTCTATCCCCTCCAGGTCTTTCTATCTCCCACTTCTTCCCTGCACTCTGCCCAAAGTTTGGCTATCAGTCAACTGGGGGAAGGGCATGGGAGGAGAAGAAAGAGGGAGGGTGGGATTGGGAGTGGCTGAGGGAGGGAGCTACAGCTGGGATACAGAGTGAATAAACTATAATTAATAATAAATAAATAAAATTTTAAAATGCTGTTTGAGTTGCTGACAACTTTCAAATAAAATTGTTAAAGGAATTTTGGCTTGGAATTAGGATAGCATTTCCAACAATTCCTGATGATTCTAAACATACTTTTGTTTTTTTGTTTGTTTGTTTTCTGCGTGTTTCTGAGAAGCAATGCTCTTGGCCTAGACAATTATAAAATCAAAATACTGACCACCTCTGGAAACACTGAAGAGATTTCTTGCCATTTGGTATTAAATACTGAGCCGCTGAGCCGAGAGTTATTTATTTATACAAAAGTAAACACAAGCATGCACATTTACTTTAGGCTTTAACACACGGCAAATTATACATTTACTGAAGGATTGTTTTAAATACATTTCTTTATGATTTATTTTCAGCAAATGTTTAATTTGTATACCATTCTCATAAGTCTTTATGCCTGGGATTGTGCAAAAGTTCTGCAGGCATAAAGGGTCATGGACAGAAAACTTTCAGAAGCCTGCTGTGGCAGCCAGCTGCGCAGCCAGGCAGAAGCCTTCCTGGGAACGTGTTGGTGGAAGGAAGGACCTTCGGGCGTGAGAAACCCCAGAATGCTGGGAGTCGGAGCAGGGACAGCCTCAAAGTAGGCCAGCAGAGCCTGCATAGATCTGGCCCACAGGCGATCACCATTAGCAGAAGATGGCCACGCAGGTCAAGACCGTCTCCCTTTCCCGTGGATGGGGCAGTGGGGACTCCTCCAGACCCAGCAGCCCGTCCAGGGCTGGAGTGGCTGGATACGTTATGGAGCTGGGCCCTGCAGAGCACTGGCTGTGGAAGGCTTTCCAGACCCACACCTGTCATCAGCAGGCCTCAACCACCAAGCTGGAAGCGAGACTCTGAAGCGGCTGTCCTGAGCATCTGAGATGCCAGTGGCTTTCTCCAGTGTGGAAGGCCTGACCGAGGCTGCCACAGGAAGAGCCCCACTTCTAGCCAGCACAGTCTCTCCAGAGCGGCCCTGAGTACTATAAACATTTCTTTCGAGGCACTTTTCTGAAACACAGGAAGACCAGGGAACCACAGACCTTGCACTGTGACTGTCATGAGGAGGGCACTGACTTTGTCTCCTGCTTCTGTAATGGGGTGAGCATGGGGCAGTGGGCCAGCACTCCTGCCAGAGAGCGAGAGTAACTCATAGAACACAGCCAATGCTGGCTGCTATTCAGCAATGAAACCTGTATAAGGACTAAGTCTGGCAACCCGTACTCTCCACGGTTGCAAGTAAAGGGAGATGGTTTCACTCTTCGTGACCCTTAGCTTCATGAACCTTCACACTGGGAGACACGGGCTCAGCACAACCTGCTTCCTGGTCCTCCCATGGTGTGATGAAGGATTTGCCGGGACCCCTGAAACCAGCCTTTAAACAGCAGAAGGCAACCACCCTTCCCAGCAGCCATAGTATTCAGGGCTGCTGTATGTTAAGCAGGATGGAGGTCTGCAGTGCTGCCCAGTGCTGCACCGCCTTCCAAAAGTCTATCGAGGATGGAGGGACCTCCCAAGCCAGGTCAGGTGCCACTGTACGGTGATTCACGGGGACAGTCACTATTGATGGCATGCCACCGTTGGCGAAATGCTTTGGTTGAAACCTTATTGTGTTACTCTCAGATGTCATTTTGGAGTACAGGTTCTGAATAAGGGGGATGGGAAGGCACATGAGCCCACCCCTCAACAAAGCATTTATAATATCAAGTAACACCTAGATGTTTCAGAATTCTCCACAGGAAGCCCAAACTGAACAGTGCAGGAGATTAAACTAATGCTGGAAAAGGGCACAATACTAAAATTAGTAAGTAATGGATTTATTTGGTGATATCAATGGTCCAATGTGGATGGCTGATGTTCTTCTTGAATGTTAGAATTAAGAGTAATTGGTTGTTTGAAGTGTGTAGACGACTCTTTTGTGAGGGATGGGCAGGTGCTGGGAAGCTAAGAGCAGGCCACGTTTTGTATGCATGGCCTCCTGAGCACCAGTGGGACCCCACGTGACAGGCACATTGCTGTCCAGACATAGCTGCTGGGCAGGAAGGCGGGTGGTGCAGTGGTTTGCCCTGGGCTCTCAGGCTCACCACCTCAGCCTGGCTGAACACAGTCTCCTTTCCCACTACGAAGCTCTCACTGTGGTGCGTTTATAATGAAACTGTCTCCTAAAAAACAAAAAAGAACTAACAGAAGCCTTTTAGTGACATTGGGAAGGTATAGCTGACTAATTATGTTGCAGATCTGTGCGCCTGTTGGCTTTGGTGCTCGAATTCAAAGGCCTGTGAGGAGCTGGGGAATTCTAACACGCCAATAAGGAGCAATGGACAGGGACACAGTGGGGTCCCCAGGAAGGCCTAGGCAGGTTTCATACAGGAGCACGTGGCTGTGTGTCACCAGATAGAGGTGGAAGTCACACTCTTGAAACTGAGAGAGTTTACACTGTTGAGTTCAGGGATGTGTAACAGAAGTAGAGGCTGGGCTGTGGCCATGGGCCGTGGGCTGTCAGCTGAGGGCTCTGGGCCATGGGCCGTGGGGGCCCGGGGCTTTGTGCTCTGGCCTGGCTTTTGTCCCAAGCCAAACACATAGGTGGGTTCCTTCTTGGGTTTTCTTTCTACTCTACCTTGAAGAGCCCATCGTTATCTCTGCTGCTGGTAGAGCCGAAAGCATGAGCAGCACAGGCCAGGCCAGACGGGCTGGTCCCTAACAGCCACTGGGGAACTGCTGAGGTGTTACTCCATGAATGCCAAGTTCTCTCACTTTGCTTCCTAATCCACAGGGGCCATTGGTTGACAAGTTTACACATGAGCTAGGTACGTTTTTAAGACAACATAGTTGTTTTTTTTTTTTTTTTAGCTTTAGATAAAAATATTACTCATTAGAAATAAGCATTAAAAGAACACTAGTGTTAAGGTATTAAAACTATTTTTTATGATGAATCAATTTGAAGATAAAACAAACAGAGCAAAAACGCCCCCGGTGTGTCTTTACAAGGTTTGCTTTGATCCTCATGGAGTTAGGTTATTGGCGGCCAGAGCCCGTGTGGTTCAGCTATGCTGTTAGCTCACGTCCTTCTGAGTGACTGGGAGTGAGGAGGGCTCCTGCAGCCATCCCCAGCAGGCCCCGACAGCATGCTTCAGAGGATAACCCAGTAAGCATGCACACGTTCTGCTGCAGATGATTTTACCCACAAGGCTCTGCTCACAGCTAAGAAGCAGTATATTCTTCCCTTAAATCTAAAGAGACAGCACAAGTCCAGTGCTCGGGACAGAAAGACCTTTTTACAGGAAGGAAGTATTTTCACTGGGGCTGGAGAGACAGCTCAGAGGTTGAGAGCACTGGCTTCTCTTCCAGAGGACTCAGGGTCGAGTCCCAAAACCGATAAGACTTCTAACAACTGCCTGTAACTCCAGATCCTAGGAGACCTGACCCAGGGCGGTCTCCTGACCTCTGCTGACAATGCATGTGTGTCGTACACAAACATCTATGCAGGCAGTGTGAACACCCACACATAAAGTAAGAATAAAATAAATCCTTAAAAAATTGGCACTGTTCTTAGCAGGAACTGAGACAGTGGCCTTTCCTAAGTAAACTCACTAACCTTTTATATTCTAACATAGTTACAGTATTTCTCCTTTCCCTTCACCCCTCCCAATCCCCCCACGCGCCCCTCCTTGCTCTCTTTACTTCATGGCCTCTCTATTTAATGACATGCATATGTGTACATGTATGTTCCCAAACATAGCCTGCTCAGTCTGTATCACGGTAAACACGTTTGAATGAACGAAGTAACCACCGCGACTCTGGAAGGCACAAAGAAGAAGAGTGTCTGCACTGCAGGAGGGGAGCAGAGTTCCCACCCTATGTCAGGGCGTGTCCTCAGGGTCAGTGTGTGTCCCTCAGTGTCAGTGCATGTGCTCAGGGTCAGTGGTGTCAGGGCGCGTCCCCTCAGTGTCTGTGTCAGTGTATGTCCCTCAGTGTCAGTGTCAGGGCGTGTCCCCTCAGTGTCAGTGTCAGGGCGTGTCCCCTCAGTGTCAGTGTCAGTGTGTGTCCCTCAGTGTCAGTGTCAGGGCGTGTCCCCTCAGTGTCAGTGTTCCGTCGGAAGAGCTGAATCTGCACAGGGCTGGAGCCATCACACAGATTCGGGGCTCCACCCTTCACACCCAGCGGCACAGGCCTGGGCCAGGAATGCTGTGGATGTCGTGAGTCTGCTTCCCCCAAAGCTGGACTACCACGATGCCTAGGGACACCAGCTACACTGAGTGCACTGGCCCCAAGCTCTGCAGGTTCCAGGAGACATTAACAACAAACAAACAAACAAACAAGCAGACAAACGCTGTCAGCCCAGCCACTCTGTGCGCATGGCCACCCATGCCTCCACATGACATACACGCTCTCTGCATGGACACATGCATGCTCACGTATACGACCACATCACACGTCCGCATGCATGTGTGCCCCTGTGCACAGCTGTTCCACACCCCACACTGTGCTCCCCTCTGTCCTGGCCCAGTGCTGGGCACTTTCCACTTTATACATTGTTTATGGCTGATTCTAACTGAAGGCTTACCGAATAATACAAACCAAGCACTTTTTTTCTCTCTCTGACCTAGATAACTTATAATCTCTATTTTGCAAAATTTCTGGGGCTCAATGGAGATAAATGTGCTCTATATTCGTCTGAAAATGAAAAATAACAGGACACAATAAGTGGGCACTCTGCCTTTTCCTTTTGAACATATTTGAACATATTCTAAATGATCGGTCTGGAGAAAGCTCCTGGATCTTTACAAAAAAGAACAACCCAGAGCTCTGAGAGCAACAGTTCAAGTCCCGACCCTGCACTGTTCAGGGTAGGGGCCATACAAAACCTAGCAGTGTTCTGCCTGCTCCCCTGGCCATGCTGCACAGGCCCTGGCTGCTTTGGTTCTCCCCTGTGGTTCTGTGATGTGGCGGGAACTGGAGGGAGAATCACACAGTGGCAGAGGTGGCCGCAATGGCAGCCCGGGAGAACCACCCTTCCTTGACAGTGGCCTCACATCCTACCCCATTCTGCAAGTCAGCGGCCACTGCCCAGCAGCTGAGGTACAGTATTCCAGGGGCACTCTGCCCCAGGCATGGTCGGGCTAGAACTGCTTCCCACAGGTAGGTGTGAGGTGTGGGTGCCTGGGAGCTGCCTCAGCTCAGAGCAATTGAAAGAACTGTACTCCTCCCGGTGGTCTCCTGGCTCTGAGCAGGAATCTAAGTCATGGAGGGACCAGGCCAGGCGCCTGGGGGCAGGGTCATCATGTGGTAGGGAGACTCGGAGGAGAGAAGGAGGGTGGGAGCTTAGGGCAAGTCTGGTGATAGGGTGCCCACTCTGGCAGGGTGCCCGTCTGTTTCCTACCTGTGAGCACAGGTGGCCTCTCCAGGGGTGCCACCCTCTCTCAGACTCTGCCCATTCTGAAGACAGGCTGTGGCCATCTGTGCCTTTCTCTTCCTGCTGGGACTTGAAGCATTCCTGTCTCCCTGCAACCTGCCCCATCTGTCTGTCCAAACTGGATCCACCTACATATGAGCCGGCCGTGGGCACAGCCTGTCCTTTGTGCCAGCGCTCTGATGCCAGCTACTTCCGTAGACCACCCAGCAAGTCTGACGTGCCTCCACCCAGCTCCTGTGCCTTCTGGCCCTGTTGTCAAGGACATGGGCTTGACTCCTGGCACAGGTCAAGGACTGAACTGCCATTCCCCCAATGATCAGTAAGCCTGTGAGGTGCTGACTATCACTAGCTGGGAGGGAAACGCACCCCCAAACCACAGAGAGAGGGCTTCACACACTCCAGGAAAGCCAACACCCCACACAGAAAAACAACAGGCAGAAGGTCAGCCATTAAGGAAGAAGTAATGACAAATGCTGGCTAGAATGTGAACGTAAGCCAGGCGGCCACTGTGGAGTCAGCACGGGCCCCCCCAAAACTACTCATAGGTTTTCCCGATGACCAGGGATAGGGCCTTTCGGTGCTTACCCAAAGGCTCCAGGTCAACACTTCCCAGAGATGCCTGCATGCCAGTGTTGCCTGCAGCAGAACTCATGCTAGCTCAGCCCAGGGAGCGACCCAGGCACCCGGGAACAGAGAAATGGACAAGACAGTGCAGTGCTCACAGCGCACCTTCCAGCCTTAGTGAGAAACGACGTCCTGTTGTTTTCGGGGAAAGGGATGATGCTGGAGACAGCCCTGAGCAAAGAAAGGCCGGCTCGGAAGAGGACTGTTTTCTCTCATCTGTGGCTCCCTGGTTTCACTCACACACTTACAAATTCGCACATGTGTCACATGAAGGCGGATGTGAAACTGTCTAAAGGACTAGACAAGACTAATGGCAGGGGAAGGGGAGAGTAAAGAGGGCAGGAGGGCAAGGGAGAATTTGCTCAATATAAAAAATATATTTGTCAAATATAAAACTCGAAAGGAAATGCATTAAAAACAACAGGACCCGGCAAAGGCTTATCACACAGCACACGGGACAATTGGACAATTGGAGGCCTACGCATCTCTGCGGATGTGGACAGCACAGCCAGGGTGGCTCAGTGTAGACCTGGCACCTGACCCTACACACACACACCTGAAACAGCTCCAAACAGGGGTTTCCGAGGGCCTTGCACACCCAGGGACGGAAACACCCGTGCCTGTCGGCAGGTGAGGATGTTCTTACTCCGTAGCTGACCACAGTCAAGCGGGTGAGAACCCTGTGAGCTGCAGAGCCAGTGAGCAGGAAGACACAAGCTGAGGAAGTCAGCTGGGGCACACGGGGAGAGATCCTCAGGCCAGTCACGGCCTGCACACTTACAGGAGAGGGTGCCCTGGGGACAGTGATAGTGAGCAGAGTCTGGGCCGCACACCCAGTACCCACACCCGCTCTGACTGTGGGATCCCAGAGCACAGCAGCCCGAGCTTGAACTAGGGCGAGCCTGTTCTGGTATATATTCCATATTCCGCACGGAGACCTGGCTGCTGGTCCCTCCACAAAGCAGATTTGTGCCTCACCTGGAGGCCAAGGACCCCTCTCCTCCCCAACTCCTGCTAGGAATGTTGCCCAAGCCTTGCAGTCTTGTGTGAGTGTGTGTGCATATGTGTGCGTGCTTATGTGTGCGTGAGAGCTGGTCCTGCCTGAGTGATCCTCTATGCCGGAGCTCTCTAGGTCCCGGCACTGTGGCAGCTCAGCCGTGGGAGCTTGTGCCATTGTCCACACCTTCCGACCACTGGAAGGAAGCAGGAGAAGCCCTGGCTTCTGAGGGTGTGAGGGCTGAGCACACACTTAGAATGCACACACTCAACAAGCAGCACGGCTGGCCACGCACACCTGGCCACATAAGAGCCAAACCCATCAGAGGGAGAGGCCAAGCGACCCTTCTGAGCGCTGTGGCAGACGCGGGGCCATGATCTCCGGGGCCGCCACCCGTGTGCAGCGCGGCCCCTCCAGAGCCGCCCGTTTGCCTTGATTTCCACGTGCATCATCCATTGTGTGCTTGCTAACAAACCAGACAGCGTGGAAAGAACGTCGATTATTCCCCATCCATTCTCGCCTTGTGCTCGGCTGAGGGCCTTAATCCCTGAAAGGCGCATGAATGGAGCCGCTGGGGCAGCTGGACACTGGGGACAGGGCCACACGGCCAGCTTTGCAAAGGCTTTCTTTGCTGCCCTGCAATTCATCGCTTCTAAGAAAGGGAACTGGAAGAAAGGCCGCACGGCCAGGTCTCTGGGCCTCTGCGCATTTGGTGAACGCAGCCTGGGCCTCCAGCCTCTCCAGCCAGACAAAGACACCCCAGCCAAGAGACAAAACCCAGCGGCCACTAGGGGGTGGTGGCCCGGGAAAGGCCCACCTCAGTCTGGAGAGGCCGCCTGCCCTGTGATCTCTCCTGTGACCCCAGCGGGCCCAGGTCAGGGGATTTCACACTGCAGCCCCCTGGGGAGGGGAGCAGGTCGGCACTGGAAAGAGGGTGAGGGAGTCCAGAGGGCAGGGCTCCTGCTGGCTCTGCCCAGTTCCACACGGATGGGCCTGCACTGTGAGCACCAAGCCACACTTCAAATGGAATCTGACGCTCCACGGTAGAAGGGAGCTGGCCCATAGCAGGCCGGGGCCGAAGGGGACAGTGGCCCACCCCCTGGGCCTGGCCACTGACTGCCCTTGCTTATGTCTCTAGGAGTCACTAAAAACCCACGGCCGGACCACACCAACCCGATGCCTCTCCTGGGCCCAACCCTGGTTGGTGCTTTTGGGGATCACCCATTGGGTTTGGCCTCTTCTCACATGAAGTAAATGTTTGCCAAAACGCGTTTTAAAGCACACTGCAGACACAGCCGTGAAAGAAAACATCTAGCTAACTCAGTCTGCATCATTCCGGGGTTTTCTGGTTTGACAGGAGTAAAATATTCTGTTGGTGGGAGCTAGGAGAGGAAGAGGAAGGAGGGAAGAAGCCTGAGCCGCCCTGATGGCGGCTGGCACCAGTAAGGGCACGTTTGCTAGGCAAAGGCCATTTAAAGCGAGTGGGGGCAGCATTCCTGGGTGAGCAGAAAGAGAAAGCGTTGAGAAGAACCTAGAGGTGTGCTCTGTGCCCTGCCCACAGCGTTGCTGAAGCAGTGAGCGTCTGCCTCTGCGTCTGCCTGTGTCCCTGTCCCTCCCTGCACGTGGCTAAGCAGGGGTGCCGCTGGGGCTCAGAGAACAGTGCCAGAGGGCATGCCTGCAGTCTCGGGGGTCCTGGCTACAAGGTCACTCAGAGCCTCAGGTCTGTGCGAACCACGGCCTTAGCACCTCCCGTGGGCTTGGGGCCTGTGCCTCCCTCTGCCATCTTCTCCTGCCCTCTCTTCTCTGTCTCTCTCTTTCTCTCCCTGTCTCTCTCCATCTCTCTGTCTCTGTCTCTCTCTGTCTCTCATTCTCCTTCCTTCCTCCCTCCTTCCCTTCCTTCCTTCCATCCTCTCTTCTCTTCCTCTTTCCTTCCCTCCCTCCCTTTCTTCCCCTCTTTCTCCCTCCCTTCCTTCCTCTCTCCTTCTCTCTCCTCCCATCCTCTGCACCCCCCCCCTTCCTTTCCTTTTCCTTCTCCCCAGGGGAAAACACACTCAGGCAGGCTGGCATTCCTGTGAATGGTGCAGAAATCCTCCTCCAGCATGGGGATGTGTCATGGCGGCCTGCAAGCATGCAGCATGACGCGGGAAGGGTGCCCCACTCCAGGCAGCGCTGTGTGCTTGGGGGTTCACACCTTGTTCACAGCTGAGGGAGAGCGTAAAGTGCACCAGGCTCTGTACATCCTGCTCAGGGAGCAGCACCCCAGGGTGATGGCACCAGCTCCGTCACACTCACCCCGGCCTCCTTTCCTGTACGGTCTGGATTCCATGGGACAAGCGCTCCGTCCTTACACACACAGTCTTAGCGGTGGCACAGCTCAAAGCCTGGCACACACAGGGACACGACCCACTGTGAGTGTTAAGGAGGGTGTTTCAGGGCTTGTGTTCGGTCAGGATGTGCTCAGTAGCAGAGTGCTTATCTCGCTCATGTAAAGCTGGGTTCAAGACCAGTACACATACACCCCACACATACATGCACAGGTACATATATACATACCACACAAACACAGGAACACACACACATACATGCCACCTACATAGATATTCACACTCACAGGTGCACACACACCTTACACACCACACACACAAGGTACTCATGCACACACACACACACAGGCTTGTGCAGACAACAGTGCTCCCGTGAGCAACGCCCCGAGTCTCACCTTTGGCCATCTTGTTGAGAACCATGTCAATCAGGACGTAGGTTCCACTCCTGCCCGCGCCGTCACTGTCAACAGAAGGAGAGAGAGTGAAAGGACGCCCAACCAAATGAGCATGCTCAGCCAGGCCAATGGCCGAGGCTTCCTCATCGTCATGTGCGGCTGGGAGAGCAAGGGAAACGGTGTGCTAGAGGGAGGGAAGGATGGAGGGAGGGCAAGGGCACACACGCGCGCGCGTGCACACACACACACACACACACATGCACGCACGCACTCAGGAAGAAGGGCCTCACTCTCTGGCCGCCCTCCTCTCTGCAGGGATTCTTGTCTCAGAATGCCGTTTCTCCCCGCCCAGCCTTCACAGGGAGGCGTGCTCAGTTTTGTCACAGGGAAAGACACGCCTGCTGGTGCCAGAGGTGCACCAGGGTGTTTTCCGTGGCATTCCCACGGTCGGGACGGCAGAGCAGCAGACAGCCATGTGGACTGCGTGCAAGGCCGGGACACCCACCCACTCGAGGCAGATGCCTGGCTGGTGTTTCAGGGCCTCCGCCTTCAGGGCAGCTGTCCACCTGCCGGAGCACCGGAGCAGCACTCTCAGGCTGAACCACGTCTCTGCAGCGTGCAAAGGCAGAGTCCTTTCTGTGGGAGCAGCAGGGCCTTCTCACGAGCCCATCTCCCCCAGTGCTGGAGCTGTCGAGACGGGCACTGAGCTGGATTCTCACTTGCACTCGGGCGTCATGCTGTGGCAGGGACTGCTGTTGGTGTCCTGGAGCCTGCCCCGGCTCACTTCCGTGTGTGGCGCACACTCAGAACATTTCAAGAAACACTACAGAATTCTTCAAACAAACTGTCCCTCACCTTGGTATGCTCTTGGGAAAGACCCTTCGCTCTGCTTTGTGAGACACAAACCTCAGGCAGAAGCATTTGCCCAAAGTTTGCACAGATGCATGAGTGTGCACACACACGCATAGGCGCACACAATTGCACACACACACAGGTGCGCATGCACACATGCACACACACTTGAAGCTTGATTCATTCAGACCTCTTCATTCCGGGCAGAAAGGCGCATTCGCGAGACAGCTCTGGAAGAGTGCAGTGAGACTGCTTCAGCAGGATGGAGGGTGGACGAGCTGAGGCCGGAGTCTGGTGGACATGGACCTCGCGTCTGAATACCCTGCCCTCCCGCTGGTGTGGCTTTGGCCGCAGAGAGCAGAGCAGTGGCGGTGGCCAGGCCCTGTCTTTGCACACTGTCCCCAACCTGTCTCCAGGCACTTTTCACCTTGTTACTAGGACAGAACCACACACCTGAGCTTGCTGTCCCCAAGTGTCTATGGCACCCAGAGAGTCTAAGACAAAAGAAGGTGTTCGTGTGTGGGCACTTAGAGACGGAGGAGGTGTGGGACCAGTTAGTGCCTGGACGCTGGCCAACGCCCAGCTTCCTCTAGCCAAACAGAACGGGAAGCCCGGGCTGTACTTAGGGTCCCTTAGGGACAGCTACACGCGTTCTCCAGCAGCCAGTAAGCTCGGCCCGCGCCGCGTCAGGAGCTAAACTTAACACTCAGTCCACGGTAGAAGTCATACTTGCCTGCAGTGAACGATTATCGGACACGAGCGGCCTCGGTAGCACTTGTTAACTTTCCTGAAACAGAAAGAGATAAAACGTACAGCGTCACGCCGGGACTGTCACCCAGAACAGCGACAAGCCCCACCCCAGGCCGGAGACACCCACAGGCCACACAAGTCTCGTCGCCTTTGCCACAGCCCATCGGACACAGCGAGGATTTAAGTGTCTAACTCAGTGAGGTTCTCGTTCAACAGGGACTCAGGAAACAAGCTTTAAAATCCTTCTTACACACCCACAGTGAGTGCTTTCCCTCCCCTTCCAAGTGTGACACTGCATGGTTCTCCAGGGCCACGACTCCTGCAGAGAACTCTGGGTTTTGTCCCTGTGCTCTGAATCTCCTATAGTCTGTTCAGCACAGGGAGACACAACGTCATTCTGTCTAAAAGCCATGTCCTCAAGGCCCTGTCTCAGCTGCCAGCTGGAGGTAAAGGTGTGTAAATATTGGTGGACATTCCAGGGAGCTCAAAATGGTCCTTTCTGCTTCTCCAAGTTGGGGCTTTTTGAAAACCGTCCCTTAGCATTGCCCCCGAGACAGTCAAGGCCTGGACCAAACCACAGCCCAACCAGGGAGCTACTTTCAGTTCACAGGATGAGCCCCAAGGCTTATTTTTTATGCTTAGTGAAACAACTAAACAAGTGTTCAAAGCACATCAATGTTCCTGGTAAAATAGTCTCACGGGGAGGAGCAGAGACGGGGTCTGAGTTTGCTGGAAGGGGAAAGGTTGCTAAGGGTGCATTCTCGAATGTGCTGCGTCACCTCTGGCAATGAGGCTCCAATTAAGGAGAAGAAAAGACAATAGAAAAAAGGTTCTTTTTGAACAGAAAATGGAGACTTGTCAGGTCCCCTTGCCTCCAAAGCGCTGTGGCTGAGAGCAGAGAGGCCAGGCCAAGCGCAGCAGCTCACCTGCAGCCATACCCCGCGCAGGAAACCCGGGTAAGGCAGCCCCAGAGCAGGACCTTTCTCTTTTTCACTTCCACTGCAGTGTCACTAGACTTGGGTACTCCTGACAGAAGCCTGACTTCCCCCTCCCCCACAGCGGCGGAGGCGTGCTCAGAACCCTTAGGGTGAGAGCCTTTTGTGGCCATGAGTGTGAGGTGAGAAACGAGAGGCACACTCCCTAAGCAACAGCTGCCAACCCACGTGCCAGGAAGCCTGACAAAGGTGGGAGTCCAGGAGGAGAGCCAGGTTAGAAAGCAGACCCACTTGCCTGTCCTGCTAAGGTTTCCCTGTTGGGCTAGACCTGACACACAGAGGCACAACAGCCAGAGCACCGTGCTGACTCAGCCGAGCCTATGCACTGAACTGTGGCCGAGATGGAACCCTGGCCTGGCAGCCATGAGAGTCTGGAAGCCCGGGCCCTGGCCTACTGGGTGGCTTTCCTCTCAGAGCTTGTTCTGCAGTTTCACTGCTAACAGGAGCAGCCCCAGCCCCAAGCCTTGACACTCCACCACACACATGCTTGGCTCCTGTGGGCTGGAGGTGAATGCCAGAGGATGGCCAGCCCCAGATCTACTCTCACTGCTTTCCCAATGGATCGGGCTTAGAGGAGTCACCCTGAGAAATGCCACGAGCCACCTGTCAGGCCACGGCCTGCTAATGTCTTGGTGCCCCTTGGCCAGGTGTGCCCATGACCTAGATGGGATGTGTCCACCCTGTGGCCATCTCCCTCCACAGGACACTCCAGGCCTGCTCCAGACTGCTGCCTCGGGAGGCCTTTGAGAGATGTGCACTGTGATTTTCACACCCACCCCAGACCCGCCCTGTGTTGGACATTTTCACACCCCCGGCCAGGTAGGCGATACGGTGAGAATGCTGTGGCCGTGTAGCTGAGAACTTTATTAACAAAGAACCATGGGTTATCGCAGCATGAGATACCACAGATAGAAAACAAAAACGTCACACGTGGAGCCAGTGTGTTCTCCGAGGACCTGAGACGAAGGCGCCGCTAATTCCTGAAGATGAGCAATACACACTCGTCTCACTTTGCTCTCAGACAGATCACGGTAAGCGAGGTCTCCAGACTGAGCAGAAATGAATCTATGTGGACTTTGGCAGGAGGATCTCCCCGAGAAGGAACAGTTAGCAATACAAACCAACCCTCGGTCACTGAGTGAGAAGGAGTCGCCATGCAAACGAACAGCAAGCAAAGTCAGGTCGGGTCGTTAGAGGCTCAGAGAGGGGCCCCCGTGTCCCTGCAGCAGTCACAGTTTCCAATGATCACTTTTGTGACTATGCAACTGGGCTCATATTACTAGCTGCAACGTCACAAAAATGACACTGGCCACCGCTAGGTAGCTGGCAAAGTGAGGGCTGGCCGGGTTGACAGTGCAGACACTGGCCACCGCTAGGTAGCTGGCAAAGTGAGGGCTGGCCGGGTTGACAGTGCAGCGTTAGTGGATGCGTGGAACACAGCAAGGAGAGCGGGGGGGAGGAAGGGGGGAGGAGGGAGGAGGGAGGGAGGAGACACTGAGAGACAGAGAGACAAAGAGAGAGAGAGAGAGAGAGAGAGAGAGAGAGAGAGAGAGAGAGGACACGAGACAGGGGAGAAAAGAGGGTTGTAGAGCCAAGCCCTCACGTGTGACTCTAATTATCTCTTAGCAGTTTCTCTTTAAAGTGTAAATGTGTGCCCCCTGGGCTCTAGAAACAGTTAATTACACATCTTGGGTGCCTGACACACACCTCAGGCTTGCTGAGAACACTAGGATATTGTTGCAAGACTAGAACCCCCTCCTCTGTACAAGGTGGGGTCCACAGAGGGGGCTTCCTGCCCACCAGGCTGCGGGCACTGCCGTTGAGGCAGGGGATCCTGAGTGTTCGGTCATTTGTGACAGCTGTCCAGGATTGTGTGAAAGGGTCCTGTGCAGACTGGAGAGCAGAGCTTTCTGCCTCACCGAAGCCTCAACCCTGGGCTGAGAGCCTGTAATGACATAACAGAAACTATGGGTCGTGTCTCCTCAGACTCTGGAATTGGGGAGACCTGGGGATCCTGATTTTCTCCATGGTGTGTCGGGAGCCTTGAGGGCTGGGTATGGGAGCATTCCCTCCATATGTGAACACAGACATGGGACCACACATACATGTGCAAACCCCTGGGATGAGCTTGGAGATGGGTAGTGAGAGGGACAGCCATCTTGCATTGCTGCGTCCGCTTTGCCAGTCCTGAGCAATAGGTCCCTCCGTGTGGCTGTGAGGGGTCTGGACTGGGAAGGGTCTAGTGGCCAGGAAATCGGGGTGGGCAGGGAGGAGCTGTGGACAGCGGCTGTTTCAGGACAGTCTCAGGTTTCAGGAAGCACCTAAAGGGAGGGGACAGCTGGGCCAGAGCCACTGGCCTTGACACCAAATTCCTGTCCTTCCTCAAACTCCTTCATGGAATTCCTTTCCAAAGAGCATTCATTCAGACAAAGAAATTGTATTCCTAGCACTTGGAAGGCAGAGGCAGGCAGATCTTCATGATTCCGAGGCCAGCCTGACTAACATAGTTCCAGGACAGCCAGGGGCCACATAGGGACACCCTATCTGAGTTTAATTTTCAAAGTGGACTGGAAGGCAAAAGATGTAAGCTTCAGAATTCGTAACATGCAAATTCAAGCAGCCCAGGTCAGTCTTGCACCGTTTTTGTCTCAACACTCTCCTCTTCCACCTTCTTCCCACTGCAGACTCGAGGACAAAGAACTGTTTTCTATGCCATGTTGGTGTTACAACACTCAGCGAAACACTGTGGCCTGAGTCCTTGTCTGGGAATCTGCCGGGCACGTGGGCCTGCAGTCAGTATCATGTGGAACTTGACACTGACATGCACAGATGGCTGAGTGCTCACGACCACTTCCGGTGGCACTAACCTGTCACCACTCTGATGTGCAAACATCACGCCTACCTCACGTTTTGCTTTGTTTTACTCTGTCAGTGTGTTCCCCTAAGAATGTCTAAGGTTCGTCTCAACAGCTCAGTAAAGACACTTTGAGAAGAGACTTTTCTCTTTTTTTGGCTGTCTGGCTGACTAAAGCAACAAGCAAGAATAAAGCGCATTAGAAGGAGGCTCCTTCCAACAGGGTGCTAAACACACACGCATGCACTTGCTGGGTTTAGGCTTTTACCCGAGACTGTCTATTCTAGAGACTGGCCTTTCCCTGACGGAGTTCCCTAGTCCGGCCAGCAGCTGAAGCAGCCAGACTGAAAACCTGGCTTTAGGAAACTGTATGGAATATAAGTCTCAGGTGGGTTCCGGAGTCTTACAGGTTATGGCCACTCCTCCAGCGGGCTCCGATGCCCGTCCTCTCGCTGTCAACACCACTAGTGCTGGCAAACAGCTCACACTGAGCGCCTCCTCCACCCTGCCCTCTCCTTTCTCTTCATGCACAGCAGTTGCACTAAGGAGTGCGTTCAGAACCGAGAGACCAGGCCCGAGCTGCGTGCCTCGTTCGCCCATGCACACTCTAAGCCATCACTTTGCAGCATGCTCTTTGCTTTACCTTCGGAAATCCAGGAGTGACCGCGTGGAGGAAGGGACTCCCTGGTCATACCAACTCAGGAAGTGGAACTGGGTCACCGTGCGAGTCTCGTTGCTTTGCAGGTTCTTCAGGTAAAAGCTTCTCACCAGGAAATCCTGGCACCATATGTGCTCAGAGACCAGGTTGACCTGGTGGGGACAGAGCGGCAAAGCATGAGTCCAAGACTGCGGAACGCGGTGGTGCACTTGGGGAGAGAGGGGAGCAGGGTGAGCAGACAGAAGGCGAGGTGTGCCCAGCCCATGGCCCCTCCCCACCCTCAGTGTTCACTGGGGCTTGCTAGACATCAGAGAGCACAAGATTCAGACGGCACTGAGGGGACCCCTATCTCGCCCTAGGTCAGAGACGGTGGCTTCCTAGCCACACGATGTCAGGGCTCCTGTGAAACCCCAGGTGAGCCTTTGGTATCTAATTGTAATGCACAAACAACCAAAGACTACATTCTAGTCTTAGCCTAAGCACCACGGTTATCGTCTTCCTCTAGTGTATATGGGAAACCCAGCAAGGAAAATCCGCCCTCATGAAACCGTCAACTGCTTTACACCCCATGGCTCGGGCAAGAAAGCCCGCCAGCCTCTGGGACGTGGGCGGCATTCTCTGTGAAACGGACCTTGCTTTTGGATGCTTGTTACTTGGGACCTGGCCGCCACTGCACCATGGGGTGCTTTTTCTTCCTGACAGCCTTTAGATATACACAGCTGTGTCAGCCACATTCACGCCTGAGTTCAGCCCTAACTCTGTACGTGTAAGGTAGGGGCTCCCTGGCTGCACCTGGATCCCTCTGAAATCAGCGGTGACAGCCCTCCCCATAGGGCAACGGGCTAGATGTGGTCAGGACTAGAGACTCGTGCTGGTTGCCAGGCCCCTGCCGAGGCGCCCGGTCCCGGTACCTCGTAGACATGGTAGAGGCTGGAGCCTTCGTCAGGCCAGTAGTGGTGGCACTGCCGCACGCCGTTCTCAGACAGGGGTGTCAGCATGACGATGACCGCACAGCCGCTCTCCCACACCATCTGCAGGAGACACAGAGCCGTGGTCATGACCACACACAGCCCCCTTAGCCCTCCTGGGATCCTGCACGCTGCAGCTGCTTCCCCCTCTGAACGCACTGGCCCCAAGCTCTGCAGGTTCCGGGAGACATTAACAACAAACAAACACAAACAAACAAACAAGCAGACAGACACTGTCAGCCCAGCCACTCCTTGGCTGCTTATTGACTTGGTCACGCTGTGTTTCTGGCTGGCCTGGATCTCACTATGTAGGCCACTGATGTTGAAATCACAAAGACCCGACAGCCTCTGCCTCCTCAGTGTTAGGATTAGCGGCCTGTGTCTGCACACCCCAAGACTCTTTGGTCCAGAAAAGAAACTTCCTAGAATATAGCGCAAAGCTGACTGGCTGGGTGAGCCTGGTGAAAACATCCCGTTCTGGAGCAGACTAACGGCAGTTGCCACTGGGTTCATTTGTTCGTTTGTTCATCGTTTGATGGTTCTCTTGGTCCACAGGGTTACCGGGGAGCGGGCTGCCCTCCTGTGGGAGCGGGCTCTGAGAACGCCTCTTTTCACGGAGCAGGACAGAGCCCCATCCCAACCCCTGGGAAAACAATCCAGAACTTAGTGGCTAACTTAGAGGAGCCCCATGAAATCGCTCTAAGCCACATAAAGACGCAAATGCGCATGTGCCGTGCCGGGAGCCTCCTCCGCCGCCACCCTCATACACAGAGCCTGTCACTCTGAGGTGTCACCTTTGCGGCAGGCACCGCAGGTGGCTTACGAGGCTGTTACTCAGGCGGGGCCGCTGGAGACTGGTCAGCACAGTATGGTCACCAGGAGAGCACTCTGATTTCCCTGCCGGGCCCTGATCCACTTCAGAAGTATCTACAAACAACTGAGTTAACATGTAAAATTGGTATCTAAGTCAGCTCCCACTTCTTTGAAATGCAGATGTAAAAATCTGATTAAGAGAAACCAGAGCTAGGGTCAAATAGAAAGGGAGGAAGGCCTCACCTATCAGTGGACTAGGGGACGGGCACAAGAGGAGAAGAGGGAGGAGAATGGGATTGGAAGAAGACAGGGAGGAGGCCACAGCCAGGATACAAAGTGAATAAATTGTAATAAATGATAATAATAAAAAAATCCGATTAAGATCTTGTTATTTAAGGGACACGGGGACACCACACAGAAAACGCTTTCTCATCACTGGTCATGTTATTAAATTCTCCCATTAAATTACATCTTAAAAGTCAGGCGTGCGCAATGTTTTTCTCCTTCCACATTGATTTATATCCCTGCGGGATGGAAGCGGTCAATACTCTCAAGGCATCTCCCTGTGCATCACTTAGACTGGAATTTAATGGAACCCTCCTGAAGTATTTACAAAAAATCCTGAAAAGAAGTATGAATCACCCCCCAGCCCGCACATTCCTTTTTGCCTCAGTGCTGGGCCTGTGAGATGGAAATTCTGAGCCTGTTTGATACTGTGCGCCTTCCTACCTCTCCTCTGAATCAGGGCACCCATCACGGAACGATTTACTGTGCCTTTGCAAAGTGGCGGTGCTCATTGAAGCCATTACGAAAATGAGGAGAAACACAGCTTTTATGAGTATAATAAAAATACAATGATCCAGACCATAAACCATCATCTAGCCCTCTGCCCATGCTGCCCGGTGCCAAGTCCTTCCTTTGCTGAGTGGCCTCTGGTTGTTCGGCCTCTCTGATTGGTTGCATGCACAGAGCTTCCTTCCAGGGTGCCTGCCTGGCTCTCTGAAGATTCGGTTAAGATTAAATCCAAATGAAACTTAATTTAAACAAACAATCTCAAAGGCCCCCTAGGGGATAATATTTCTTTTTAGGTCAGTGTGTATAAGGCAAGGCGGGAATTTACCAAATCAGACAGATCGCAGTCCGACTGGGCGCTGCTTTCACAAGCTGCTGGTAGGCTTGATGGCATCTCCCCGTGTGCCTTCCTCAGCAGGAAGCCAGGGCCCTCACCGCCTGCCCCCAGCCTCAGTTTTCATCAACATTGTCTGCCAAGAATATGGCAAAAGATTTTAATTCAGATTTCAGGTGGGAATATGGGGGTGCTGTAAGATTTCAGCCAAGTCAATTTCAATTTCTCCACATCTCTTCATCTTGGCAAGTTTCTGCAAACCATAGATCAATAGGCTTTCTCATGTTTCTGGCACTTTCATTTGAGCACCAAAGAGCATAATATTTATGATCTCCGCAGCTGTGTGACATCCTAATTGAGCCTGTGAGGTGTGAGGTATGTGGCTGGACACCTCGGCTGAGGCAGGGCATTGGGGCATCACCTCGGCTGAGGCAGGGCATTGGGGCATCACCTCGGCTGAGGCAGGGCATTGGGGCATAGGCAGGAGGAGTGTTGTAGGTAAGTCATGGTGGTCGCGCCCACGACTGCCTGTGCCTGCAGAGTCAGGGCGGACCACGGTTCCTGGGCAGTGAGCAGGGCTTCCCCCATTGGATCGGAGCGAGTGTGCTGGGGAGGATGAGAAGGGAAGACATCTTTGGTGCTGGGTCCCACGCACAGACTTCAGGGTGTGGGCTGTGGTCCACGGAAGAGTTCCAGGGACCCCATTTTTGTGCAATTGTCCCAAATGCAGTGTCCCCTGGAACCTGCCTTGAAGGCATAGGATGATCTGAGCCCTGTCATCCTGCATGTCTGGGCACCAGGGTCCTGGAGTCTTCCTTTATGACTTCTTTCTCTGCCACAGACAAATGCCACCTGGTGGATCTTGGCCTGAGCAGAGCGTATCAAACTCGATGCCAGTCCTGACCTGCTCTGCCCAGAGGTGCAGAAACTTCCAATGGCACTCAGTCCAGATGCCTGGCAGAGGGACCTTCTTTATGGTTGCTGAGCAACAAACAATGGAAAGACTCAAAAGAACTAACCTAGACCATTTATCTACTCAACATGAAATGTATTCTTTGGTTGCTATTTAGGCCAACTGAGTAAGTTTACTGACATGGAAACCCATTTTGGCTTAAAACTCTGCTGTCCTTCAGTATAGGTTAACTATGTCTTTCCCAAAGGTCACATTGGAGTCACATTAGAGTCCAGAAATTCTGTGCCTTCAACCTTGTCTGGAGATAAGATTGCTGTTGAAATACTGAACAGAGCAGACCCTGCCAAATGGGCCAAAGGAGAGCCCATCCTCCTTCCCCAGGATAGCATGCTTACAGAGCGGGAGCTAGCAAGGAGTGGTGGATACAGCTGCAGGACTATGGGTGGGCTGGCCCAACCCCACAAGCCAAGGATGCTAGGAGCCACAGGAGTTGTGGGCAGA
>REGO01000208.1:2237103-2313937 GCA_010120015.1 Rhombomys opimus
CCCGGTTGCACCAACACTTGGGAACTTCTGTCATTCTGAGAAGGGCCTCACTGTGCGGCCCTGGCTGTCCTGGACTCGC
Source organism: Rhombomys opimus (assembly GCA_010120015.1). Lineage (NCBI taxonomy): Eukaryota > Metazoa > Chordata > Mammalia > Rodentia > Muridae > Rhombomys > Rhombomys opimus. Next base: position 2,237,183 of record REGO01000208.1, read on the forward strand.
CCTGTAGGCCAGGCCGGCCTCCCGCTTGCAGAGACCCGCTGCTGTGCCTCCCAAGGGTGCACTCTGAAGGTGTGCACACCATGTCTAGCTCTCCAAGGATTGCATCAATCTTGAAGGTTTTCCTTAAAAATCGTGTCTGCCTGTGTCCGTGTGTGCCTGAAAAGTGGTTTCTGTGCACATGTGTGTGTGTGGATAGCTTTGCCGTGAAGCCTGCTTAGAGCAGGAATGTTGTCTCTCTCCTTCCGCCTTTAACTCGGGTGGGGCTGAGGGCTGAGTCATGTTCTCAGGCTTGCATAGTGAGTATTTAACCCAGAGCCAGCTTAGCCCTCAGTCACCAAGCACTTTTAATTCCCTGGGTCTTTGTACGGGTGCTCCTGTGAGCACAGGTATCTGTCGAACCCATGGCCGCATACATGCTAGGCAAGCATTCTGTGAGCTGAGCTGACATCCCCAGCCATAATTAAAGACGACAACAAACAGAACAACAGAGCTACAGCAGGCGCTGGAGAGATGGCACAGGAGCCTGACTGTGCATCTGCTCTTGCAGACAACCTGAGCTGGGCCCGAGCATCCACACTGCTGGCCTATGGTAGCCCATAATTCCAGGTCCTGGGAACCTGATGCTCTCACTTCTGGCCGCTGAGGGAATCTGCACTTGTGCACATCCCCTCACACACAGACATGCATGGCAGGCATGAAATTTAAAACCACCACCTCCGTGTTCAAGGGCTGGGGAGGTCGACCTGGAGGAGATGATCTACCCGGGGCAGCAGACGGGTGCAGGCCAGCAGCCTGAGGGTGTGAGGGCAGTGTCCCCAGCAGAGGCAGGATTCAGCGTGGAGCATCCACCCAGCCAGGTGCCTGCTCAGGACTGCATAAGAGTGGATAGCAAGGCATTCCTGCAGTTTTTACCAAAAGCGTGGATGATAAAAAAATAAAATAATAATCCCACAGACTCGACGGTGCCTTCCTGCAGAACGGTACTTCTAAATGCAAACTGGCAGCCTCAGGAAGCTGAATCACACCTCCCTCTCCTGACTCCAACTCATCATCATAAACACCTGTTAAGAAATAGTCTCAATTTCTTCAGTATTCTATATTCTCATACATACTAGGAGAATAAAAAGATGTTCGCCACCTTCCGGTTGGTGTGGTGGCCTGTTAAATCAGCTCTGTAACACCGTGATAGAGCTGTGCTCCTGGCTGCCCGGAGAGTGTTCCGGAGGGGCACTGGGAGCCTGGCTCACTGTGAGTGCTCCCCATGCACTGGCCTCACGTCTGTGCTGCTGGCACTCGGGGCCTCCTGAGACAGTTATAAACAGCAGGGGCGGTGAGGGAAGGACAGGGAAAAGAAAGATCAAACTAGTGCTGTGCTGGCCCCGGCCTTGTGTGCTCAGGAAGCGGATGTTCCAAGTGGAACACTGTGCTAGGCCGGGGAGAGCTGAGAGCAACCATGGCTTCCCTCAGAGGAACAGTGTGGCCCAGAACGGCAGACGGGGTAGCTGTGTGCCTGCGCTCAGCAGATGGCCACCGCTGGGCTTCCTTATCAGAAAGCTGCGACAATGTCCCCTAAATCCGGAGGTTTGCTGGGAGAAAGACGGAGCCTTGAGTGTGAAGATGAAGAGACTCTCTCAAGGCTGCTGCCTGCTGCTGGTGGCCAGCTCCGCCGAGGGGCCGTGGGTCTCAGCGGCAGCCTGCGCCTTCTTCCCTCATCTTCGTAAGAACTTCACGTCAGGGAGAGGCCTGCCCGGCCTCAGGTGGTATATTGGTTTTGTATTGTAACATTTTGCTTTTAAACTTAGGCTATTTTGTTTTTAACATTGGTCTACTTTGGGCCGTGGATTTGAAAGCCCATGGGGCCCTCCCAGAAGGGCCAGGGCAGAGGCGTGCACCGTGAGAAGTCAGTAGCAAACCTAATTTGTGGTTTTCTCTCCCTGTTCATGTTTTTAAAGCAGTGCTGAAGGAGTCAGCAAGAGGAATGCATATGGTATAGTGAGTGTCAAAGACAGGCTTCCTGAACTGCGAGGTCTGGCATGCCTGCCTGACCCTCAGGAGGCTAAGGGAGGCCGGGGCCAGGAGACCAGTCTACACAGGTCTGGGCACCTGCAAGCTTCAGGGTGGCTCTGAGCAAACGCATGGCCCACCGCTATCTCTGCCTTATGGAAGCTATTCCCTCCTGTCCCCAAGGCAACACACATGTGGCAGGATGACTGGGCACACCGGCCAAGAGCTGATGACAGCTTTGAGGCATTTCAGTTAACAAGTGGCATGTTTTCCAAAACGTAGTCTGGCCACTCAGGAGACGGGGGCCTATAGTTGTTGGGACATTTTCTTTCTGATGAGATCCACAGTCTGGGAGGCGATAAACACACCTGGAGAGCATTGCTGATTGCTCCCGCCACTCACCGTCACCTTCTGACCCCCGTACCTGTCACACATTGGTTCCTAGCTGAGGAACATTCTGAAGTCCTACAAGAGTCCGCTGTGTTACATATGACATTTCTGATCACCGGAGACCTGAGCACATATTAAATAGATCTATGTTCTTAGTTCATGCTGAAGAAGCCAAGGCTTAGGAAGATGGAACAGGGTTCTTGGCCAGTCTCAGAAGAGGACGGTTTCAAGTCTAAGCACTGCCATTTGCTAGCCTGAAGTGTTCTGATAAATTAACCAGTGTTTCAGAGAATTGGGCTTCTCTTTCAAAATATAGTGTTTAATATCTAATTATAGGATTGTTGTGATCATGACACCTATTATGACAACACAGTGAGAGGTTCAGGAATAAGTTCCTGGTATGGCTGCTCACGTGGCCCAAACACAGCCAGTCACCTCCATCTTCCTGTTTGCGCCTTCCTCCAAGTCGAGGGTCTCCTCATGTTTCTCTTCTCTCCACTTGCTCCTCCCTCTACATCCTACACTGTGTCACTCACCCTGCTCCTCCCTCCTTTAGCTCCATCCATCGAATGGTCTTCGTGGTCACAGCATCCTTCCCTGCTTCTGCAGGCCCACTGACAGTCAATAAACAGCAATTATGCAACCGGATATCACCTACTGCCCTCAGCTCTTCCCCCACGTTCCCAGCAAGGGATCACAAATATTCAGAGATGACCCTTTTCAGACCTCCTGTGATTAGGCAAGAGAACACGTTGTTACATGAATCTGCCCAGTGCTCTGGGAAGCCAGACAGATGTTTCTGAAGGTCTAGGAACAGAAAGTAATAACATAACATGCGTTTCGTGATGCTTTGAGGAAGCGCCAGATGTGGCAACTTAAGGAGAAATTTGAAGGTACTGCCCATCCTGTCTGGGGAGACGTGGTACCCAGTACACTGTGTATGCAGTGTGTGTGTGTGTGTGTGTGTGTGTGTGTGTGTACACATATATGCATATATGCACAATGTACATAGGTTGTATACACAGATGGGGAATGCTGATGCTCTAGTCTCTTTATCCTTTTATTCAGTTGAGGACACCAGCCCACAGGATGGTGCCATCCACATTTGGGGTGAATCTCCCCTCATTAGTTACAGTCAAATTATTTTTTAAACTTAAGTATGTGGTTTCATGTATGTGATACTTACATGTATATATATATGTGTGTGTGTGTGTGTGTGTGTGTGTGTGTGTGTGTGTGTGTGTGTATCTGTATATATGTATGCACCACAGGCTTGCCTGGTAGAGGGCAGAAACAGCATGAGATCTTCTGAAGCTGGAGTTTTAGGGGATTGTGAACCACCATGTGAATGCTGAGAACTGAACTGGGGTTTGACTCTCAGCACCCACATGTTGGCTACAACTGCCTGTATATCCAGTCTCAGAAGCTCTTATACCCTCTTCTGGCTTCTGAGGGACCAGACATGCATATGATGCCCAGTCACACATGTAGGCAAAACACCTATACACACATTATAAAAAAGAAATAAATCTTAAAAGCACAAGATTCACAACTCAACCGCATATCTACTTGACACTCAAGTATGTCATTTTGAATCGTGGCAGGCTGTCCTTGTCCTCTAAGTCTCCTGTTCATCTCTTGATGCAAAATACAGTCAGTCCCATTTTAAAAGCCCTTCAGTTTTCAGTCTCCACACTGTTCAGAAGCTTAACGCCCACAGTTTCTCCTGAGACCCCATTTTCAACTAGAATCCCCTGCAAGATCAAAGTCCCACACTTCCAATGTATAACAGCACACAACAAGCATTCCTGTTCCGAAAGGTACAAATGAGATGAAAGCAAGGAAAGAGCGGAGCAAAGCAAAGCTGAGACCCAACAGAGAAAACACCGAATCCTGCAGTCCTGTGTCTGGAGTCTGTGGGTGTGATGGAATCAGCTGAACTCTGACAGTTCCATGACGCCAATTTGCGTCTCTGCTGGGGTGGCCTCTCTCTGTGCCTTCAGCCTTTCTCAGCGGCTAGCCTACCCTTCTGGTATTTTCAACAACACAGCTTAGACTTCATCTTCCCAGCTTCCTGCAATGACCTCTCAGGGGCTCCTTCTATAGAGGAACTTTCTTGTTATGACCTTTCATGACCCTTCAGTTCCTGCATCTTTTGTGCCTACACACAGCACCGTGTGGATGGCAGTGCTGGTCTGGGATGTAGTTATGCCCGTGGACCACAGTTCCAGGGTTCTCCTGCATGGAGCCTGGGCAAGCACTGCCTTAGGTCGTTGTTCAGAGCAGGAAGTCCCTCTGCTGGTCTTCGCAATTCAGGCTTTCTTGTCCAGTGAATTTGCATTTTCACTAAATAGAGGCTTTGGTGGGTGGGGTCTTCTCCCCAGGGTACATTTTCTATAACCCCAATCTAGTGTACAAGGTTTCTCTGGCACTAAATCTAACATTTTCAGTTGTTTCCTCAGCTACCTTGTTAACTAACAACTTTAAACTCATTTGCTTTCCTTCCATCTCTCCGAGTTTCTGTATCTGTGTTTCTCTTCCTCCTTCCTACCTCTGTCTCCCTGTCTCTGTCTCTTTCTCACAGTGAGCTATAGAGATGAATTGCAGCGAGCAGTAGGTATGCCATGGTCCAAGTTCTGTCCTGTTCTGAGACTCCCTCAAACAACTTAGTTCATAACTGAGCCACACTCAGGTTCTCAGAACATGGGCAGACTGCAGACAGATTTGTCACCAAACTGTGATGTTAATGTCTCAGTTCTTGACATGATCCTAGCTGGCCCCACTCTCCATTGCTCTCATCACTCTGGTCTTCCAAACTCCCACCAGAGCTGCCTGTTAAGCTCTGCTTTGCTCCGAATGCTCACTCCTCTGGCCAACTGTTCCCAAAGCCTGTCATAGCGGTGCTCTCGCTTTCTTGGTGACACTTTTCTGTACTGTTTACTTTCCTTACTGTTGTGAGGAAGCATCTGGCAGAAGCAGCGTAAAGCAGGCCTGTTTTGTCACAGTCTGAGGGTGCAGCCCATCACATTGGGGATGGTGTAGTGGCAAGATGTGAGGCGACTGGTGGGTCCAAGGCCAGGAAGCAGGGACGAACATCGGCTCAGCTCATGTGCTCCTAGTGATGGAGTTGGGGTGCCCAGGCTGTGAGAGAAACTGACACCTTCAGGGTGGGCTGTCTCCTCATTAGTTAAACCTTTGTGGAAACACCTTAGGGACAGCCTAGACGTGCATCCATGGTGATTCTAAATCCAGTCAGAGTGGTGAATAAGATTAAATATCACAGGTACCCTTTTCCAGAAAACCCTCCTACAGGCCAAGACAGTCGCACCACACGAAGGGCTTAGAGCTGATGCTCTCTGCTGCGCTGCCAAATGGAGCGTGGGGCCTGGACTTGGCTTCCCTTGGCTTCTGTGAACTCCAGAAGCCTCACAGAGGTGGTAGTGGACTGTGATACAGTAGCCTTGAGTCTTGGTCTTGGGGTTCATTTCCTCTTTTTAAAAATTATTTATTTATTGTGTGTTACTGTGTAAATATCTTGTTTTTTTTTTTATGTGTATGTGAGAGTGCTTGCTTGTATGTATGTGCTCCACAAAGTGCCTGGTACCTGTGGAGGCCAATAGGGGGTGCTGGAGTTACAAATGGCTGTGAGCTGCCATGTGGGTGCTGGGAACTGAACCCAAGCACTCTGTAAGAGCAGCCATGCTCTTGACTGGCAAGCTGTTTCCTCAGCCCCAGAGCTTATTTATTAAGGCTGTTTTACAAGCAACTCTGCAGATCTTACAAAATGCAGGAGAGCAGCTGGTTGGGCCAGTGAACAGTAGTGCAGGTAGAGTGCAGAGCACACAGCACCACACCTAAGGGATTTTACCTGCATACCAATTCTGCTGCCAATGTAGGTGTGGAAGTTTAGCCCCTTAGCATGATGGGCCTGAGCAGAACACAGGAAGCCAAACTCAGAGGCATCCACTGCGTCCCTCAAGGCCTTCCCAGACACCAAGCTTTCCAAGAGGCTTCCAATGCTAAGAGCAGAAATGTGTCCTCCCCAGAAGGACATGATATGGTCCTGCCCACTCTCCCCCAAGCACTAACCTTCTTGGGAACTTGGTCCCTCCAGACATAATGATGTTACATTGAAGTCATCAGGGTAGGACCTGATCCAACAGGACCAGTGTCCTATTAAGCAGGTGTGCAGGGTTGGGGTGGGGATTGGATGGAGATCACCACAGGAACAATTCCGAGGGACATAAAGGTGGCTCTTGGCAGTCAGAGACAGCTCTGGTGCCACCCTGGCCTTGGGCTATCAGCCACCAGAACTGTGAGGTTGACAGCCTCTGCTGTTTGAGCTGTTGGGTTCCATTGCTGCACTCCTGGGAGCCGATGGCAAAGGGCCAGGGGCGACTTGCTCTGGCTGACTGCACGCTCAGTGGAGTCATTTGCCCTCTTTCAGGTTGTAGCATTTACACCTCTTCCTGAGGAGGTGCAGGGGTCTTCACGAAGAAATACACAGGGTTCTGTGAGATGGGCTGGTTACCCCCACAAACGAGGTACAAAGAGGGCTCGGGGCAAAGTGTTCCCCCAGCTGAAAACAGGACATTGGCGGCAGCGTGAGGAACAACTTCTGGGGCCTGTCCCAGATGCACGGTGCCGGGGCACCCTCACAACGGCGGTCCCGGGGCTTCAGCACCTCCGCTTTGCTGCACAGTGGCTGAATGATCTGGCGAAAGCACGCAGAGGCCAGGCAGGACCTGGCTTGGTCCTGTGAGGTCCTCTCAGAAGGGGCCACATGTGGGTTGTGACTCTGCTCTGCACAAGGATGTACAATCCACAGCTGCTGAAACACACAGGCTCACAGGAGTATCAGCGTGAAGGGGTCAGCAACTCCCGTAGCTGCTTTTAAGTCTGCAAGGATTGCTTGGCCTGCCAAACATTTGCCTGTGAGCATAAGCACCTGATGCCAGCGTCAGTATGAACTGTCAGGCGTGGTGGTGTGATCCTGTGATCCAGGCAGCATGAGGCCGAGGCCGAGGCTGGGAGATCCTGGAGTTTGCTAGCAAGCCAGGTTAGCCTAACTGATAAGCTAGGGCCCAACGAGAGACCTTGTCTCAAAGGAGGTGGCCAGCACTGCTGAGGATGGCACGCAAGGCTGTCCATTGGTCCCTGCACTCATGTACATGTATGTGCAAGTGTATCAGCACATACATGATGGTGAACACATCTCCTTCTCTCTCTCTCACACACATCACATCACACCACACTTTCATAATTGTAATCTTACTGGTGAGTGTGTTGTATAGCAAAAAATAAGGCTTGTTTGAGGGACAGGAAGACAGAGTAGCCATCTTAGACAGATGTCACGATATTTGGTGGGGACCCACAAATGTGTCCTCCGCCCCTGGGAATGCTGTCTTAGGACCATTAAGGTGGCTCCAGGAAAGCATAGGAAGGATGCATAGGTGGGACTGTCCCACTTAGCTCAGAGGCTTACCCTGCAATGAGCATTTGTGGAAGAACACCAGTGTGCCAAAAAGAACCAGCAATGTCACGGCACAGAAGGGGAGCATCTTCTACCTTGGCAGAGGCCTGCCTTGCACGGTCTGCCGTCCAGGTGCAACACCACAAGAGCGATGGACACAGGTATTGCAGAAGCTGTGTCCAGGCCAGGCATGGTGGCACACGCCTTTAATCCAAACACTTGGAAGGCAGAGATAGAGGCAGAGGAGGCAGAGGCAGAGGCAGGAGGATCTCTGTCGGTTCCAGGCTAGTCTTGTCTACACAGCAAGTTCCAAGGCAGCCAGAGTTACATGGGGAGATCCTGTCTCAAAACAGAACAAAACAATAAGAGAAGCAGTGGCCTTTGCTGAAGCCCAGGAGGTGTACCAGAGCAGAGCAGGGGTAGCGATGGAGCTCGACGGAGCACGTGTGCAGGAGACGTGGCCCAGCACTTCCTACAGGTGTCCATCAACTGATGCCATCAGGTACAAAAGTGTAAGGGAAGGAACTGGGCTCTTCTCAGAGGGTGATACCACACTCGGGATGGACGAGGCTGCTTCGTAATCCAAGAGGCAGCTCCGCTGTGCACCTCGCCTCCACTTCGGCTAGAGACCAGCAGATAGTTTTCACAAATATGTGTTTTTACCACCCTTTCTGATAGTTGTGGCAGAAATGGCTGCGTGAGGGTCCTGCCGCAAGGGAGTCTCAGTGCTCTCAGCCGGCTCATCCTCGGTGTGCAAGCTGCTGGCACTGATGTGACAACTTTCACGAGCATTAAGCGACTGGACCTGGCAGCTCTCACTTCCAGAGATCAGAGAGCTAGAACACTTTCCTGCAAACTTGCCAGCTGGCTACAGCTGACCAGCCTCACCTCATCGGGCTTCCTTGGCTCTCACACTGGGCCACTCCCGTGGCATCCCAGACCCAGCCTGGTGTGAGCCTCCCCGACCTGCAGCCCACTTGCATTAGTGTCCTGGACATTAGTGTCTAGGACATGGTCTCTTGTGTGGGACACTGTTCTCTTCCCCCTGAGGCGACGGCAAGGTGATCACACACTCAGAGCCGTCTGTCCTTTAACCCTCTGGCCTGCAGTTTCTGCTGTTTGTGGGACATGCACGCTCTAATGCCATTCATGGTCTTGACTGGGGCTCCAAGCAGGACCAGCCAGGTTGCTGACCAGAGGCTACCGGGGGCTGCGGTCTGTGGAAGCCTAACCCTGCAGAGCCAGTCAGCCTGAGCTGAATGAGGGTGGGGCGGCAGGTGAAGAAGAGCAGATGAGGACGGAGGCTCCATGCACGAGGCTGTGGACTGTACTGTGCCGGGCCCTGCAGCTCTGGGGAGGTGTGCTGGCCCAGGCTCACTGCTCAGACTGGATCAGCCTGGAGAGGAAGCAGCTGAGCTTCCTGAGGGTCTACACAGTCCTCAGCTGGTCTCCTGTGTGGAAGCCTCACGACTGCCTGGTGAGGAAGGGTGACCGCTGGGAGGATGCTTTAATGGGGGCCTATGGAGAAGAAAAGTAGGACTATCCCAGAATTAAATTACGAGTCATGGCGGTGTCATGGCTAATGCAGGGGAAAACAAACAGCTGACACACAGGATGGGGGAGTCAAGGACCCTCGGACATGGAGGCTAACTCTGGACGGGGCCATGTCCTTGAAGTCCATACGATGAACCCCAGATACCTGCCTTCCAAACTCTTGAGACCATGACTGCCAGGATGCTCACAGAGGTGGCAGCAGCAGTGAGCTCATGCGGTTGGGTTCTGCTCCAGGTAATGGCATCCTTTCACAGAGGGGACTGTGGTCCTGGACACCAAGAGCCAAGGAGGGGCCTCAGAAGGAACTTGTCCTGCTGACCCTCTATTAGGGATGTCTAGGCCCCCTGTGCTGGGACAGAAATGGCTGCTGCCATGTAAGTCAGTCATTGGCTGTTACCAAGCCCCAGTAAGCCAATAAGGTCAGATGACATTGGCTAAGTTGCCCTCTCATGATGGAAGAACAGGGCTACAGCTGTGGAAAGAAGGCCCTTACTTTTAGATGTGGGCTCATATATGAGCCATCATATTGTCTAAAATAGACTCATCATTCAGCCCAGAATAAAGTTTCCAGGGAACCACACAGCGTTGCTAAGCGGGAGTGGCTGAGTCCAAAGCCAGTTTGTGGGTCACTGCCAAGTGATTTCAACAGAGGGCCTTAAAATGGCATGGAGAAGTTTGGGGGCGCCCTGCCAAGCATTGTAAGGAGAGTCCCTGGGAACCAGCATGCAGGCTATGACGGGCCAGTTCTGCAGGCAGCTGTCTGAGGGTGAAGGCGGCCTTCCAACCCTGGCCAGGTCAGCCATCTCGGCACAGGTGCTCCCGCTTCAGTGGAGACAGCCTCCCGCCAGCACCGTTGTTGCTGGCCAGCTAGGTGGTACGCTGGTTGTAAGTACTTGGAGCTGCTATGGTCTGGGAGTGGGTCACACTGTGGGGCCACAGGCACAGGCTCACAACTAGAGCTCTCCCAGAGGACACGAGGACACCTGGTGGACCCAGCCAGCACAGTCAACTGCTGTGTTGACTCTGCTTGCACCAGCGGCTTGAAGATGTGAGAAATGCTATAAAGGAGTAGGAGTAGAAGCCAAGAGAGGAGGTGGAGTGTTGAGCCAGGCAGGGGCGGAGTCTCAGACGGAACAAGGCTCCCTCTGGTAGAGAGAATGCCAGGTGCAGCTCCTCCCCTGTAACTCACTGACCATGGACAGGGCTGGCATCCTGCAGCTAACAGCCAGTGTTAGGAAAACAACCTCAGACTCTGACTGCAACTAAAGAAATCCAGCATGGCCACAGGTCCCACACAAATGTAGAGGTGTACTCCCTACGTAAGGAAGCCAGGCCTGAGGAGGGAGCCCCTGGGAGGGTTTCCTTCTACCATAGGGAGCAAGCTGGCTGCACACCACAGCAGCTCGCCCCAGGACAGGAGAGGCTGGCGCTCAGCACAACCAGAGCCTGAGAGAGGACAGCGCCCTGCCCCAGACCCCATCACACCACAACCAGAGCCTGAGAGAGGACAGTGCCCTGCTCCAGGCCCCATCACACCACAACCGGAGGCTGAGAGAGGACAGTGCCCTGCCCCAGACCCCATCACACCACAACCGGAGCCTGAGAGAGGACAGTGCCCTGCTCCAGACCCCATCACACCACAACCGGAGCCTGAGAGAGGACAGTGCCCTGCCCCAGACCCCATCACACCACAACTGGAGCCTGAGAGAGGACAGAGCCCTGCCCCAGACCCCATCACGCCTGTGTCCCCAGCTCTTTGCTCTCTTTGGTTTTGTTCCAAGAAGTAAATAATGCTTATGGCTTCAGAATTTTTTCTCTCTCTCTCATTCTCTCTCTCTCTCTTTCTCTGTCTCTCCTTCTCTTCATAAGTCAGAAACAAAATTTCTTTGCATTTTTTAAAATAGTATGCTAAAACAGGATTATATTTCTGTTGCCAATTTAAAAAGCAGACCAACAAACTATTGCATAATTTTTGTAACTATGCACAAAACTGGCAAAAAGCCTGTGGATTCTTTAAAGCTCCAAGAGAATGCCACTAGACACAGTCACATGCTGGCCAGGTGCCTCCTGGGTGTGGGCTGTGGCTTCTTGGAGACTCTGATGGCATTGGAGAGTCTGGGCTGGGGGAGGGGGTGGTTCTGGCCCTGGCATTCCTTCTTGTGGGTCTCCCACAGCTCTTGCCACCTCAGTACCCCAGTGCAGGGATGCCATGGCAGGGTTTTGACAGAGCCATACCAGCAAAAGGAGCAGCAGCAGGCAGAAGGTGGGGCCCTTCACAGTCTTGCAAAAGCCAGGGGATGCAGGGAGTAACAGGAAGGCATAGGTGAGGTGAGGCCTGGAAGAGGGCCTGAGGGAAGGTAAGGGATGAGGGAGCCCTGAGAGTCATGGCAAGGAGATGAAGAAAGACGTTCAGCATGGATGATGGCTCTGCTTTTGTGCCAGACACCAGGGGCCACACCAACAGGAAGGACAGAGAGCTGAGGAACAGAATCCTCAGCCTGTCACTCACCCTCCTGTGGGGGCATCAGTGTGTACGCTCATAGACAGAGTGCCACGGAAAAATACTCCTCAGCTGCCTTTTACTCCGTGGCAGGCCCCGCTCCTCCAATAAGAGAGAACAGAGCAGCCCAGAGGAGGAGGGATTCCCCAGAGTCTGGGGCAGGGGTCAACAAGCCCTAGTTGGAGGGCACTGCTTGGGAGGGAGAGGGGACAGTTAGAAGGGGTCTTGGGAGCTGGAGAGGAAAGAGGCCATGGCTAGTGCTCGTGGCTGCAATTCCTCCAGCTGGAGAAACTGGTTCCTCTGGCGACCCTGACTTCCTAGCAACTCGTGCTTTTCACAGCCTGTGCAGCCGGGAGCTGGGCAGCGGAGTCCCATTGCCGGGCACCAGAAGTTGGCATCGGTCATGTTCCAGGCATGCCTGGAAGCATTTCCCTCTCTGATGGGGACAGACAAGGCCGAGCATCTGTCTGTCACAGAGGGCCACGGTCCTCCCCACAGCTGTCATGGGGGTGCCAGCCTCTGACCTGTGCCCAGCTCTTAGGGAGGGCACGCCCTGAGGAGCAGATGCGCTTACTCCATTTCCCCCCACCTCATCTCCCCTCCCCCACCTACTGCCCAGCCCTGCCCCATCACAGAAACAGCGGCCTGGTACCCAGGCATCCCAGCACTTGCCAAGAGTCTCTGACATGTCTGGTGCTCAAGAAAGCCTGACTGTTGAGTGGACATGCTTTGTTCTGCCTTCTTCTAAATACAAAAGCTGTAAGCTGCCACCGTGGCTGTCTAATGGGAGCAGAGCGGGAAACCAGATTCCCTCTGGCAAATGCGGACATGCAGAAGAGCGGCCTGGATTCTGAGGGCTCACTTCTCTGCCTGACTTTAGCACAGAGCTTCCGGCCTTGAAACTCAGGACAAACTCCTCCGTTTGTTCTGAGGAGAAGCCACGGGGGTCTGACTGAATGGGATGCTACAGTGCCCTGCTGTTTGCATGAGAGTCCCTAGACGCCCCTGGCCTGCAGGCTGGAAAGCTCCGTGTGGGCCCAACGACAAGGCACACTCTACCATCTTAGCACCAGGCTTCACTCTGTGTGCTCTTTGATGTCAACCTAAGACCCGCATGGCTTTGCTAGGCTCTCAAAACTGGGCTAGCAAAGCTCATTGTATGACGTCTGTAATACGAGCCAGTGCCTCCTGTCCTGAGGTGGACGAGTAGCTGACGTATCGACATGCACCCACCATCGCTCAGCCGACCAGTGTTCATCGAGCGCCCATTCCTGGGGACTTGGTCCCTGAGGCTTTCCCTGCATGGGCTCATATGTTAGTCAAAGTCCAGCCTTTCCCTAGGTCACGTGACACCCATGGCCAGTGATGCTGAAGAGGCCCGGGCACTACAAAGACCTACACACCCAGTTCCTAACCAGGGCTCTGAACCCTGCATGGCCACCTAGCGTGTGTTAACGACACCGTAAAAAACTAAGTCCTTCTCTCTTGCACCGGCTTCAGGACAACAGTGACACCCAGCTGCTGTGAAACCATCAATGCTGTGGCAATTGCACCAGTGACATCAGCGACAGTGGTCAGTGCTGAGCTGGGACACAGAGCTCCGTGTTAACCCGAGTGCCCATCCCCTGTAGCACAGTGAGTTCTCAGACCACAGAATCCCATCGGTTTTCTACACTAGCACCAACAGCAGCCACTGGGCTTCCTGGGGCCCCAGCTGCCATTCTCGGGGCTCTGGCACCGGATGCAAAGAGGGAGACCGGTTTTTGGGGATGGGGCAGCTGGTGACAAGGCACCAGTCTTCAGTGGGGGCCCAGGTCTGCAGACAGAGCTGGAGAGGACCTGAGGGCCCTGCCGAGAGTGGTGGGCAGAGGGAACCACAGCCAGGCGTGCCCACCCCCTGCTGGGTCACTGGGACTAGGTACATACAGGTCAGCACGGCCAGGGAGCGGTTCTTGGCTGCGTTCTCCTCTCTCTGGGCCACAAGGGAGCTGTTGGGCTCGGCTTGGTAAGCACACAGCGCCTCCCACTCCTTCTCCAGCCGGTTCTTGTTCTTCAGGTGGTCCTCCATGTAGGCCTGGAAAGGACACACAGAGTCAGGAGTGTGGATCTGGACTGGCCCACGCCCGGTCTGGGGAGTGTGGAGTGCGGCAACTAGTCCAGCTTTTGGTTTAGGCTGAATGTGTGGGTGATTTCCCTGCCTGGGGCCTGGGCTTTGGCATGAGACTGGAGCTGTGAGGCTCCCTTGAGCAAGGGTCATCTGCCGTGGACGATGGGTCACCTTGCCAGGCTGCATTTCCCCAGCCAGACAAAACTGGCAAAGACAATGTGTCCAGCTGGGGCTTAGGGCCGGCTATAGGGGTAGCATTTACCCGGGTGGGGAGGAATATACACAGGGCCCGGAGGCCAGGTCAGCATGGTGGCTGTGCTGAGGAGTGAGGAGAGCTGGTCCGAGGAGGAGCAGGATGAAGGGGCTGTCCACAGGGCTAACCCGGACACTGGACTCAACAGCGGGAGCCATGGGAAGCTTCTGAGGAGGGACAGCTGGGGTGTGCGCACTTGAACACCCCTGAGGATAGCACTGCTCAAATCAAGGAAGGGAAGGACACAAGCTAAAGGAAGTTACAGGAGAAACAGCGGTGCCCGCTCAGGGAGCAGGACTAGACAAAGCTGCCGAGGAAGGTGGGGGTGTGGCCCTGCCTGGCCAGACTCCATTTTCTCCTCTTCCCAAGAGGACCGTCGGGTAAGCTTTGAAGTTATCTTAAAAATCCAGCAAGCGAGCTGCTTGAACCCTACTTTGTATGCACCCAGCTGGAAAAGCCTCTGGGTAGAGCTGAACCAGACCCATAGCCTTCCCCAGGCCCTGGGTCGGGAGGCAGAACTCTCAGCTTTCTGAGGGGCTCAGGAGAGAAAGACCTTCTCTGCTGCACCCAGGGGGTGGGCATGTCACTCAGGGCACACATTCCCAAGTAATGGGAGCTACGGTGTTCTCAGGTGGGGCTACCGACCTACCAGACACAGCACACACTGGCATGGAGATATGTGCACTGTTAGCACATATGCAAACACATGGAAACATGGCTGCCAGGTAGGCATCTTAGGAGGTTGTGTCTCCTCCTGCATCAGCCCAGAGCTAGGGAACTCTGATTACCCTGCCTGCCTGTAGGCCTTCCTCTCTCTCTTGGGACTCGCCACAGAAGCTACCTTTTTATTAGAGGTAGAACATGGCTTCACCATTTATACCCGGGGCTGCTAAGAGCTGTGCTGAAATGTGAACAACTCCAGTGTTAACCAAACACCCACCAGAGGAAGCCAAGCTTGACGCTGGTCGTTTCAGGCTTACTTTTCCCTGTGGGTGCACAATGCTACTGGGGGCTGATACAGGCCTCAGCCATTTCCTGCCACCAGGACACTGTGGTGTGCACAGCTTGCCAGCCGGCCCCTCGCTCCAGAAATGAGAGAATTAAAAAAGAAAAGAAAAGAAAAGAAAAAGTAGATGCTTGGAGGACCAAACCCGGCCAGCTTGTTGCCCGTCTTCCTCAGTGCTGTCTAGTGTGGCTCAGCTTTTCTTCCTCCCCTTTCTTTTCTTCCTCTCTAGGCAAGTGCTCCACTACTGAGCTGTGTCAGTTCATGGGTTTTAATCTGCTATATGCAGACATAGGTTTCTAAGTGTGTCTACATGAGGGAAAAAGGGCGTGGACATCTGTGCCTGCTGGACACACAGCACAAAGCAGCCAGCACCGACAGCCTGCCAGGGCTCGCATTCCTCCCGCTGCTCCTGCCTGTTGCTCCCACTCACACCTTCCACTCACCGACCCCAAGTGTTTAACAAGTCACGTGGTCTCTCAGCCAACCCACACCCCTAACACCTGCTCCAAGTGACGGGCAGGGAGACGGCAGAGGCAGGCGCTCTGACCCTGGTGACTCAGGAGGGAGCGGTCCTCAGCTGTTCCTTGAAGCTTTGACAGGAGCACACTGGGGTCCCTCCGGTTAGCTGTGCCCTGCTGTGCCACAGCCTGTGCCCTGGAAGCCAGTGAGCACCAAAGAAGCCTCTAGGGATGCTGGGGAACCTCTGGCTCCCTGAGACGTGAGGGGGACCAAAATGGCTTGCACAGAAGGCCCCCATTTCAGCTGGCTGCACTGAGTCTCAACAGATACTAATCTGTCCACTTTTCCCGCTCGGTGCTGGCCCTCAGGTCCCTCCTGCATGGAACCAGAACCCATGAGATAGAAAGATGCAAAACTGGACAAAACAGGGGTGGGAGAGAAGGGGGAAGCAGTGCTTCTCAGCCTGTGGGTCATGACCCCTTTGGGAACCACATATCAGCTATCCTACACATCAGATATTTACATTGTTATTCATATCGGTAGAAAATAACAGTCAGGAGGTGGCAATGACGTAATTTCACAGCTGGCGTCAGCACAGCAGCAGGAACTGTATTAAAGGGCTGCAGCGTTAGGGAGGCTGAGAACTGCTGATCTGGAGAACAGAGCCACAAGCACCCTCCTTGGAGATACTTGTGTCTGGGGAAATGGCTTAGTGGATAGTGAGCTTGCCGTGGAAGCATGAGGGCCCCAGTTTGATGCCAGCGTCCGTGTGGACGGAGGCATGGTGGTGTGAATCAGAATCCTAGAAGGAGGAGACAGTGGACCCTGGGACCCTGATGGCCAGACTCGGCCTAGTAAAACTGGCAAGTTCCAGCTTAGCCAGAGACCCTGCCTCAAACATAAGGTGGAAAGTGGTTGAAGAAGATGCCCAGCATTGACCTCCGATATTCACACTCACACGTACACACAGGCATGTATACCACACACACAATACATACGTGAACACATATATAAATGGCTACACACACACAAATACATGCACACATGTGAATGGGCATAACCACTGGGGAACAATCAAAGCTGGATTTTTGTATACAGTTAATTTTTTTCTTTAAAAATGTATTCTTACATGTATGATGTGGGAGCATTTCACAGCGTTATACGTGGAGGTCAGAGGACAGCCTTGGGGAGCCGGGTCTCTCCTTCCAATGTGAATTCCAGGAATTGAACTCGGCTTTGCCAGCTTGCACAGCAAGACCTCTGACCTGCTGAGCCATCTTGCTGTCCTTTCACACCAGTTCTTTAAGACAGGGCGACCTCTTCACAGGGTGACACTTCAGTTTTGTGACATTCTGGTTGTGCAGACTTGGAGCCTGCAGTTGCTGCTTTCGTATGAGGAGCAGGCAGCGGTGGCTCTGGGCAGAGAGGCTGGCCCTGGCGTCCCCTCAGAAAACCCTGTGAGAAAGCCCGTCATGAGCAGCGGCCCTCTCTGTGGGAAAACGATGTTTGGGTGGCAGGCTGTGGCCGGACCACCACAGCTCCAGGTCCCGTGGGCCTGTGAGCCCTGTTCCTGTGAACCATCAGCAAGTTCTCTTGAACTGAGTCTGGTGACGCCTGAGCTCTGCGCATCAGCTTGGGTGGAGGGAGAGAAGCAGCTCTTGGCACTGAGGTTTCCCTCCTGAGGGTGAAGTCAGGTGTGGATGAACTTGTTTATAATGAAACTGAGGTGAGCACATCCGCTCACCCAGCCTGAATGCCCCTATTTGGTCAGCAAAAGAAGGCGATGGCCTCACCTCCCAGCCACGTTCTAGGCTGTGATGCTTTACCTTCACTGTCACCTAAGATCTGTACCTTTGGCTGTGCCCCTGTGTGAAGAGTCACCTGAGGTGGATGGCAGCACCACGGGCTGGGGGCACAGGCTGAAGAAAAGGAAAAGGGGGCAGGGTGCCAAGTGCTGGATTCCTCTCTGCGCGGCTGTCCTCTGAGCTGGGAGGACTCTCCTGCCACCCCCAACTATGGAATTGTCCTCACTGGCCCAAACAAACAAACAAACAAACAAACGTTGTTTCCTTTCAGTCACTTTCCGTCATCATTTGGTTGCAGTAATTAATGCGGAGGAGCCTTTCTTTGTCCTCTGCGGTTTGTGGGAGAGCCTGGGGGGAGGCTCGGCCTTCAGAGCAGAATAGCACACGATAATCAATGGAAAGACCAAAAATTGCCACATGGTTCTGTCCTGTGGCCTGCTCCTGCAGCAGGACCAGGAGACACTGAGCACCGTCCTCAGACCAGACAGCTCTGGTTGCCAGGCCAACAAACCCGCAATTGGAGTTCACACGTTTGCTGTGGTGGGAATCCGACTCAGAGTGTTTAAAAATGGCCATTTAGACACCTCTGTCTGGTGCTTTGGTTGGTTTTTGGTTTTTCAAGACAGGGTTTCCTTGTGTAGCCTATGCTGTCCTGGAACTATAAATGCAGGTGTGAGGACTGGGCGGGGGGGGGGTGTGACCTTTTGGTTTTGGTGCGTGTACACGTTCACATTTGAGTGTGTATAGGTGTGCACATGTTCACGTGTGAATGTGTATGGGGAGGCTTAGAGGTCTATGTCCAGAGTCCTCCTTAGACACTGTCCACCTTGGTCTTTCCGACAGTCTCCCCTCGTTGAGCCTGGAGCTCCCTCATTTGGCTAGACTGGCTGGCCAGCGAGTCCCGGAGTCCTCCTACCTCTAGCACTTAGGTTACTGGTTCACGCCACCATGCCTGGCTTTTCTATGAGTGCTGGTTCAAATTCGGGTCCCCATCCTTGTGTGGCAAGCTATTTACCTACAGAACCATCTTCCTAATCCTAAGGTTTTTTACTGTAACTTTTCTGTTACATAAGTAACACATAAAGAAATGAACAGAAACGAAGACAGAATGAAACAAAACACAAAAATAACTAACACCACAGACATTGTAAGCCTTTGATGAATTCTCTTCTTCTGGTACCTGGGGGTGGGTGGGTCTTTTGTTTGTTTGTTGTTGTTTGATTTTATCTTTAGTGACTCAGCAGTTAGGCTTTGAACATTCACTTCCTTCCTAAGGTGAAAAGCTGCCCATACCAGGTGTGATCTCACACCTGGGAGGCCAGATCCTAGAGAAGTTAAACAGCTGATTGGGGACCCCCAATCTGCAAAGCCTGGCCTCAGGACCCCCTGCTGACCTTTGCCTGGCAGTGGTCCCTTTGCCTGGCAGTGGGCTTTGTGTCACCACAACCACTTCCCAGTTCCTTCTTCACAAACCATCCCAACGCCACAGTGGCTGTCTGGGTCTGCGTCTCAAGGGCTGTCTGCCTGGAATGTTACCCCTTGCAAGCATCCCACGATTTTGTAAATGAAGCCCAGTCAGGGTTTCGAAGCAGCAACTTAGTCACAACCGCTCAGACCTTTGTCGCAACGCTAAGGCTTGATGTCTTTCTCTGAGGAAGTTGACTTTTCATGGAGAGGAGGCGTGGAGGCTTCTGCTGACAGGTCGCACTGACGGCCTCACTCCTGTGTTCTGGCTGCTACTCAGCAGAACGATGCTTGGATGCTTGCTCACCTGAACTCAGCACGGGCTGCTGTGGCAGTTGACTTGATAGTAAGAGAGTAACTAGCAGCTGGGCAGCGTGTCCAGAGGACTAGCAGCTGGGCAGCGTGTCCAGAGGATACGCTGGGCAAGAGTGCGATCCCCCGGGAGGGGGTGGGAGGCTGGCGGTCTCATCAGCCCTCAGAAGGGCATGCACTTAAAGTTTACCAGCGACTCAATGGCTACATAATGTTCCCTGACTAAAGGGGCTGCAGGCAGCCAACACTTCAGAAGTGAGAGTGGGTCTGGGGTGTGGGTGGCATTTTGTAATGCTTTTACCAGCAGCGTGGGCTAGCGCTGCTTGTTGACCAGAGTACCCTTCTCTAGCTCGTTGGTTTCCGTCCCACTGCAGCTCCCACTCTCTCGTCCGTTTCTGTGCTTTTGCTGTAACAGATCCATGCAGAGACGGAGGCCTAGCTCAGACACTGGCCTGCATTCTCCAGTCTGACCAGGACCTGCTGGCAGCCCTGCCCGTACCACCCCTTACTGCACTGGCTAGTTTTATGTCTCAGTCGAGTGAATACCTAACTAGGACACTGTCCTATCATCCTTAACTTGTAATCACCTCCTAGACCCTCTTATCCTGTGATCTTGGACCTTCCTGTCCTGTGCTCTGAGTCCTGATATCATCTCCCCAGGTCCTTGTCCTATGGTCTGGGACCTACCCCATCCCTGTGACCCGCACCGAATGACTCCAGTCTTCTTAAACCACACCCCACCATGTGGCTCTCTCCGTGATTTCAGCTCTCCCTCTTCACGCAATCCACCTTTTCCCAGGGGAGATCGGTATCTCAGCCCTGTGGAAAGAGTGTTTGCTGGTCCCTGGGGTTGCTGGAAGGCTTTGCCACAAATCCAAATTTTGTACTGATGATGGGTGCCCTCCAAATCCTCTGAAACTTAGGAGCACCTGGTGGGGAAAGCAATGCAAGTTATTTGGAATGTCTCACTCGAAGTTTCCCTTCCGACTCTTCCACTTGGGCAACATCTGCAAACCTGTGGCTCTTCTCCCAGCATTCTGCTGCAGTACCACGAAAGCTCCTTTCCGAAACCCTTCTATGCTTAAAGCCTTTTTCTGTGACATGTTCTCCTCTTTTTTCTTTTATTTTTTATTAATAATATAATTTTTTATTTATTACAATTTATTAACTTTGTATCCCAGCTGTAGCCCCTACCCTCATCCCATCCAAATCCTGCTCTCCCTCCCTCATCTCCTCCCATGCCCCTTCCCCAGTGCACTGATAGGGGAGATCCTCCTCCCCTTCCATCTGACCCTAGTCTACCAGGTCTCATCAGGACTGGCTGCATGGTCTTCCTTTGTGGCCTGGTAAGGCTGCTCCCCCATCAGGGGGAGATGATCAAAGAGCCAGCCACTGAGTTCATGTCAGAGACAGTCCCTGTTCCCCTTACTAGAGAACCCACTTGGAGACTGAGCTGCCATGGGCTACATCTGTGCAGGGGTTCTAGGTTATCTCCATGAATGGTCTTTGATTGTAGTATCAGTCTCAGAAAAGATCCCTGTGCCTAGAATTTTTGGTTCTGTTGCTCTCCTTGTAGAGCTCCTGTCCTCTTCAGGTCTTTCCATCTCCCCCTTCTTTCATAAGATTCACTGCACTTTGTCCAAAATTTGGCTATGAGTCTCAGGATCTGCTTTAATAACCTTCTGGGTAGAATCTTTCGGAGGCCCTCTGTGTTGGGCTCCTGTCCTGTTTCCTGTTTTCTCCCTCTTCTGATGTCAGTTCTGTTTGCCTTTCTGAATGAGGACTGAGCATCTTACCCAGGATCCTCCTCTTTTTAAATGTCCACCCCATTATCCTCTCCTGTTTCCCCTCTCAGAGTCTCTCTGCTACTTTCAGGTCTATTTTTAAAGTCTAGATTTCATGTATGAGAGAGCACATGCAGCATGTTTCTGAGTTTGGCTTATTCTGTGTAGCACGAAGGTCTCCAGTTCCATGTAATCTCCTGCAAATGGCATGATTTCATTCATATTTTATGGTTGACCAAAACATTTACCCCTTTGTGGTCAAGCCCCGGTGTTTCTCCATGGACCTTCTCACCTTGTGTACATAACAGCTGCTCTCTGTGCACATGAGGGAAGCCTTCCTCCGTGCATGCCATGAGGGTAGGGGCTCGTGTGGGAACTAGCACGCCCTGTGCAGATGCAGTTGGCACTGGGCCCTCAATGAACTCAGGTCCCCAGTTTCTGGGGGGCATCTTAAACCAGTGTGCACCAGCGTGCCTGTGCCCTTTGTGGGTACTTGGCTGGTGCTTCCAAATAGAGGCAGGAAGCCCTGGATAAGGGGAGAGTGGATGGGCTGAGATGCAGCCAGCCCTGGACAGGTGACCCCACTGTCACCTTAAGGAGCTGATGCTTACAATTTGGAGGTTTTGTCTGAGACACTAGTTAGGGAAGCTGGTTTTCACGGCGATCAAGCTTTTGTGGAGTGCCAGGCTGCATATCTTCTTTTTCAGCTGTCTGCTGTGCTCTTGACAGATTTTCGGGATCTGAAGGGTGCATGTCTAGAAGGACTTAGCTCAGCATTTTTCTCATTCTAAGCTCTGCTAAGAGCCTTCAAGACCACTGATTCTAGTCGGTGTTTGAGGGAGGAAGTCCATCTTCTTGCATGCTGCTTCTTCCTGAGGATGTGCAGGATGTGGCTTCATTACAATCAAGAACCACGTAGCTGCAGGCTACCCTTGGAAGCCAACTGTACATTTTACTTGACAGCACGGAACTTTCTGTCACTTGTAAAGAAAGGCTGGAGCAGTGGCCAGAGGCCTTCCGAGACCATGTGGAGTTTTGGTGCAGGCCTAGGGATCCCTGGTGTTACCTCCTTCCCACAGCCACTTTGGTACCCCAGTGTAGAACAGGATGGAGCCCACGGCTATCAATATGAGCCTGGCTCCTTAGAGGTCACAGAAACTGTGTTACCTTAGTGGATCTTTGCCCTCACTGTGATGGAAGCAGACAAAAAAGATTTATTAATAGTATCAAGTAGAATAATGGCAATAAACTCAGTCCTTGCGACACAGACACTCAGAAAACAGCTCACCAGGGCCCACCTGGTGTTATTTCAGCAGTCAAGATACACAAAGAACCTCAACGCTGCATTAGATGAGGCCTCTGGGGTCACAGAGAGGGAACAAGCAGAAGCTTCTCTACAAAGCTTCATTCTCACAGTGACGCTGCAGAAAAGCAAGGTCTGCCCACCGCAGGGGAAGGCAATTTTTAAAAGCTGAGTTTCGGAGTGCTTGATTTGGAGCAATTAGTACTGGAAACGCTCTGCTTCCAGCCCCTCCTGTTTTTACTCTGGGAGCCCATTACGGCACAATGCCCTTTAATTTACTGATGTTACAGTCAGACATTTTGTGGACGGGCACGCTCCATTTACATTTTCCTTCCTTGTGTCAAGACTGTGAGGTTTGATTTTTAAAGTCACAAGTGAGAATAATGTTTTTGAAAACAAGGAGTGAGATGCTTCGGTGCCATTTGGGGAAAACTGATGACCTTTTTTCCTTTAAAAATAAACTCTGTCAGCTGTCTTCATTATTATGTTAAAGGCAAAAACTCATGTTAAGTGTTTGAATTCCAAAAGTAAGACATTTGAAGTTCAGCAAAAAGACAAACAGATGTAGGAGAAAGCAGGTGTGGCCACTTGGTTTTGTCTGTGTGCACGGGTGCAGATATTTAGGGGTGGGGCCCTAAGTTTAGGTAAAGCTTGCCGGGGACCTGCTGAGCTGCAGCCAGCATGTTCTAAATGCTGTTTGTTAATAAACTGTGGCAGACAGGGTAAATATTCAAAATCAGAAATCCAAAACAATGTGAGAAACTCAGGAAGGACACAGTTAAGTGGTCAGAGGGGAGAGTTTCATTAATTTTTATCTTAGAAAAGATGTGCTTGGAGCAGGAGCCAAGGATTATACAAATGAAGAAGCAGAGAGGTACCAAGGGTGAAGGTGAGTTTTAGGGTTAGGGTTAGGGTCAGGGTTAGGGTTTGGGTTAGGGTTCAGGTTAGGGTACGGATGAGCTCCCTGCCACATTGCCCCTCTAACACCTGTCCTGCCAAGTGCTACTTCTGACTCACGAGGAAATGGACTGTCCTGTAGTGGTCTAAAACTTCCTGCTGTGGTTCCATCAGACTTGGCACTTAGTGCTCCCATTACACCACAGAGGAGCCCAGGAGACCTAGGGATCTGAGGGCAGGTCCCTGCCAGCATCATGAGAATGAAGACAGACACGCCGTGCTGAAACTCAGACTCTGGCTTCTCCTTACAAAGCCGGAGAAGGAGGATAAAAAGAAACAAGGGTAGGAGTAGAAGGCCCTTTGGGGAGCCTTTTCTCCCTACTGCAGTTTAGCGATTGCTTTCGTGGAATGTTTTTAAGAGCAAGGAATTCTGACAGGCAGCCATAGCCAAATGCCAGGCTTCCCTTATCCTGGTGACCGCACCGCAGAGTGGCAGAGCAGGCGAAGCTGGCTGGCAGAAGACTCCTAAGTGGCTAAGAGCTGGATTTGCAGATAAGCATGAACTGGGATAATTCTCAAGTTTGTCTTCTGAATGCTCTTTTTCTCAAGCTGACCAGCTCTGACCAGGGACCTTGAGAAGCTGTTTTCAATGTAATTTTTCAAGTGGCTAAGAAATGTACCTCCCTCTTATCAAAACCAATCAAACCGTGAGGATAAAAATATCATAAATCCTTGGTGCAGTGGAAATACCTCAGATCTGAAAGCTCCACAGAGAGAGCCCCCAGCCGATGCTCCATTCAGCTGGGGAAAACAGGCTTTATCAGCAAATGAAGGTGACGGCGCAGCACAAGCAGGAATGGCAGGCTCAGTGCGTGTCGGTCTGAAGCCACGGACACTGCTAAATTATCTGGTTATTAAACACCCTTTGCATGTGTCCAGGTGTGGTGGGCCAGGCCTGGTCACTCCTAGCTCTAGTTTGAGGCTGGGCTGGGCTACCCAGGTAGGTCCTGACTCACGCATCCCCTGAGACCTTTCTCTACTAAGAACTCCCTGACCTCAAACGACACTCTAGAAATGCCAAGCCTCTTCCCAAGCACCGTGGGGAGAGACTTCGGCCTCAGGGTGGGCCAGCTCCTAACCAGCTACAGGTCACTTGCTCAGAGAGACTGAAGATGAAAGGCTAACATTGCAGAGCGGCAGATCAAGACCCAGACCCCAGAACTGGAAAATGAACTATTGACTGTCCTTATTCCATAATGTTGACTTTGGTGTTTCCACTCCAGAATGGAGTCGAGAATTACAAGTCCCACTGACAAACCAGTTCTAGATGTCCGCATGGCCCATGGGACTGACCTAGATTCTGGATCATCTTCACTGCCTGTCATGGAGATGCAGGAAAAGAGCATGAGCCCTGCATATGCTAGGCTGGAGCCTGGCCCCCGGGTGCCACCCAGAGATCAGCAGAGTGCTAAAGGGCCCCCAATGCCCAAAGACTCAGGGAACAGTGGTAGGTTTTCAGCTTCCCCTGGGCTTCATGGCACAGATTCACAGAAAAGCAAAACCACCGTTTCATAGAGTTAAAGCTGAAGTCGAGACAGAAAGCATCAGTAAGTGCATTCGGCCCCAGAAGTGTTCTGATTAAAAGGCCTGAAGAATTAATTAACTTTGTTCTTTTTCTCTACTCAAAACAAGCAGGGGCAGGCTTGTTTCTTCTTTCAGATGAGTGTTTCATTCTGAGGTTTTTTTTAGCTTGGTGTCCTATACGGTGTGGCACAGGACGGGGTGGCAGGTCACACGGAGTCTGTGTGAAGACTCCAGTGCAAGGCGCTGCTTTGGTGAGGATGGCAGTCCTTGCACGGCCTTATGTCGGGCTGTTGTTCTCAAAGGTGTTCAAAGGATGCAAAATGCACAACTTTACGAATCTCATTATCTTATTTAACATCTTAAGAATTGAGGTTATATGAACATTGGTAAAATACAATGATGAATGAGAAATGGGAAATGATGGCATTGCACCACACTCCCTTTTCCTGGGGTGCAGAAGTGTCAGTATTTACAGTCAGGGCAAGGCAGGTTGTCTGGCCAGCTGGGTCTGCAGCCCAGAAGCTGTGGCTAGTTAAGGCTGGTCACTCTGGCTGCCTCTGCCCTCCCATGGCTGTCTCACTCAGCTAGTTTGACCAGAATGCCCTGTGAGCCCAAGTGCTGCAGGTCCTGAGGCCCAGCCCTCAGCTTGTCCAAGCTCAGGTCTGAGGGGAACATTCCCTAGTGGAGAGTCCCAGGACACAAAGAGACACAATTAATAAAATGACTTCTAGTGATTACCAAGGAACCAAGACACAGAGATGTGAGGGCTGAGTTGGGGTAGGCATGAGGCTGTGGTTTTGGAGTGGTTCTGGGTTCAACAAGAAGAGCTGGAAATGTACAGCTGGCATTGCAGGGGAGACAGCAAAGCTCCTAAGTCTGAGCTGAGAAAGGATTTGGAACCTTCCAGAGAGGAGATGGCTGGAAGGGAGAGGGAGGCAGAGTGAGCTGCCAGCCTGGTCATTCAGAAGATTGGCTGTGGCAGGGAGCCAGGAGTTTATTTTAGGAGCGAGGGGAAGCCATTGGAGCATCTGCAGTAACCCAGGCATCCGATGATGGAGCTTCAGAGAGGTCATTCCGCACAGGGCAGATGGATTACGTAAGCTGGAACTCCAGCTGCCTCTCTATCCCGCTTCGGTGACTGAGATCTACATGACAAGGGCAGAGACAGAGCGAGGGAGAGACAGCCATGTACCCTGCTGCAGAACAGACCAGAAGATTTTAGCCATTTCCTTGAGTTTATGCAAGCGTTATGTGCAAAACACTTGAGTTGTTTAAGCTCTATCCCAGGAAGAGACAATTCTTATGATTTGCTCTAACAAGGCCTCAATGGAATGAGGTCAAAAGTTTGAGAAACAAATCATAAAAATTCCATCAATGACCTTGATGTTTTTAAAATCCTTCAGGCTTTTGTTACATTGACCAGTATTTAGACATTTAGTTAATAGCTCTATCTAGCTGTAGGAAACCTCACCAAAGACAAGTAAACCCAGGGTAGCACCAAAAATTAACAGCCGGTGACTTGATCTAGGGCTCGGAACGTGAGAACAGTGTTGGAAATGCAGAGCACTGGGTAAGCCTCTCCGCAGATAGGGTGATTCTTGAAGCACACATACAGCTGAGCTCCAACATGCCTCACTATGCATGGTTTGCCACAACAGGTACAGTCCTGGCAAGTGGACTGTGCCTGGTGCGTGGGGACATGGCACTGCCCCTCGGGCCACCCAATTACCTCTGCGATGCTGCCAGAGGACACAGAACATTTCACGAAGGATGTACCCCAGGAGGCTGAGGGGCTCTGGCTGCTAAAGATGTATTCAGATTGAGATGAAAGTGAGAGCAGACTTGGGGAGAAGAGCTTTTAAGAAACGAGAGCACCACTGCTGCCATCCTCCCTGGGCACCTGATGAGGTGATGTAGAACTTTCTAAAGAGCCTGGCAGAGCTCCAGGTTTGCAGCACCTCAGCCTGTCAACTCATCCCCCAGCAGGTGAGTCTAGCATGTATGCACTGCCGGGGAGGCTGGCCCCACCAGGCCCCCGGAGCTTTAGGAAGCTTAGCGTCCTCCTTTCTCTCTCACGCAGAAGCCTCCACCCACACAGGATACAGCTGTAGTCCTTAGGAGGCAACACTGATACAACTGACGGCACTTTCCGGCCTCCCTGTGAGGAAAGTCCTCTTAGGAGACTGCCTGGCACAGAAACTGGCACTTCCTGAATCACAAAGGAGCAGGCTCCTCCCAGCCCCAGTCCCCAAGCTAGCTCCAGGGCTTCTGATTCAGTACTGGAAGGCTGGACACAGGGGTCGGAAGCCTACCTCAAGCTCTGCCTCGTCCACTGCGGAGAGTGGCAGCACAGTAGGTCAGACAATAGGCTCCAGCTTTTACAAAGGATCTTTCCAGCAGCATTGACTGTTTATTATCTACAGTCTAATTAGCCACGAGAAGGGGATAAAGGCAGATGTCTGTGATATTAAACAATTAAATGTTCATTTCTTTTAAAATATTCTCACATCTGTTATTTTTTTTCAGCCTCAGCCTTTTTCCTTGGCTGGCTTGTAGACTCACTCTAGCCAGAGTATGTGGAAATATTGCATAATCCATTCCCAGAATGCATGAGCAGATCTGTACACCATAAAATATTCATTCACTCTCAAAAATATTTGCACCCTGCTGTCGAATGTAGACAAATTCACACAGAGTATCAGAAAATGGCCATTTTAATGGGGGCTGCTTTCCCTGAGTCTCGCTTCCCACTAAAACATATTCTCGAAAATTATTTTCATAAGAAAGATTAACAATTTCAACACTAACCGCTAATCCCTTTTCATTTGAAACTCTGCTGATAAAATTCTTTGCTTGTCATTCAAATGTAAGTAATAATTATAGATTGTGGGCCTCTGTCTCAGGCCTCATTAATGATAAACTGTATGGAAGTGTGAAGCCAAAGTCAGTCAGCTTCGATACATCTCGAAACTCAATTTCCACGGCTTTCCTGAGCTACGTACAGTTAATTACACAGTTAATGAGGGAAATGTGCTAATGAAATGAACGTTATTTACCCAGACTGCCTGCCTTTACCAAATATCTTTTGTATTCTTTTCTACTTGTAATTTTGGTATACAGACAGTTTAAAAGGAAAAGAAAAAAATTTGACAAAGTGGTAGCTTTTAATGCCAGTCTGCAGCTACTCTGATTAAACACAAGGCAAAAGGAATTTTAATCCAATTTTATATTTCTACTGTCTTCTGCTTTTTCAAGTCTTGAAATAGCCATTTATCAAATAAATAATTACCACTAAGCTACAATACTGTACCAAAGATATAGTTATCTCCACAAATTGAAAACACGAAAAATTTTAGAAGAAATTACATGGAAGACAAAGACGGAAATCTCAGTCATTCTGAACAGACCGACAGTCTTTTCTTATCCTTGAAACCTCTCTTAGAACGAGCAAATCCGCTCATTCTGTTTGGATAATCAAAGTTTGGCCACGGAGGGCTTAGCAGACACCAGCGCTAGCCTTTATGGAGAAAGATAGCACCTTCTCCGGCTTTGGCAAAGTCTACATCAGAAGAGAACTACAAAAGACGAGCTGGAGAAGGCGAGGTTTGTTTGCTTTTCATAACACACTGGGAAGCATGAAAAGCTTCATTGCAAATCTTTGTTTTACAACATATTTGTATTAATAGCCACCAGTGAGAATTCTTTACTAAGTGAGAAGGCAGCCATTTGACCCCAAGCCTTCTCTCATCCCTTTGACGTGAACAATGTACGTTAAGGTATGAGATCTTTTAAAGTTCTGTCAGTAAGCCAATAATGTACTCCAAAGGGTTCCAGGGGAAGGCAAGGGCTAAGGAGCTTAAAAAGCACTCATTAAAATGCACTTCTGATACCAAGCCCACCCTTTTAGCAGGGGAACAGAGTCTATGGGAAAAGAACAGTTTCCCCAGCAAACACTATCCACTGCCCTCCGTGCTGCGGCCCTGGAGTGCCCGGGCCTGCCACCCACATCTGTGCCGACATCTAGAGAGCCAGGCAGTGCTGGTGCCTTTAAGAGTGCGGGACCCCTGCAGGGGAATATTTCTGCCTGCAGAGTTACAGCAGATTCATTTGTTTAAAGCAGCCCTCCACCCACCTCACACCAACTGGGCAGTCTACAAAATTCAAACAGCTGCTTCCGAGTCACAAGGACAGGAGTTGAAGTTCTCAAAGACCCAAAGCCTTCCTATTTCCCAACACAGTACAAGAAGGCCCAGCGGAGACATTTCTGCTCTGTGGATGACGACAGCGGTTAGAGCAGGGAAACCTTTGGGAAGAGGGAAGAGGAGGTATGGTTGCTTAGCAACGCACAGCAGCCTGGCGGTTACAAAGCAGCGGGGCTTTTCTTAGTCTTTCATATTCTGTGCCAGTGATGTAGTCATTACGATTTTCTGATGAAGTTTTTAGGAAGAACAGAGAATTCCAGCACGTGCACCGAGGTTGCCTAGGACAGTGGCAAGGGCAGGGGCTTTGTTCCACCAGCAGTTGGGATACTGGTTCCCGAAGACCTTAGAGAATGTTTGCAGAGATTCCGAATGTTCCACCAGCAGTTGGGATACTGGTTCCCAAAGACCTTAGAGAATGTTTGCAGAGATTCCGAATGTGCCCACTGGAAGGAGAGTGCTTTGATTGTTATCTCCCTAAAGCTAACAGGCTATATGCTCGTGAGGAATAGCAAGCAGCCAGAGAAACCGACTCTGACCAGTAAGACAGCAGCACACAAGCCCCAGCACACGTGCTCAGTTCTTCACCCGCCAGAGGCCAGCAGCCCGGGGTCCAGCTGGCTCCTCCGCCTCCCTAGACCTTCCTGAAAATCCGAAATGGCACAATGTCAGTGAAGCCAGAACCTAGGCTGCAATCCAGAAGGGTCCCCTCACCTCATCCACTTACTCCAGACAAGGAGACGGAATGAGAGCAAATGGAGTATCTGACAGCATGGATTTTCACACCTTATGGTGAAATTTAGAGCGAAGACCGTCACATCGCCTCAGCCCTTTTCCACTTCAATGCCAGTCATATTGTGGAGTGTGCAAGTCTGTTGGCACACGTTTACCAGGCTTGACAGGTGAGGCCGGAGTGGACTGCCAATGGCCTCCTGCTCATGCCACCTGGATGTCCCCCAGGCCAGCGTATGTGCAGCTGGGGTTTCCCCTGAGCTCATCTGCTGCCCGAGCTGCTGCTTCTCCTCTTCTTTTTTCTCTTTTTAAAATACAAGGTCTTATATGTAGCCTTGGCTGACCTGGATTCTCTATGTAGACCAGGCTGGTCTCAAACTCACACAGATCTTCATGCTCCTGTCTCCCAAGTGCAGGGGCTAAAGCCTGGTGTCGCCTGGGCTGGCCTCACTGAGAACAGCTGCTGCACACAGAGCATGAGAGTGGTGTCCGAGGCAGGCCTCGGGCGAGGTGAGACTCCATGCAGAGCAGCGTCCTCGCCGCGTCTCCTGTCTAACCGTACAGTGTGCTTCTAGCACGAAAAACAAGAGCGCCTCAAGTGTCTTCCTCAACAAGACTTTGGGAAATGGCAGCCACCCATTTACAAAACTAAGGGTCATGTCCAGGGACACAGAGTGAAGAGGAAACCCTTGCAGAGGCAAGTGGCATGAAGACACCCACATCCTTGAAAGAGGAGCAGGGCAAGGCAATTTTTTTTCATCTAAGAGAGTGGAGAAAAACCTGCCTGCAGGAGGCAGGGAAGGGACCCGGAGCTCTATATGGCTCGAACCCTTTGAGTCCTGCAAGCACAGCATGTGTGTTGCTAAGGAGACTGGCAATGCTGAGACATTTGAACCATGAGCTTTATCAAAGATTAAGGCTCCAATCAACCACACATGGGCCATCTGGAACCCACAGGTGAGCAACCCATGAGAAAATGGCCCAGGGGTTTCATGTCCGTCTTCAGCGCTTGCCAAACGCACACTCTAAACCCCACAACGTGCTAACTTTAGCGTGAGGCCACACAAAATCTTCAGGTCCAAGCCCACTCCAAGGAGCTATCTGTCTGTGTGTGGCACAACACCAGCTGCCCAGGCCCAGAAGCAAACAGGCCAGAGAGGACAGCCAGACACGGGAGCTTCAGAACAAGCACACGCTGCCTGTGCTCAGCACCTTCCAAGGCGTCATGAGTAGAAAGCAACAGCACCAGAGAACACACCAGGCAGGTGTGAAAATGAACCGAGCAACTGCCAGTAAAAACATACTCCTTGAAATTCCAAACACAGCGGGTGGGGCAGATTGTAGACCCTGCTGAAGAGAGGTCTCAAATATGAGAAGACACACTTAAGGGAAGTTCCTGTGACTGCAAGGCAGAGATTAAGAGTGAGGGCGCTAGAAAGATTTAAGAGAGGGGTACAGAAGCACCCAACATGCTTCCACTGGAGGAGAGGATGGCAAGATGTACAAGGGCCTAGACTCAAGTCTCACTACAGAAAAACAACAACAGAAGGCAAGAAACCTCAGATTCAGGATTCACAATAAGTCTGAAGAGAGAAAAATTAAAATCCTGATAAACCGCCCCTAAATTCTCAGCTTTATGCCCACAGACTGTACCAATCTGTCAGCCCTCATCACACAGGCTTCCTTTTGCAGTAAGTGGCGGCTAACACAGAGACTCAGGAAGAGTCAACAAACAGTGAGACACAGTGAAGCGCTCAGCTTCAAATGGAAAATCTAGATAACCAAAGCTCAGGAGCCATCACTGGAGATGGGGGAGGGAGATGGAGTAAGAAGATGGTCAGTCAGAGGTAGCGGACACCCGTGGGGAAACAGCACATCCAGGCATGATAGGGCCCACTGCACACATGAACTCAGCACGGACAGAGGAGGGGCTCATGAGCCCCACCCTGGGCTGAGGAGAGTTGGCAGGAATGTGAGGTTGACAGGAATGCGATCTCAGAGAAACTACACACCTCCAAGAAGATGATCCTGCACATCTGTCCTTACAGGCAGCCCTAAGTGGACCCCATAGGCCTACATACAAAGAGCGTGAAGTGTGGAAGGAAAAGTGGTGGGGAGCAGGGGGAGCAGTGGGAGGGGCTGGAGGGGTGGACCTACCACTGTCCCGTTTCATAGGTGGGGCACGTGGAGACCGGTTAAAGACACCCTGTGACACGGTAGCTCTAATGTCACCATAATCACCCTATGACACGGTGGCTCTGGCTCTGTCCCATCATCCTTTCTTGCTCCAGGAGAGGACACTGTCTGTAGACTGTGGCAGGGCCCTCCCCATCTCCGGTTACTGTCTCTTAATGCTACTGCCTTCTGGCAAGCCAACAGAGTACTTGAGGGAAGGAATGCTGACCTTTCCGTTCAGTGAGCCACAGTAATTCATGTAGACGGGGTCATAGACCTGCATCCAGCCACTCAGTGGCCTGTTTCTTCTGAAAGTCTTCTAATCACAAATAGCCCCGAGGGTCCTGATGGGGCCAAGCCATTTCTGGGTCTCCTCCTTGTCCCACAGGGTTGCTCCGCAGTAACAAAAACCTTGTGTCAACATCTCTGTCCCATCAAGGACAGGGTTTCCTAGTAAAGCCTATAGAGGCATTTGGCTCTCCATCATGTTTCCCTAGCTGTTCGACCTAAACTGAGAGGAAGCTTCCCAAGATCCACGAATCTGCCATCTTTATTCCAAGCAGTGCCAGGCACAAAGGCAGGCAGACCCTGTGATGTTTGTGGAACTGTGTGATTCAATGAAACCTCAAGACTTGTATTTTATAAATCATGTTAATTGGATCTATGTATATGAACAGCAAGGCAACTCAACCCAGCTGAGTGTGCCCACAGCCACAGAAGGCACTGAGTGGGCCGGGCACATACCCTTCCAGGCCTGTCTGGGATGGCCCAGCCAGCTTGCAAGCATCCATCGCCAGCACCCAGGAAACACTGTCTGAGTGACACCTTTGAGTCCTGCTTCAGACACTGCTTCCTCAGCTTCCCCTGCGTGTGTCACTTGTGAGGCCACCAGTTCCAGCCTGAGTGTTGATTTTTTTTTTACTTTGCTCAGTGAATACTAATTGGATATTTATCTAGTTTTACTTCCACAAAGAGTGGAAGCAGGAGAAAATAAAATAATCTTTAAAACAACAACAAAGAGGGGCTCAAGGTCAGAGGTGCCAGATCCAAATGTCCTCCCAGACACCCACATGGCCCATCCAGCGACCACACTCTTCTTGCTCGCAGTCTTTGTGGCCACCCACCCTTGGGGACAAAAGTCTACCTCAGCGCATCTGGCACGTAGTGTGCCTAAGCCACAGCAGGGCTTTGCTGTCAGTCTCGCTGGGGTCTGGTTGAGATTAAACTGTGACTTTTTTTTTAAGCAGCCAGAGCCAAGGCAGAAAAGATAAGATCAGAAAGCCAGAGGGCAGGGAAGCAGAGTACCAGCAAC
The DNA here is from genome assembly GCA_010120015.1 of Rhombomys opimus. Taxonomy (NCBI): domain Eukaryota; kingdom Metazoa; phylum Chordata; class Mammalia; order Rodentia; family Muridae; genus Rhombomys; species Rhombomys opimus. The sequence goes on from REGO01000208.1 coordinate 2,270,496, forward strand.
TCTAGCACTGTATGGGGCCAATCAGATTAGATTCAGCTGCTTTTTAATAAGGAAAAGAATCCTTCCATTTTACCCACCCAAACCATAAGGTCTCTCTTTCTCTCTCCCCCCCCCTCTCTCTCTCACATACACACACCACCACCACCAAGTTAAAGAGAACAAACAATGCTCTCCTATGTTGCACCTTCACCATCCATAAAGAGCTGGCCTCATAGGCCTGGCCATGAGAGAGCAGGATTTACCCCTCAGGAGGGTCCAAAAGTGTTCTCTGTCATAGCAGCAGGTGGCTTGCATCCCTGGAAAGTGTGGGTGGCAGCATGGAATGGCTTTGCCAATGGGGCCCCTGCAGCTGGGAGGCTGGCAGCCAGAGCTGGCAGCACCCTGCCCCCACACTCTCTGTGAGCAGTGGCCAACACTCACTACAACTGGAGCTTGGCCTGAAGCAAATGAGCTTACTGAACTGCCCTAGGACCTGGATGAACACTGTGTCCTCCCCAGCCAGGCAGTCAGCACCAGAATATGGGGTGCGTGGCCGGCTCTCCCCTGGAGACTGCACAGCTTACTCCACAGCCAGAGAACATCCTGTCACCGGGCCTACAGTAGGTGACAGGTGAGAGAAGGCTGAGGGCATCTCAGCCTGCCTAGGGCAAGAGGGAGGAAGATCCCCCGCCCCTGCCACACACAAGCCATGACTGGAAAACCCGTCATCATGAACCCAAGAGAGGCCTTGGGAGAGATCAGCCTGCCGTACCTCCTCAGGGGCTGCTGGACTCCAGGACCTCAGGACTTCATTTCCGTCTTAAGTCTCAACCCTAGCAGACTGGGGTCTGAGGCCAAAGAGCAGCGCAGCTTCCCACGTGCCTTCCCGCTGACACCTGGCAAGGAGGTGCCGTGAACCGGAGCAGCCCTGCCCTGAGTCAGTGTAATGTCACAGTTTTCACACCAGGAGTGTGTGCCCGACACACCTGGACACACGCGTCCCTACATGGCGGCTGATGACATAACCGACAAGATCTTCTCTGCGCTTTTTAAATTCTTGTCCTGAAATTTGGCCCTAGTGAATTGATTCCTGAGTCTTCTGGGATGTCAAGATTGTTGTTGCACATTGCAACAGCACATAGGTAGAAGAATTCGATTACTATAAATATCCGTTCTGTCCTGGCCCCGTGGTAGATGGATGGGCCTGAAGGCCAGTGCTTCCTCGCATCAGGCCCTTAGAGGCCCTCCTTCCAGAAGGGAGATGGTGGGACTCACTCCATGTTGGCCACAGGTACACAGTGGGAGCTCATATGTGTTTCTGTGTCTAAATGACCAGCTCCTGGTTCTCAGACCGCCTTCTGCTCTCAGGAGGCCATGACCAGAAAGGCCCAGTGCTTTCTGTCAGTGTCACTGGTTTGAGGCCAGCAGAGTCAGGCTGAGGGAAGACTCCACAAGGCATACCTGGACCTGTACCTCATGCCTGACTCCGTACCCTAAACCCACCTCTTATCCTCAGCATGCACCCTGCTCCTAGTCTGAGGGCTGCTCTGGGAGGTCCTATCCTATGCTAGCCTCCGGTTGTCTCCGCCATGGACACAGCTTGCTTTGCATCTCTTGGCCTTCGGCTTCTCCAACTCAAGTCCCAGAGCAGAGGGCCCCTTGGCTGTCGACAGGCCTCTGCTTAGGTGACTGTTTGCTGTTCTCTGTAAGGAGAAGACACATTGGAACCTTTTGTGCTTTGTGATTTTGCATCAGCTCTGGCTCTTACTGCCTTCATCTGTGAAACGGGCCCAACCTTTGGTCTGCGGGGTGGGTTTCTAGGGATAGTCTGATGAGCTGGACCTTCTGAAGAGCCAGGGGACCAGACCTCTGCTCCACTTTACCTTCACTGTGAGTGCAGCACGCTTTCCTTCACTAAGCCCTGTGGCTCCAACAGGGATCAACAGACCCACTTTTCTCTGCATGTAACAATTCCCTGGGGCTCACAGCTAGTGACACCTAGCAAGCAGGAAAGCAATCAAGTGACATTTTCTCAGGACCACGCCCAATGAGGGCTTGCCCCCTGTGTGTGTTCACACCACTCCCACAAGTGGATCTTCCCAGACGGGAATGCTCTCAGCTCCTCCATGGCCAGCCATGTGGAAACACCCACTGCAGAAGGCAGGCACGGTGTGGGAACATATTCCCCGGGATGCAAACACAGAAACACAGGCTGCGTCTCTACCGTGAGCAAGGACTTCCCAGGATGGCGGGTCCCACCTCTGATGGTGGCTTCCTGGGAGCCCTAAAGCGTCATTCAGTGGCTGTCCTGTTCCACAGACATCCTTTAGAGCTATGAACTCCCTTGGACATCTCACATTGTGAGAATTTCCTCAGCAGAGCTCAAGATGGGCTGATGACAGTCCCCAGGGCATCGGCCCCTGTGTGTACCTGTCAGCTCCGCTCGCCCACACCTCTGCCCTTACCTGCTTCTTACCAGGTAGCCCATCTTATAGAGCAGCTGGTACGCGGGCTCTGGGGAACCAGTACCATTCCCCTGAACTCCATCAAAGCTACCTTGAAATCTTTGGGTTTTTTGTTTTATTTTTTAAACTTTATTTATTACCCATCAGCATAACTAAGATCAAAAACTCAAGGATGATGCATGCTGGAGAGGATGTGAGGAAAGGTGAACAGTTCTCCATTGCTGGTGGGGGTGTAACCTCGTATAGCTGCTTTGGAAATTGATCTGGCGCTTTCTCAGAAAACTGACAATAGTGCTACCTCAAGATCCAGCTATAGCACTCCTGAGCATATACCCAAAAGATGCTCCACCATACAGCAAGGACATTTGTTCAACTATGTTCATAGCAGCTTTATTTGTAATAGCCAGAATCTGGAAACAACCTAGATGTCCCTCAGGTGAGGAATGGATACAGAAATTGTGGTACACTTACACAATGGAATACTACTTAGCAATTAAAAACACGGAAATCATGAAATTTGCAGGCAAATGGTGGGAACTAGAAAAGATCATCCTGAGTGAGGTATCTTAGAAGCAGAAAGAAACACACAGTATATACTCACATATAAATGGATATTAGTCATGTACTATAGGATAATCATACTACAATCTATAGTTCCAAGGAAACTGTTGGTTTCTTAAGGCAGAGTGTGTGGCTCGGGTTTGTTTCAAACTTGCAATTCTCCTGCCTCAGTATGTGAGCCCTAGCTTTGGGAGTTTAAGTATATGCCATGACCTAACTTTGTGTGTGTGAGAGTGTTGTATGTACAAGGGCATGGCATTCATGCTCCCACGTAGAGGCCAGGGGAGTTGTCATGTGTCCTGTCCTGCCCCTCATTGCCACTCATTGAGCCATAAAGCTCGGGGGTCCTCTCGGTGGCTCCCACAGCGCTGGGGTTACAGCCTGCTGCCAGCCATGTCTGGGGCTGGAAGCTGAACTCAGGAGGGCAAACACGTGCAGCAAATGCTCTGCGTGCACACATGTCTTTTTAAGAACGGTTCTGCATACAGGAAACACACAGTCTTTCTGACTGACCTGTTTGTTCTGATCTCCGGTTCCCAAAGATAGCATGACTTCTGTCGCTGACCAGTCTTTCCACCCTGACCTTGTGTCACCCACCTGCTGACGTGCACATAGGCTGGCTCTGTACCTTGGCTGTCCTCAACACTGTAGCAATAAAGGTGGCTGTGCAGGTGTCTCTGTGCATGCTGACGTAGATTCTGCCCAAAACTCAGAAATCCTCCTGCTTCTGCCTCTCCAGTGCAAACATGAAAGGCATGCACGACCACGGCCAGCAGAAACGTGTAAATACTATTACATCTTTTTGTTTTTATTTGTTTGTTTGTTTTTTGTTTACGCACTTAGTGTGCATGGTGGCAGCTGCCCCCTTTCCCTGTGGCTTGTGGCTTCAGGGGAGTGTGTCTGCAGGTACATCGTGAGCGTGTCTCATAGTCCTGCCCTGCTTGGCACTCACAGGGACTGGGGTGGGGCACGCTCTTTTCCAGCCCTGGCGTACAGATAACAAGACAGGGGTGATAGACACTAGCTTAGATTCCAAAACCAGCAGGCAGCAGCCAGGGATGCAGGCTTCATCCCCAGTTTGTGGCACCCCAGAATCTGTGTCTCTGCTCTAGTCAGGTCCCTGTGTCTAGTCAGGACACTGTGCTGCCTGCAGCTAGGAGAATCCTGAAACCCTGGCCAGGTGGCCTCTCCATGTCTGATGACCTCTGTGAGCATCTGGCCTGTCTATACTTCTTCTGACCCCTGCTCTACCTGCAGAGACACCTTGTCCAGGGACAACAGAGGCCATCTGTGCAGCCGGCAGTGAGTAGAGTCATGGGGAACTGGGCTCAGGCCTGAGGCCCTCCCCACAATGGTCATGCTTGCCGGGCACCTCAGTGGTCCACCACAGGGGAAATATCCAGTCATTGATGTGAACTAATAGTCAGTTCTGGGTCAACACAACTTTATGGAGTGCAATTATTGCCAACCTGAAGTTGAAACCATTTATGATCTTTTTTTATCCCCCTTTATTCTTTCAAAAAATATATTTCTTTATCTTTATGTGTATGGATATGGGTATTTTTCTACATGTATGCCTGTGTGTCACATGTGTGCAGTGCCCGTGGAGGCCAGAAGAGGGTGTCAGGTTTCCAAACCTGGAGTTTACAGATGGTTGGGAGCCGGTGTGTGGGTACTGGGAATTGAGCCCAGGGCCTCTGGTCTTTCAGCCCCTTTCTTCAGCCTTCCTGCTCAAACAAGCTTTGCCCACATGCTCTGCTGTAGCGACTGCGTGACTGAACACCCAGGCCTGGATCTACCTGATGGCACACTCACTCACCCTTGCCACGCATTTTAGTGTTTTGTCGTGCCAGCTGTCTAGCTGGCAAGCATTTTCCGCTGAGGGGCAGGGTGGCTGACCACTGCAGTTGCCTTCCCTGTGGCTTTAATGGGGGCTGACATGCACTGGCTCCCACAGCCTGTGAGAGAGGACCAGCACTGAGGCTGGCCGTCAACTGGCCCCCGGGCTGCTGGACACTTGCTTTCCTGGCCACAACCCTGGGCCAGACCCTTTCTGCTGCAGCCTGAGAGGGGCTTCCCAGCCCGTGCACTCAGGGGCTGGGATCTGAAGAGAGTGCCTAAGGCTCTGGTCTTCTCTGGTCCAGCACAGAGAAATGCTGAGGCAAGACCCTGTGTGACATGCCCCCACCTTGAAAAGGGGATCAGGACTACTGGGTGGAGAGAAAACAGAAGGCTTGGCACCACCCAGCTTCACAGCTTCAGTGACTGGGTAGGCCTGCCTCCGGGCCTGACTACTGGGTGGAGAGAAAACAGAAGGCTTGGCACCACCCAGCTTCACAGCTTCAGTGACTGGGTAGGCCTGCCTCCGGGCCTGACTCCTAGAGAAGGCGCTGAGTCATGTCCCCTGCTACAGAAGCAGCAATTCCTAGAAATGCCTCACTCCCCTGGGCTTACAATCTGGGCAAAGGGAGTGTGAGAGAGGGTGGGTGAGTGTGACCTGCACAGGTCTGAGTAATTTCCGGATCTCGGGTGGGAGGAGGGCGAAGCTGCGGCCATGCTCAGGGAGATGCCTGTGAGGGGCGCTGGTGGACTGCGCCCTCTACCCATGCCGCCTGTTTTAGAACAGTGGAGTCTTGGCTAGCTGGAGGCTGAGGTCCCCTGCTGCACACAGAACTGCCACTCATGTCCAAACATAGCTTCTCTTGAGGATGTATCTCATACACCACAGACAAACACGGTCTCACCGAATTGTGACCCAGAGTTATGAAGCAAGCGCCAGGTCACAAGAGCGGAAGTGGGCCCTTACTGCTAAGGACACGCACACACATGCATGTGCCCTCTCTCTCTCTCTCTCTCTCTCTCTCTCTCTCTCTCTCTCTCTCTCTCTCTCTCTCTCTCTTTTACCCCAGCACCAAACCCCACTGTAGGTTTGGACTTTCAGGTGCTTTTCTAAAAGGGATGAATGCCAAAGTTCTTGAGAAGTCAGATCTGAGTCTGGCAATTTCTGTGGATACGGAGGACATCAGCCACAATACAAAACTGTGAGCACCAGCACCGGACACCATGGATAGTTGACATATTGGTCAAGAAGAACGCAGGGCCATGGCACTCCTGCTGAGTGATGACGCGCCGTCTACCCCAGGCCCTCTGCTTCTGTCCCAGAGCAGCAAGAAGAAAGGAGCTAGCAGGACAAGGACGCACCACAGACAACCCAGAGAAGTGACATCCTCGGTGGCCGCATGTCATGAGGAAGTGAGCTTCTGAGCACCTCTGTCTCTGGACACTCACAGGGGTCTAGGCTACCAAGACCCCCGAAGCACTGATGTGGGTACTCACAGGATCTGCTTGGCTAGCATGGCTCCTGCCTGACCTGCTGGCTTTGCCAGATTTCTTAGCAGTTAGCAGTTTTCCAGCTTCCTGTGCCCCCCGGGTGAGTGTGTAAGGATGACTTATACAGAAGCCTTCAGGCAGGAGGACTAACCATACAAGGTCAGGATTTTCCTGACCCATGATCACAGCAGGGACCTGCGGCTGGGCCTTAGGCTGGAAGAAGCCCTGTCCCCACGTGAAATATGACACGGTCACGCACTGTGTTTCTATCTCGCATTCCCTTGACAGGAAGGTGCCTCCTGCTAGGCCGGCCCAGGGACAGCCTGACTAAGCTCTGAGTTATGCACCTCTGTGTGAATGAAACTGGACAGTAATCAGATACCACAAGGCAACACAGATAGAGGAAATATACCAGGCGAATGTACACACGGCCCAGCCGAGAAGCCACGTGTGTTGGCCAGGGGGCTTGGAAGCCTCTGACAGACTGAAGACAGCGCATGCCTCCTCCTGCCTCCTCACCTTCAGTTTCACCATGCCCACGATGACATTTGTTGATTTTTTTTAAGTCAGACAGCAGTTATTGGGCTGGGAGCAGGGTAAAGGAGGCAACAGCCAGTCTCTGTTAGTCAAAGGCCAACAAGTATGGCACAAGCAAAGCTAGCACTAAAAGGCATGCATTCCCAGCACTTATCTCAAGCCCAGGGAGCATGTGCACATGTGCACACCTGTGCCAAGCTGGACAGAAAACTCAGTGAGCAACACACCCTTTGTTTATAGCCAGGACTCACTGGGCACACTGGCAACTTCTGAGCTTAGGAAGGGATTGACAGAGGGTCACAGTAGAACACAACCTGCAAAGGAAAACACCCCACCACTGCCTATCCTTCCCTCACGGAAGTCAGCCTTACCAGGATCATGTGACCAGTCGAGATGTCCATGTTAGACTGGACAGGCTCCTCAGACCAGGATGAAGTGCTGCTCCGAGCCGAGGGACTAGGCATGGGCCCATCGCTGAGCTGGGATGAGACGCTGTTGATTCGGGATGTGTGTGGTCCCTCGGAGCGATCCTGGGGCCGAGCAGCCATTCGCTGGCGGCACAACTCCTGCAAGACAGCCAGAGGCGGAGGAGTCAGGGACTAGCAGCCTTTGGGGAGGCATGCACAGTGGTCCCCCAGAGCTACAAGCCCACCCTCCCTGTACCTGTCCACTCAGCCTACGTTAGCACTCATGCTGGAGGAGTTGATGCACACAGAAGCTCAGCCTGTGGCCCCAGCAGTGTGCTGCGAGGCACCATCCTTCTGAGCTCTTCAAGCTGCTGAAGCAAGCTGGCTCTAAGAAGAAGTGTATGAGTACACACCTCTATGCACACATATACACACTTACCCGTGAGTAGACACAACCCCATTACACGTACATTTCTACAGCAGTCCTTTTTTTCTGTTTTATTCTGGTCAAGAACAGTGCAGCAGCTAGGTCATGTTGGAATCTTTCCCTTCTTGTTAGAACACAGGCCACGTGGGAGAGCAGGAGTCTACTGCAAGGTGGGGACACCCTCAGTCTGTCACGCTCTTCTCTTCCCAGACAGCTCCCACTCTGACTAAGGTAAGGAGTCTGGGATCTTGGTGGCATGACACCTTAGTGATGACCTTGACCTTTGGCCTATAGATCTCACCTCTGACTGACAGGAACCTATTCTGAGAGCTTCCAGCAGTGACGACACAATGCACATCTGGAGAAAAAGAAACTGTGACTTGAGTCACTGAAGCAAAATGGCATCAAGAGGAGATGGGAAAGCACAGCTGAGCCCCTCAGGACGGCAGGAAGGAGAACCGTGCCCTCAGCAGCAGTGCAAGCCAAGATAGAGCCTGGCTTCCCGAGACAGAGGCAGAAGGCCAGAGAACGTGACCATGTTTTCATCTCGTCCCCTCAGGCCACTGTTACCCCGGCTTCAGACATCCCCACAGAGGCCCCCAGACACTCAGAGGCTGTCCTCCATCTTCTCAGCTCTCTCCAGCTGACACCCATGCCCTGGCCTCTCCCCTGCTCAGGTCCAGAAGACAGTCCAGGCCCTAAGCCACAACAGGGGCCTCACTTGGGCCTCGTGGCCCACATAAGCCTTGAGACTTGGAAGCAGCTGAGATGGTGAAGGTCATCACAGATACCTTAGACATGACAAGAGGAGACAAGAGGATAGGCAAACCCCAGAAAACAAGTGGGGTTTGGAGTGAGTATGGAGGAGGCCTCCGGCAGAAAGGGCAACAGGACCAGCGGGGCCTTGCCATTCCTTGTCTCCACTTATCTGGGTTCCTCCTGTCTCTTTTTAAATTGTCGACTCTTTTCTTGACAGAAATTAGGCAGTAAAACAAACAGCAAGGGCCTGTGGCCCCAGAAGGGGTCTTTGTTGGCTGCAGGCCACCAACCTAAACAGGCACACACCTTGTTCCCATGACAATGTCACTGGATTCTGGGAAAAGACACCAGAAAGAGGCCCTGCAGTCCCTCCTATGGCTTAGCTCAGGCTGAGACTCAGAATGAGCCTCGGGGGTGGGGGGATGCAGGAAGCCATCCTGTTCATGCATGTGTGCCATGAATCAAAAAGGAAGGCCTGAGTGTGTGTGCCCCAGGGGAGTCCAGACCTGGAAGGAGTCTCGGCCGAGACGCAGATGCCCTCTGTGAACGTGGGCAAGCCACTGAAAACCTCCAGCCACCAGGAGGGGCCACTACGAACAGCCCGCGTGGGGGACTACTAGGTGCAGAGCCAAACTGAGTTCTGAACCAGGGTTCCATGCCGAGCTAGCACAGAGGCTGTGCAACGGCGCCCTGTCCCTCCGTGCTGGTTGCGGCTCGCAGACACAATTTGACTTCACTTAAGCTGCTCTGCTCTAGCTGCCTGTTCCTGGCAGGCCAGCCAGCTCCTCAACTTCTGTGGAATTTCCACTGCTTCCCATGTGGCATCTCTTGCTTACCAGGGTCAGAAGGGAAAACCGCCTCAGGGGCCGAGTGTGGCCTCAGGAGACCACTTCCGCCAGCTGGGGGAAGGTCATTGTTCCTAAAGCTTCCACTGACGTAAGTGGTGACTTCATGGTCCCACACGTCACCTCCAACATCTCCGAGGCCTGTGTCACTGCAGGGTCCTTCTCTTGGTTACACTACAGCCTGGCCCAGGACAAGGACCTGCTGCACCCAGGCCACCGGGGTCTGCCCTTTGCCACATCCTCCCAGTCTTCCCGATCTGAGACCTGGGAACCTGCAGCAGCCATCCTGAGACTGCAGTGCTGTAAGGCCTGGGCACACGGAGATGAGAGCCACATCAGTGACGTAACGAACACACCCCGTGTGAAGTCTCGGCTGAGGACAGCCTGCGCGGGACTGTGGAGAAGCACGGCCAACCTCCAGTGCTGCCCTCCACGGACTAGAGAGCAGCTCCTCTCCCTAGCTCTATCTGAGATGTTTGCCCTCTCCATGGCCGACTCTCAACCACCTGATGTGCTATGGTGTGTTTGACATATACTAGAGGTCAATGTCAGTGTCTTCCTCTCTCTCTCTCTCTCTCTCTCTCTCTCTCTCTCTCTCTCTCTCTAACTTAGGGTCTTAGCAGGCAGCCCTGGCTGGTATGGGACTCACAGAGCTTAGCCTGCCTCTGTCTCCCAGTTGCTGCTGGGATTAAAGGACATCAGGACCAACGCCACCTTAGTTTTTGAGATAGGGCCTCTCACTAACATTAGAGCCTACTGATTTGGCTAAACTAGCTAAACAGTTATTGAGGCTCAAGGGTCCTCTTGTCCCTCCACCATGCTGGCAGCCCATCCACGCATCACCACACCTGGCTTCTTCCAGTTGCTAGAGGTCCGAACTCAGCTTCTCACACTTATTTGACAAGAACTTGGCCAACAGACTCATCTCCTCAGGAAGTCGATTCCAAGTCTATGGCCTGTAGAAAGGCCCAGCCCTGCTCTGTGCACATCTACGCTTCTGGTCTGGCTGAGGTGTGACTACTACTGTGTTCCTCCCAGAACTGGAAAGCTGTCACAGCTGCAGCCTCTGTGTGCTGCTGTGTGCACGCCAGAGCGGGTGAGCATGCGCAGTTACCGGCAGTGGCCTTCAGGTAAAGATGGAAGGCTGAGCGAGCCTCACTGCACTCACTCACATTGTAGGGATTTGCACAGCCATCCTGCCGGCACGGCCTGGCACTCGCGTGCTCCCTCAGTTTGTATCACCTACTCCCATCATGTGGTAGGAAGCTGTGCAGTGCACACTGGAGGTGCCGATGGGCAAGTGACAGGCATGGCACAGACAGCACGCACGTCTGCAGGGGATGCTCTGAGAAGCGGTCCAGACAGAGCTGTGGAGGGGGAGACAGCTGTGTGTGCGAAAGATGACTGGGATGCTAAGTTGCATGAACACGACTGAAGGAGGCCCGGAGAATTCCAGGCTGTGTTTGGAAAGTCTCCTCATCCATAACCTGGGCAGCAAACTACCCCCTGAACAGAGGTTAATTCTATAAATGTCCTCAAGGAGAATGCCGGTACACAGGCTTGTCCAAAGCCGTAACTAGGGAGGAAGGCACAAACCCAGAAAAACCACAGCCTCCAAGCCAGCTCCAGCACTTTGCTGGGGTCACAAGCCCGGCTGTGCACACAGAAATAGGCAAATGAGTCCTCCCCTGGGTGGACTGCTGGCCAGTGTCTACCCACCTTACCCTAATAGAAAAAGACTCCCTAATACATGCAGATTCTGGGGGAGGTCTAGTAATTACCAAAGATGCCATCTGGGACCTGGGACATTTCTCCAGAGAAAATAGCCCAGGGCTGTCAGCGCAGCCTGGAGTTCACCAACAAGATAGTTATTTTCCTAGAAGCTCGTGACTCAGCGGCCAACAGGTGGCTGCTTGCTCAGGAGGGAGAGATGCTGTAGGGTCAAGGGCAGCCCACAGAGCTCTGCTCAGACGGCACACCCACACCGTGAACAGGAACAGACGGCTGTGCTACACCTTTGTGTGTCTGCCATCTCTATTTCATCCACACCCTTATTCCTCAGCAGCAAGAAAAAGCCCAAGTATGTAAGCCAAAATATACCCCTGGGTGTCAAGAACACTGTGTCCTGTGGCCCTTTCAGGATAAAAGCCTTTCTGAAAGGGCTCTGTGTCTTTAGAGTGAGGTCCAGGTCTGTCGGGAGCAGGCTCTGTCCCTGCAACAGGTTTCATGTCTAGAGCAGGCTGGTTCTCTATGTCTTTCTGGAATGGTCCGCTTTTTGAGCCACCCAGGCTCCAGATTTTTGGCTGTGTGGCCTCTTGTGTGTTGAAAAAACTGTCAAGGAAGTTAGGTGTGAGATGAGTCCAGCTCCTAAGGAGAAGGGCAGGCGCGCCAACAGCCGTGGAAGAAGGGTTAGACTCTTCTTTGGAGTAGGCGGCTCCAAAGGTGAAATCATCAGTGACGGTCAGTGGCCTCTGTGCTTGGGCAGCGAGCATCTCAGAGGCATTGGCGAAATGAGGAAAAACTCTACAGAGGACACAGAGCCAAGATCTGTACAGGCAGTGTGGTGTGGTAGCCAAACCGCCCTGTGTGAGTCCTGGCTCTGCTGCTTAGCATCTGGGTGACATGGACAGAATTTCTGAACGTCTGTGGCTCTGTTTTGTGATCTGTGAAGTGGGACAGTCATGGGACTTTTCTGGCAGCGTGCTGGGGGGGGGGGGTCTAAGATAATGCCTGTGAGGCACAGAACACGGCTGGGTGCCTGCTAAACCTTCAATCAGTGGCAGCCCTTCTCAGACACAGAAATGTCAGAGCTGCAAGTACACAGGGAAGGCAGCACCACTGGCCAAGGGACCTGGCAGTCTGGAGGCCCTTATTCCAGGAAGCTGCACTTCTATGAGGTTAAAGACACACAAGGCCGTCCCCAGTGGACCAAGACATCAGTGACACATGACAGCTATCTTGACATTTAACCTCTATTTACCAAGGACGCTGCCTGTCCCACATACACAGCCATATCAACTAGGACTTCAAAAAGAAAGGAAAAAATTCCCACCATCCTCCAGTTGGCATAGATAGACAGAGAAGGTTTCAGGCACATCGGAAGGGAGAAAAGGTCTTGACTCTGGAGTCTGCCTGAAGCCTCTCATCAGTTAGTCAGCCAAAGATTCCAACATGAAGGCTGCTGACAAAGAGAATGCTCCTTTTCCACAGCCCTGGTTTATGCTAAAATACTAACCAAGTGTGCTGAAGGCCAAAGTCTGAAAAAAAAACAAAAAAACAAAAAACCAACTGTTTAAGGTAAAAGAAAAAAATATTAACTTCTGGGTAACCCCAAGACCTAGCATTTTACTCTTTCAGAGCTTCCTACGCAAAGCACAAGAAGGACCCTGTGATCTCACTCAGATCCCTTATCAGCCTCGGAGCTGTCACTCCAGAGGCTGGAGACTGCACGTGGCTGTTGCAGGCACCTAACTGCCACTCTCTTTGAGCCGCGCAGGTCTGTGCTCTCTGATGTGTCCCCAGTTTTCCTGAGTGCCTTTCCTTAATCCTCATGCTGAAATTCCATGTTAACGTAAGGGGCTGGAGAGATGGCTTGGTTGTTAAAAGGTCCTGCTTCTCTCGCAGAAGGCCTGGGTTTGGCTTCCAGCATTTATACAGAGGCTTGTCACCATCTGTAACTCCTGCTCAAAAGGACCCAACACCCTCCCCTGGTCTCTGAGGGCGCAGAACTTGTGCGTGGTTCACGGATGTTAAGTGCAGACAAACACGCACACATTTTTTAAAAAGTTAGAATTAAAAACAAGTCCCTTAATAAGCTCTATTTCTGCTCCATGCAGCTCACCCTGCAATCACTTTCTGCAGAAAAGCCAAGTGTCTGATTTTACATGAGTCGAGCTTCCTAAAAGATGAAGTAAGGGAAGTCCTCAAGTGGCCTCAGGTGACAGCATGGAGCTGTGGCCCCAGCCCTGCCACTGCTGGACACGCCCAGCTTTCAAAGCAGCGTCACTAAACCAGCAGGAGTAAGAGCTGTTTTAACATACCCACATGGAATCCGACCTGCTGAGACAGGCGGAAAGCCTGCAGCCAAGCTCTCCCTCAGGGAAATGTGAAACACTAATCTCTGGCGCACATCGTTGTTTCCATCACGTCCAGAGCCTACTAGAGAGGCCCGTGTGCACGTCCAGGGCACGGGGCCCCAGCCCTGCCTCCAGGCCTGTGTGGCTATGCACAGGCTCTGAGCCCTCGAAGCTCTCTCTCCAGAACAGCACAGGCAGGGTCCCCTCAGCCTGCGTCAGCTCTGGGCTGGGAAGCAGATGCCACCCAGAATAGGCCCTTGGGGCGTGAGGACACAGGCTCAGCTCACAGAGGTGCACGCATGCCTTGTGAAACCATCTTTGTCTCTTGCTGTGCAGCCGTTTGCTCTGCTCCATGCTGAGCTTGGGCTCTGGGAGGCTTCTGCAGGGTCCTCCAAGTATTTTATATTTCTTTATAGCACAATTTGCAAAATAAGTTGAATAGGATTCTGGGGGCAGAAATTCATCCATACACACAATAAGCAAATGCCTCATTTCTCAGCTTCACGTCTGACGGGGAAAATTACAGAGCGGGAATCACTCCCAGAGAAAAGACCTGTCACTCTCAAATTCCAGCAAAAGACCAGGACTACAAAGGCTGGGGAACGCTCCGCACCTTTCGAGGAACAATCGGACAAAGCCGTGCCTGACGGAGTGTGCACACAAAGGCCGCCTGGGATTTTTAGGGTTATTGGTGGAGCATAATTAGTAGTAACAGGACAAAAGTAAGGAAGAAACACACAAAGGCAGCGAGGGAAAATGGTTCATTACGATGTGCTGGGCGGGAGAAAGGCCAATTACTCCGAGGTTGGATACAACCCTAGGAGGCCGCCCTGAACCCAGTGGCCCTGGGGAGCGGCTGGTCCCCGAGCAGGGACGGAGGGCAGTGGGCACAGAGTGTCCCCATGCACCTGCTAGACCCAAATGGTGAAGCCCCGAGCTCCCCCAGCCCTGTGGGATGAGGGCATGTGACTGCAGGTCGCCCTGTGTGAGGAAGGAGAAACCAAGCTGGAGCCAGGCAGGGAGGCACCGGCCTTTGACAGGTGGTTGGTGGCTTTTACTTTATTCCTAGCTTGCTTCTTCCTGCTTACCAATTTGAACACACACTCCCGTTACCATAAGAATAACCATTAGAAGGCATGTTTAAAATTCACAGTGCTCTACCAATGTGAGAGTCACAAAGCATGCGTGCACAGGCTGGGAGCTCTCTGTCAGGTGAGGAGAACACCCAGGGAGGGCTTCTTGCATAATTGTGTCTTCTCATTTGTAGCCTAATTTTATTTCAGAGGTGTTTATATCACCCTAAACTAACGTTACAGAGGAGACCTTTAAGTCCTAAGTGAGGTCGGCTGCTTTACACATGCTGAGGAGTGTCTCTGATGAACACTGTGGATGGACAGAGCCTCCGTTGCCTCCCTCCCTCAAGGTCAAAGCAACAGCAGCACCATTGCACACAGGCCCCCGACTCAGCCAGCCTGCCCCTTATTCCCCACCAGTAATAGTGTCACTCCAAATGGTGCCAGCTAGCCATGTGGCCATCATCTTCCAGGTGGTGTGCCTCCAGCACCTCCAATGAGGCCTCTTGTGGTTCTTAGCTTCAAGGTACCCACTAGACACACGAGCATTTACACTTCCGCTTAGGCCCTCCTCAGAGCCACCCTGAGCTGAGGGTAGCAGCTCTGGGGGCCTTGCTGCCAGGCTCTGCGCCGCTGTGTGCTGCCCGCCTTGCCTCCTGGAGTCCGTGCCTTACGACTTGAGCTCTAGAGCAGTATGCGCTCAGCTCTGTTACCTGAGGTGCCGTGCTGCGCAGCGTTGTGATAAGCCAACCGCAGTGCTGGGCAGCAGTGTTTGTGGAGCAGCGCTGAGCAACGTTCCCCAGTCCGCAAGATGTCTTCTCAGAGTCAGACTTAAACACAAACACCTTTTAACCCAAGTCAGGGAAAGCTCACTTTCTCCAGTCCGCTCAGTGTGGAATGGTCTTGGACCCTCTGACGGAGCAGAAAGACGACACCCTGCTGCTGCACCCAACAACCCCCGTCTCCTGAGCCCCACGGTACAACCACGGCGGTGATGCTCCGGTCCATCCTGCCTCCCAAACCAAGAGCAGGGTCATTCCCGCCTGTTTTCCACCTCCAGGGCTGAGCAGCCACAATGGGGCTTCAAAAGGTGCTCCTCGACTGGGGCATCCAGTATGCTTTGGGGTCTTGGACACCCAACCCCAGTGAGCAGTGTGAGTCCTTGAAAGAGCCCCCACCGGAAAGTGACAGCCTGCCAGCTGCAGCCCACGCTTCCTGTCTGATAGTGAGCATCCCTTGGTTCTCAGTGGCCCTGGGACCGAGCTGGGAATGTGATCTGCTGCCCCACTTCACAGGGCCCAGGACACACAGCTCATCTGACTTGCAGGCAGCCGACGCCTGGAGGTGAGGGCATGAAACCAAAGCTCTTCCACTGTTCAGCAGTGGCCAAAAGTCACTGAGTGCCATGCCCCAGCGCCCGACCGCGCGGTGGCTCTCACCAAAACAACCGTCCTCTTCAAGGCGCTGTTTCTGAGGAACAGCCCACTGAAGTCGGGGAAGGGTGCGTGCACTGTGCCACGCCTGGAATCTGCCAGCGTTGCAGATGGGAGGGCAGCACACAGCACCTCCCTGCTGAGGCTTGCAGGACAGGAAAGTGAAACCCCCGCCTCAGCATCTGAGGACTGTGCACACAAGGAAGTGGCAACTGCTTCCCGGGTGGAGGCAGGGCCAGGGACAGCAGAGAATTGCAGGTTCACCAAGGCCTCAGCACCTCAGCCAGCAAAGCCGGCCTTGGCAGCCTCTGCGGGCATTCATGGCTCAGTTTCATATTCAGACAATCTGAAATAGCCGAGTCAGTGGGAAATCAATCATTTGTCTTTTGGGGCAGCCTGGGCCTGACAAGGAGTGAGGCTGGGAACACGCACTTTCTGCGAGAACCTCTCCCCACCTTCCTAGCATTCTTTTCAGCAAAAGGCAATGGGCAATCATTTGTCACCACTGTCATCTTCACCGGCAACATCTGAAGAATACTTCCCACGCACTCCTTCAGTCTCCAGGAATCACGCACGGTGGCTTTCAAGAGTTGGAGATGGCCTCCCTGCACAGCGGCACTCCACACATCAATTCTTTAGTCCGGCCTATTGACTGTTTTTCATTGATCACCTACAGGCCCCCTGCCAGGTGCTGCAGACGGCACAGATGCGACCCTCAGGGAAACTGAGGCCGGCCCCAGCCCAGGGCTGGAGCGAGGGCAGGTCAGAGACTGCAAATAGGAGGGGTGTGAATGGGGGTTGGGCCACAGGAGGCGGCCTGGCGCTCGGATGCGGTCGCGGCACACTGGGCTGACAGATGGGAATGGTGGGCACTGAGGAGAAGCAGGGCCTCCCCAGGGCGAGGGTCAGAACAAAGGCGCGGAGCAGAAGAGCACAGGAGCGGTTTGCGGCTGGGAGAAGAGGGGCTAGAGCACAAAAGGTATTCAGGCTTCCATTCTGCTGCTGCTTAATTAAACCAGAGGCCAGGGCCACGGAGGGGGGCGGCCGAGGCAGCTGCTCCGAGGACCCTCACGTCATCCTGGCCCACCACCCGCTTCCCCCTCTTGCCTCTCCACGATCACAGATCTTGGTGAGCAAGAGTGCTCAAGCTGGGGCGCCCAGAGGTTCAGGGGGCTGTGTGCAAGTCTGCCTGGGGTGTTACACCTAAGACACAGCTGAGGGTCCCTCTGCAACCGAGGGAGGGAACCTCATGAGGGGGCAGGGGTCCAACTTGACCAGGAGAGGGGATGAACCCAGAAGGAGGGCACTAGGCTCTGCCGCAGGGGAATGGACTGGAAGGAGATGGTGATGGACTAGGAAGCCACCTGCCTGGGAAACTCTACCTCAAGACCAAAGCAGCAGCTCCAGAGGCAGGTGACTTTCTCTGCTCCTCGGCTTCCCACTGGGAAGGAGTGACTTAACTCTGAGTATTTTTATTTCCTGTTGAATCTGGCAGAAGAAAGCCACAGGGGTCTAGATGGGGTTAGAGAAACATGGAAATCTAAAAAGTATGAATGATTTCCATCTCAATTAGTTGTCTTGATTTACTTGCAGAACTATTTTATTTCCTCCCACTCCAAACCTCTCTGTTCCCATGCAGGGCATTAGGCACGCCTGCCCAGTGCTTGCTACTGGAGGACATCTGATTTCTGGCTTCAGGATTATCTCAGGGCCTATACAAGCACATTCTGTGGGTGCTTGTTTATGTAGCTTCATTCTGGGCCACCGTCATTGAAAACAGGGGCAAATGATAGAAATCTTTAACTATACTTAAAAACCAAACCAAACAAACAAAAGTACCAGACTTCTGGCTATCCTTGGCAGACTTCTGTTCCCTCGCAACTGTACAGCTGCTGAGCTATACACATGGTATACATAAACTTTTCTATTTGATCTGCTATGAAATCTCACAAAATCACATGGCATTCTTCAAAAACCATGGTATCCTGGATTCTGAGGCGTTCACCTTTACTTGCTATTGTAATCATAATAATTTACTGATTGCATCATAGACACAGACAACCTTTCATCCAGACACTTAAGTTTGCTGGTTGTAATATTTCATATGCAAAACCAAATATTGTGAGCTGGGGATGCCATTCAGTTGGTAGAGTGCTTGCTTGCTTAGTGTCCTGGGTTTTGTTGTTGTTACTGTTTTTGTTTGTTTCTTGTCAACGTGACACAAGCTAGAGTTTTCTGGGAAGAGAAACCTCAACTGAGAAAACACCTCCTTCAGGTTGGCCTGTGGAAAAGTCTGTGGGTCATTTCCTTGATTTATGGTTGATGTGGGAGGACCCAGCTCAGCCTCTCCATGTGTGGTGCTACCCTGGGTCCTGGTCTCAAGAAGAAAGCCAGCTGAGCAAGAAGAAGAGCTTGCTCAGCAGCATCTCCACGGCTCTGCTTCAGCTCCCACCTCCAGGTTCCTGCCTGACTTGCTGCCCTGGCTCCCCTCCATGTTAGACTGTGATGCTGAAGTGTAAGCTGAATAAGCCTTCTCCTCCCTAAGTTGCTTTTGCTTATCAGAAATCTAAGAGCAAATTAAGGCACAAAGCCCTGGTTTCAATTTCCAGTACCACATAATCAGTCATTGTGCTGTGCACATGAAAGCCAACACATCTGGGAGGTAGAGACAGGAGTTCACGGTGAGCCTGGGCTCTGTGACATGGTCTCAAAACAAACAAACAAACAAACAAACAAACAAATAAATAAATAAAAGACTGTGGGTTCACACTTCCTTCACAGTGGGTTCTTTTGTGTCTTCATAAACAATCCACCACACTTTTCTTCTTTTTGATTGCCAGTAATTTTCCTAAGCAGAAACTGAACACTTGGGGCTTCACAGTGAAAGTACAATTATAAGGAAGGAAGAAGGAAGGAAGGAAGGAAGGGAGGAAGGAAGGAAGGAAGAGAGGGAGGAAGGAAGGAAGGAGGAAGAAGGAAAGAGGGAGGGAAGGAAGGAGGAAGAAGGAAGGAGGAGAAAGGAAGGAGGGAGGGGAGGAAGGAAGGAGGGAGGAGAGGAAAGAAGAAGGAAGAAGGAAGGAGGGAGGGAAGGAAAGAAGGAAGGAAGGAGGGAGGGACTGAAGGAAGGAGGGAGGAGAGGAAAGAAGAAGGAAGAAGGAAGGAGGGAGGGAAGGAAAGAAGGAAGGAAGGAGGGAGGGAAGGAAAGAAGGAAGGAAGGAGGAAGAAGGAAGGAGGGAAGGAAGAGAGGGAGGGAGGAAAGAAGGAGGAAGGGAAGGAAGGAAGAAAGAAGAGATGGAAGGAAGAAAGGAAGGAGGGAAGAGAGGAAGGAGGAAGAAGGAAAGAAGGAGGGAGGGAGGGAAGGAAGGAAGTAGGGAGGGAAGGAAGGGAGGGAGGGAGGAAGGAAGGAGGAAGAAGGAAAGAGGGAGGGAAGGAAGGAGGAAGAAGGAAGGAGGAGAAAGGAAGGAGGGAAGAGAGGAAAGAAGGAGGAAGAAGGAAGGAGGGAGGGAAGGAAAGAAGAAAGGAAGGAGGGAGGGAGGGAAGGAAGGAGGAAGGAGAGGAAAGAAGGAGGAAGAAGGAAGAAGGGAGGGAAGGAAGGAGGAAGAAGGAAGGAGGGAAGGAAGAGAGGGAGGGAAGAAAGAAGGAGAGGAAGGAAATGAAGGAAGGAAGGAAGAAGGAAGAGACGAAAGGAAGGAGGGAGGGAGGGAGGGAGGGAAAGAAGGAAGGAGGGAGGGAAGGAAGGAAGGAGGAAGAAGGAAGGAGGGAAGGGAGGGAGGAAGGAAGAAGGAAGGAGGGAGGAATGGAAGGAAGGAAGAAGGAATGAGGAAGAAGGAAGGAGGGAAGGAAAGAAGAAAGGAGGGAGGGAGAGAAGGGAGGAAGGAAGGACACTGCTATAAATCACTCCCAAACCTACACTGAGGGAAAGGCCACATGGTTCTTCACATGTGTCCCCGTCCCTCTGCCTTCTTCAAACTTCCGCCTCAAGCCCCAAGGAGCCTCCTTTCCTGTGGCCTCTTCATGTCTCCTGAGACAATCATAGGCTCTCTTTTGCTGTAAGTCCTCACATGCCTTGTCTGGGTACCCTGAGCATCCTTGGCATCTTTAGGGTCAACCGCCTGTGCCAGGTGAACAGGACGCTGGTGTACTTCACAAACGGACTGGTGCTGCTTCTGTAAGAAAGCCAGCTCAGCCATTCCCACTGGTCTGGAGCATAAAGAAGAAATAAGCTATAGAAGAAATAAGCTTTCTGCTCTCGCTCCAGGTCTTGCGGTTGTCTGGGGCTCCTGCGGTGACGGCTTCTCAGGGGCCACCCCCTGTGCACAGGAGCTTAGGAGAGAATTCAGCACCCAGGGAAGCCACCTTCCAGGGCTGGAGAGAGGACAGCCCAGAGCAGGGGGAAAGGGTTCCAGTCCCAGGGGGTCCTGGAGATCATGAGCCAGACAGGGCCCTCCCAGCCGCACCGGGCCAGGGCAGCACACTGTGCTCCTCAGGCCCCTGCCCCAGGCCTGGCTCACTGCTTCCCCAGCAGCTCTCACTTGCAGCACACTCGGCTTGACTGACGTCTGCAAGCTCCTCTCACCACCAGTCCTCCCGGGTATAACTACAACTGCTTGCCTTAAAATGCTCTTTCTCTCTCCCTCTCTCTCTTGCTCTCTCTCTTCCTTTCTCTCTTTTCCTCTCTCTCTCTTCCTTTCTTTCTTGCTCTCTCTCTCTCTCGCTCTCTCTCCACCCCTGTGTGACACCACTCACTGGAGCACACTGTCCCCTGCATTTACCCAGGGTCTGCTCTGCAGCTTCTGTGGTCACCTGCGAAACCCCAGGCCCTACAGGGAATTCATTCCTACACCTGAGGTGCTGTGTGCTAGGGAGGTGCCAGCTTGGCTGAATATGGACCAAGGAGGTTTTTGCTCTGGCTGGAGCAGGGACCAGCTGTGCTCCATGGCTCTGTCTGCCTCTTTTCCTGCCTCCATCTCTCAGCAGCCTCCTTTTAAAGGCCAGCAGAGCTGCCAGAGGCCTCCCAGCTCTCTCAGCTTCTGCTAAGGGCAGTGGGGTTCTCCTCACATGTGCTTCCTCCCAGTCACCCTCTCCTGGGTGTGACCCTGCCAGGCACTGAAGGATGTGTCTCTACACATCCAGGCTGGCCAGCGCTCACTCAGCACCATCTGAAGACCCTCGACTCGGACTCACACTCACATCTTAGTCTCTCAAGCTCCTCTGCAGAAGCCCCAGTCTGCGAAGGGTCTGGGTGCCGGGGTTTCCCGGTGGCTCCTAGCAGGTGTTTTCTTCGCACACTGTACTCCTGAGTCTTGGTTTAGAAAGTGCACCCCGCTTTCTGAATCAGCATCCAAGATCAAATGAACCCCATTTAAGGGAAACCACATGACAGAATAGGCAGGTATGTCAGGACCCCAATTCTGTGGGTCCATCACCTACCAGCACATGAAGCCCCCAATCCCCTTTGGCTGAGTTCAAATAATGAGAAAGAAAGAAATTTACAAAATGAACAATGCAGAAAGGGGTAAAGAAGACAGAGGAAGAATCCGACGGTTAAGGAGACAAGAGAACATTGTTGTTCTGCTCTGGTCAATGGCATGAGGGACAGCCCGTCCATCAGAGCCCACAGGGAGCGCTGCCCTGTCTGCGGCTTGCGGTCCTCCTGGTGCACAGCAATCAGAAGCGTGAGTCCTCCCAAGGACGCCAGCCTGAAGATTTCCCATGATCCCTGTCCTAACAACTGAGCTGGCAGATCTCAGGCACCACAGAATGCATTCCATGACCCTTCTTCCATGTCCCTCTCTGTCCTTCCCTGACCCCCACCATTAGGAAGCTGGCTACAGGAGACCCTGTCTGACAGAGGACTGAGCAGCCTCTCCTGTCATCTCAGTCACCCTCAAGGCCCCACCTAGACAGCACCTGTACCTCCAAATAGTCACAAGCCATGAGGTGAGGGGGTCCCTATTCCCTGTCTTCTGCCTGACCTTCTACCATGGAAGGACGTTGGTGACAGGACAAGGCCCTCATGGGTATGGGTGCCAGCTGAGTGCTGTGGTCAGAGTGTCCAGCCCAGAAGCTGCTGCCCTATCATGGTTCACAGGCAGGGGTTACTGGGCATTCAGGGAAAGTCATGGGGCAGCTGGCATCAACTTTGCTCCCCTGTCAAACAGGGTGGTGAGGATCTCAGCTCCTCAAGTGGTTTGGGGGCCATCCTTTGCAGAGCTGGCTGAGGGACTGGGATCGGGGACTGTGGGAAGGGAACCCCAGACGGACAGCCCTGGGTGGGCAGTGGCCAGCTGAGTGGGTCCAGTGGCCAGTAGAGATGGCTTTCCCTTGATTCTAGCAATAAAACCAACAAGGTAAGCTAGAATCCTGCCCATGCTTTGGAGAGGACTCAGGCTTCTGGAGATGCCATTCGCCTACGCTGTACCATCAGACAGCAGAGGGAGCCCAGAAAAGCCACCTCTGCTATATAGTAAGGCTGAGTTAAT
Organism: Rhombomys opimus; assembly: GCA_010120015.1. Taxonomy (NCBI): domain Eukaryota; kingdom Metazoa; phylum Chordata; class Mammalia; order Rodentia; family Muridae; genus Rhombomys; species Rhombomys opimus. The sequence continues at coordinate 2,292,870 of REGO01000208.1, forward strand.
GCCCTTCAGTCCTTCTGTCTGATAATAAGCCACACACACACACACACAAATCAAACAGCACCATATTAACCAAAAGAAAGCATCAACCCGGCCTCAGGACATTCCTGAGCTGGCAACTGCAATCCCTCTAACTTCCACGTGTCTCGGTGAGTGGCTTGCAATTTTAAATCATGTCTGCCTAGAGGAGCGGCTTGTGGTTTAGGATGGGAAGCATGCTGTACTTGCTCGCATGCTTCTTTGGCCATCCTCCGGATTCTGGGGTTCTCCGAGGTCCTGTCTCATTTCAGAGCTGTGCATTTCTTGCCCGGATGCCTCTGTAGAACAGGCATGCAGGTACTAATTTGGAAACCATATGCTTGGTACGTTAAAGTTTCTGAGAAGAGTGAACTCCAAATAGCTGCTCTCTGGAACAACGCTCGGGCCTGAGCATGCAGGAGCATTCTGGTCACTGAGGCTTAGCACACAGGGAGTGGAGCCATGCCTTGGACACTGGGGACTAATGGGCAACCCTCCCTTTGCCACACTTCCTTGCATGCTCACATTCCACCCTCAAGATACATGCAATTTGGTACCAATTAAATGGTCGCTTAGCATCTGCTTAATTTATAGGAAGGACCAGTAATGTTTCAGGACATCACAGGCCCGGGCAGAGCAGGAGGAGGACTCCTTGGAGGAGCCAGCTGCACTGGCGTAGGGGCAGGTGGCAGAAATTCTGCCTACACTCAGTAACATTTGCAAAGATAGAAGAGAAACACCCCAATTCTCAGGGCTGACTATTCAGTAAGCAGAACTGTCACTAACAACATCAGATTTTAGGGTCTCTGTCTAATTTTGAAGCAGGAGAGAGTTTGCTTTGGGGATATTTGCACAAAAATATTTCAACCTGAAAATTTACTCATAAAGCCAGGACAGCTATCTGAAAACACAGAGCCAAGTCAAATGGGAAAGGCTTTCCTGAAAGCTGTGGTGAGGTCAAGTGCTTCCGGGGAACTCACTGTTTCTGACTTCATTAGAGCAGCCAGTGCTTTCCTCATTTGCGTGGCTAGTGACCACACCAGTTATGGAGAACTCATAACTCCTCTGGCCTGTGTGGGTTCCAGCACACTGTGTGGCTCTCTCTCTCTCTCCTCTCTCCCTCTCTCACACAGGTGGGTATATACATACAAATACATGGGAAGAAAAATGAGCATGTTGAACTCACCTAGACAGAGCAGGGTCTGTTAAGTCATGGGAGAATGAGCCAATGGGTAACCTCAGCAGAGGAAAGCAGGGCATCAGCACAAGTGCACGGAGCAAAGGGCAGTGCTCACATGGCCCGGTCATCATGTTAATGATCATTGGCTAACAGAGGCGCAGCAGCCAGGGCACACACTTAGGGATGATCTGCAGGCGGTCCTGCAGCTTGATGCGCCCTCTCCTCTGGGGTTAGTTCCAAAGGCCTCCAAGTGCCACAGGAAAACCTGCTGGGTATTGTGAATTAAACCATCAAAAGGGAAGTTGCTGAACATTCTGCAGGAGTCTCTATCCCTATGTCGGAGGGAGAGTGGGCAGCAGCATACGTAACTCACTGCTCAGAGATGATCAAAGCCTCAAAAAAAAAAAAAAAAAAAGCAGCATTCAAAGGGACTCAGAGAGGAAAGGCGAGGATGTCTTCTAATCACCTAACAACTTATTTTTGGCACAGTTTTTACCCAATCACCTTCCCTAGAACTAGGACACCTGCACGAACAGGAGGCAAGAAGTACCCGAGTGCCAGCCAGCACCATCCGGTGCCCGTGGAAAAGCGGGCACATGGGTGTGTTCATACAGGCATGTACGCATGTAAGCACACACACAGCATTTGAAGCCCATTTGAAAGAAAAAGCAGTTAACGGAGGGTTTTTTGTTTGTTTGTTTGTTTGTTTGTTTTGAGATGATGAAGGACAGATTTAACCCAAGCATGTCTTATGAATTTATAAGAAAAACAACACTTACTGAAACAATGGGAGAAGTTCTGCCGGCATGCACAGTGACCATGAACTTAAATGTGCATTTTTGCCTTCAGCCCTCTAATTTAAAAGCATGCACAAGTCAGACCTCACTGATGACATCACTGATGCCCTGGACCAAGATCAAATGTAAGAACAGGTCAAGGAGATTTGGTTCTCAATAGGGGAGGGAGGGAGAGAGAGAGAGAGAGAGAGAGAGAGAGAGAGAGAGAGCACTCAGAAGTTGAGAACGCTCCCTGCTCTTCCAGATGGCCAGAGTTTGCTTCCCAGCATCCATGCATGGTGTCTTACAACACCTGCTGCCCTGGTTCCTGGCATCTGACACCCTCCTCTGGCCTCTGTGGGTTTCAGCACACTGTGTGGCTCTCTCTCTCTCTCTCTCTCCTTCTCTCTCCCTCTCTCACACAGGTGGGTATATACATACAAATACATGGGAAGAAAAATGAGCATGTTTACAGATATTTGTAATACAATCTAATAAGTTACATTCCAGAGTGGCTGGGGGCCATTTGAAGATGGTCACTCACAGTGCATGGCCTCCAGGGTTATGCACAAGGACGGCGGTGGTGGAGGACACAGCCTGCCCACCTGTGCTGCAGAAAGGGCCAGCCACAGAGGGGCCTCCCAGAAGACGCTCTCACCACACCGACCTGTGCTACCCAGCAGGAGGGTTCTCCTTTTGGGCTGAGGAGAAAGGAAAGTTGCAACCAGAGGCAGTAAGTCTGGCCCAAAGCCCTCATCTCTGCCTCCCCTCTCTCCACGGTCAGAACACCTGCGATCTACCCCACCTTCTCCCTACACAGGCGTTGGGCTCCTCCACTTCCAAAGTAACATCACTCTCTGTTGGTGATCACACCTAGTGCTGCCAGCCACCAACATCCTGGAAACTTTTAACCTGCTCACACCAGAGCCCTTTTCCTCTTTAGAGACATGAACTGTTTTGTTTTTCTGTCATGTCCCCATGAAATAAAGCACAATGGCAACCTGTTCAGTTGTCCTTGTGATCACTGAAGAAATACGTGACAAGGCCTATTCATAGCCTCAATTACAGAATAAGCAAATATGGAAGCACAAATACCTCTCATATATATATATATACATACATACATATATATATATATATATGAATTGGCAATGAAATTTATGCTAGGCAAGTGCTCTACAGCTGAGGTACACCCTCAGACACACAAAGATTTAATAGTAGATGCATTAATTCAAGAGGACCCTTTCCCTGAAATTTACAGTTGCTTGTTTATAGTTTAATTTTTTATGACATGTATTTATAGAGGGGTCGTGCCATGTTGTGTTTGTGGGGGGTAACTGTGAGAGTTGCTTCTCTCCTTTTACCACGTGGGTTCTGGGCATCGGTTCTTTCACTGAATCATCCCACAGACTCTCAATTTGCTTTTTTTTTTTTTTTAAACTTTTAAGAAGACGTTTTCAAATGAAGGTTGTTTCAATAACAGCTATGGAAAATGCAAAGCCATAAGGCCGCATCCATGGTTTCACATTTGCTTCCTACTCCCACATAACTGTTCCTTGAGCAACCACAAGTGCGAGCCCTCAGTATACCCAGCTAAACCCAGAGCTGACGACCACGTGATCGCCACGTGCTGAGGCCGGCGCTGCTGAAAACAAGCCAAAGCGAGAGGACTGTACAGCGCATGCTCCTTCCAAGAAGCATGGGGATCAGACGGGGCGCGGACGCATCCTATGGGGTAGTGTGCTATATGGGTATTTAGCAATTTCTTCATAAATAAGCTCAACAGAAAATTCTTTCAATCATTTCACTTCCAATTTTTTCTAGATTATATTTTTGAAGGAAAAGTTTTCCCTGTCTTCTTTTTATTAATCTGGTTTGAAGAAAAGCACACATTTCATTTATTGTCAGGATTACAGATTCTTATTAAACAAACCAGAGCTCATTATAAAATCAATATCAACTTAACCACCATGCCCCCAGGAGGAACACAAAAAGGTCACTAAGAAATTCAAACAGTTTTCTTGCTGCAAGGACATGATTTTAATTACAGATACTATTAATTAGAGCTGTCACTGGGAAGAGGGTTTTTATATTTGTTGTTGTTTTTAATTATCACAAACTCAGTCATAAGTATGCATTTTCTACTCACAGTTTTATAAAAATTAGTCATTTCTGCATGCAAGTCCAACCTTTCATTCTATCAATATTTTATATTTGAATTTCAAAGTATATCAAAGGATGCCATGCTTTCTAGAAACCTCTGTCCTATGATCTCTGTCTCTCACACACAGAACTGGCGAGTGTGATTATTTATTTATGCTCTGACACTAGCTTGGCCCTGGGGACCTGGCATCCTCTATTGATGGTCTTGCTCAATAGAATTTCTGGGTAAATTCTTACTAGTTTATGTGACATTTTTTTCCAGGCTGCTTCTTCAAACATGGTTTTTCTTTGGCTTTGAAGCAAAGCTATGTGTTCTGTGCCTGAAATGCCATCTTCAATGCATTTGAAGTTGCCATTTCTTTATAAGAAAAAGATCATCCTGACCAGGCTTGTGACCCCCTTCAGAAAACCAGAGCTGTTCTCCATCCAGTGATGATGATAAGAATTTTGAAATGGGAGCAAAAGCTGTCTCCTCATCTCTTTTAAGCACAGGGGCTTTATAAATTCTTCTCAACTTGCCATGTGGGGCAGAGGCAGGACAGCCACAGAGCAAGCTGCAGCCAGTGCAGACTAGCTGAGGGCAGCTACTGAACAGTGGGTATTTCCTGGAGAACCTGAGAGTTCACTGAAGCAAATTTGACAACAGGGCAGACAGCATTTGCCTTATATATATTGTGACATGTGAGCTACCGACAAGACGTTACACAGCATAGCCTAAAAGACAAATGATTCAATAAATGAGAGGAAAATCTTACAAATGCATATTGATTAAACTTTCAAAAGTAGCAATCAGGTGAGTTATTTAATATTCCTAAATAGGAAATACTTAGATTTAAATGATATTTTATATAAAGAAAGTTGAATTCCCTGATATCTGTTCTATATCTCCTGGGCTTGCATTGCTGGCGAGTGAAGTCACAGTTTCATCATAGAAAGTCATTAATTATGAAACATACACTACCGAGCTCCCCCAAATTATGGGATGTTGTTTACACTTCTTGTGTTTGAACCTGCCTCTCAGGTGCCTTCAGGCTCCTCTCTGGACTGTCTGTGTTCCCAGCACACACCTGCCACTGCTGCGTCATGAAGACGCGTGCACTTCACATTCCATTTATCAGCATTAGGCTTCCCTCCCTCTCTCGGGGTAGCAGCGGAGGGTGTCAACAGAGCAGGTCCAAAGATCCCTTCCTGTAAGACCCCAAGGAAGCTGATGGTGTGAGAGCCATCTTCAAACATCTACACAATCAATTCACATTGCCACTATTGCGTGTTTCATTAATAGTGGCCACATTAAGATACAGATGATGCATAATTCATGCATTGTGCTTTTTCCACATTTCTAATTAGCAACCTACTTTCACAGCCAGCACAAGACTGTTCAAGAACGGGGTAAGATTAACACAGAGCCATAAAATCGTGGTTGCAAGGTATTTACATGAATGCTAATGAGAAGCCTCAAATTGTCGTCATAAAAGAGCCCAAACTATGAGTTAATGAAAGAGTGTAAAGAATGAATGGGGGGGCACAGCTACCACCAAACAGAGTGTGCTAAATGCAACAGGGTGCTTTGAAAAGTTGTCTTTACCTGGTAGGCTTCAGTGGCATCTGCGCTGGGGTCACCTCCTAGTCCAGACAACTTATCCTTCAGCTTATAGTGCGAGTTGTGACGGACACAGTAGGCAAGGCTGGAAGCCAGGAGCACCCCCAGGATGCAGGCGATGGAGAGGAAGGTGAGCACAATGAACTTGGTGGAGTCCTCTTGCTCTTCCTGGGTCGGCAGGAGCTTGAGCTTCCCTTTCTGGGGAAGGAGGAGGGCGGGTTAGTGCTCAGGACGTGACAGAGCAGAAGCAGAGCCTCCCCACCCCATGCAGGACTCCACGCTTACCACGGCATCAACACAGGGGGAAGGGGGCGTGCAGGGCAGGTTGGGAAAGAAACTCCAACGCCACAGCACCCCCAAACTGTGAAGCACAAGGCAAGAGCAAACTCAATGGTGGGCTTTTCCAAACTTAATGTAACACATTTGGTGCCTAATTGGCTACTTCAGGTAAAACAGTGTGCGTCCTTTCTAGGCAGGTTGTCCAGAGACTACAGCTCAGCACATGTGTGGCAGAGGTGGGTAGTGTTAATAGAGCTAAAAACTGCCCAGCCCCAATAGAGGGCACTGGCCTGAGTCAGCCAAGCTCAGGGCCTTGGTTCCTGGCGCTGAAAGCATTCTATGGGCTAGCCCAACCACCCAACCACCTCAGCCACTCTGCGTGGGATGCAAGGCTCAAACTCCAGCTCCCGGTGCTGAACACTGTGCCTTAAAAGAGGACAGGGTATTTAAGAACAGGGGCGCCCACTTCTCATCTCGGGGGCGTAGGTGAGAAAATCCTTTCCTGCAGTCACTCAACTCCAGGGCAGATAGCCAGATAGCGCCCCCCTCATTAGCTTCATTAGGAGGTGTATTAGCAACAATTAAACACGCCACAGGAAAATGGAAGGGCCGCAGGCAAATCGCCCAGGACTCCCGGCCAGCAACCCCCACAATTACTCGGGAAATGAATGGAAGAGCACGCCCTGCCTCCGTCCTGGTTGCTACGAGAGGAGAACAATTAGCGAACTCCTTTCCGCCGCCTAATTTCGCGTGGTAACAAAATGGATTTTTCCCCATGAATGCCTGGCCGGCCTATTCATTATCTCTCTTCTATTAGTAATTTTCTGCTCTGCTTTCAGCCTTCCAACTCTTCGTTTCCTCCAGTCTCTGAGTGTACACAGTGTCTCTTATGTCAGCCCGGGCCCATTTTTATCTTGTAATCATAAAGGCCACCAAAGCAATTATCGCTGGTCTTGACTGGAAAAGCTGGTCATTAATTAGCCTGCTTTTTTGCCTTCGGTGCGCGGATTAGCGGGCGCCGGGACCGAGTTAATGGAAACGCGGGTTAAATGAGAAAAAACGCTGGGATTTCCTGCCTGGGTGCGCGGCTTGGTTCTGCTTGCCTCTGGACCTGGGAGGTTCCTGGGCTGCAGCAATGGATGGACAGAGAAAGGAAAGGAGACCAAAGGCCAGGCCGAGGGGACCATGGGGGGGGGACCAGCAGACCTGGAACAGGGACGCCTCGCCCCGGCCTGAGTGGCCAGCACCCAGCGGCTGCCGCGGGCCAGGGGCACACAAGGACGCGGAGAAGGCTGTGGGACCTTCCTCCTCTTTCCAGGCTTCCTCCTGGGTCCCCTCCCCCTTCCACTCCGGCCCGGCCCATACAGGAGTGCTTCTAGAAAGAAGTCGGGGGAGTCTCGCGTCCCTCTGCCGAGCCAGCAAAGTCCCCTTTTCCAGTTTCCAGGCTACGCGTCTTTGCCCGGCACCTGCAGGCGCCCAAACCACACAAATAACTCTTTCGGCCAGTGCCTCCGTGGCCCACAAGGCTGTCCTTCTCACAGGACAGGCAACTGGGTGCAGAACGCGTAAGAGCAAGCCATTTCTCGGCCAGGGAGCCCAGGCATCGCTTGCAAAGCAGAGCAGCATGCTCCCCAGGGTTCAGAGAGGTCCCAGGCCTGTCAGGGCGGGAGCTGGTCACACTCCGCCCCATCGGTGGCTGCCTTCCCGGCCGCCCCAGCCTGTCTCTCCTCTTCTCAGAGTACCACAACAAAGACAGTGGAAGGGAGACGGCTCCAAGAGCTCCTGGGCTGCCGCAGGGGTCCCTGAGCCAGGGTGCAGCTCAGGCTTTGGGTGGACCTGCCCCGCGTGGCACTGGAACTCCATCCTCCCTAACCTCCTCACTTCCAACATGAAGCATCTCAGCTTTAGGTTCTCAGATAGCTCTAAGTACCAGCCACAGAGAGCCATACCGACAGCCCATCAGTATGCTCTGCTCTGCACCGGACCCACGCCTCCACAGCTCCACATCGCCAAAGGCCCAGAGGAAGAGCACAATTGCTGCCAGGTTGACGGTAGTGCCAGCTGAGCGGGCACTCAGGGGCCACAGGAAGAGGCAGGTGGTGCTCCAGAAGTGAACCTGGCCCCAGACTGTGGGACAACCACACCCCGTGAACAGCCTGGCACGGAAAAAGAGGAGGAGGTGTCGCAGCTCAGCAGACTTCATCCTTCTAGGTTCCGCTTTAAACCAGTTGCTGCCTCAGCTCCTCCTGGCTGCCTCTCCCCTAGGGCACCGGGACTTACTGAGACTCAACCAAACTGTCAAGGTGAGAGCAGAAACCCATTCTCCCTGTACCATCCAGGAGAACTGAAGAGAGAGGGCCACCTGCACGGGAGTGCCATCAGCTTGCCCAGGCCTCCATTCTGGGCCTGAGGAGTGGCTGGTGCCCAGGGCTAGTGCCAACTATACTGCTGTCCCCAGACCCCCTTAGCCACCTGGGAGGGGACTCCCACCACTGGCAGAGGACCCAGATCTGAAGCTATGGGCTTCTGGGCACGGATAGGAGGGTACCCTGGAAGATGGGCAGAGTGGAGGCTGAAGGGGAGAGAGGTCTGATAGAGGGGTAAGGTGGACTCCTTTGAGTCGATATTGAGGTCTGGATTTTCACTGACTGATGTCATCTCAAATGTGAAAATGATCTCTTAGGGGTTCCCTGTTAGTTCATGAATCTTGATGTAGTAGCCCACTCCCAGGTTGCTTAGGCACCTGGGATGTCATTATTGGTCTCTCATAGGGACCCTCTCTTGCTGTCTTGCCCCTCTTTCTTCAGGGTGCCCACTTCCTCTTCTCTCTCTCTCTCTCTCTCTCTCCTTCTCCCTCTCTATCTCTCTGTCTTTTTCCCTCTCTCCATCTCTGTCCAATAAACTCTTTTATATCATATTTATTGTACATGTGTGACATCATTTTTAAATACTACCATTCTCTGTCTGACAATACCTCCAAATGCCCTGCCCTGGAGGGTGGAATGGGATGGGGAAGAGCTGCCAGCTTTGGATCAGGCCATAAGAATCCTAGAAGAAATAAAATTTCCTAAAACTCCTTATTTTAATGTCAGCTGAACCTCCTTTTCTAGGGATAGTGGCTGAGTTAACCTAACCTCCTTTCACCTTTCTCTTTGTGGAGCTAAAAAACAAATTTAAAAATACTTGTTAACTTGGAGCCTCGAGAGAAAAGGTGAGCCCACCGGAAGCTTCAAAGTGAGCTTGTCCCTGTGCTGGCCCGAGTGCAGCTGGTATGTGCCTGGTCCCTGTCACACTGGTGACTTCCAGGGAGGAGCAGCTTGGTGTGGACCACAGGCGGCTTTCCTGGGCCTCCCGGATGATAGCCTGGACTAATTAAAGACATCTTATCAGTCTTGACTTGAAATTGAAAGAAAATGATGTTTAAATATTTATGACTTGACATTTACAGTCAGATGTCTTTTAAACTCATAACACCTTCTGCACAGTGGAAGATCTTTCTGAAAGTTTGGAGCAGCTCTGAGACACTCTCAGAAGCAAGTTGTTAGAGGTGCTGGGGGGAGTCTGTGTGCACCTAGCATACAGAAGGCACAGCACTATCAAGTAAGTTTCCAGCAGCGGAACAGGGCGGGCAGAGGTGATCAGGAACAATCAGGCCCAGGCTGCAGCAGTTCAGAGGCAGGCCGGGTGAGGGAGAACTGAGTGTGAGCATGTCCTGCTCCCTGGGCACCTGCAGCTCTGCAGACTTAGACTATGCAGTATTGCAAAAGCTGTGAGGCCAAGTCAGCATGGCGTGGGAGGGCCAGGTCACGGAGCCACTCTTGGAAATCATCTACAGGCCTGGTGCCCTGGCTGAGCTCAGCCCTCCCACTGCTGCCTGAAACGCACTTGTGCTGTCAGTGACAAGACTTCTGAGCCACCCCTGACAATCACCCTTATAACTTTTTAAAATGTTTGGTAAGCTGAGGGGAGTGGGATTCAAGACGTAGAGTCAACTGTGAGAACTAAGCCACACCAACACAGAACTCTATGGTGAACAAATGTAGACATGGTACCAAGACAAAGATTTCCGGCAAGGCTGTGTATCACAGCCAATTCACAAGAGCCAGGCATCTGAGCCTCTGACTTGCAGTTTAAAATCTGCTTGCACACACACACACACAAAAGTTATGGGCATAAACATGCAGCGTCATTAACACCACATTTCTGTTGTTGACACACTCACTGTGGCATTTCTAAGGAACCTGATTTGCAGCCTTGCTCCAGCTCCCGGCTGTATTAACACACCACCCCCAACTCCAGGCACACACTTTGATTTGCAGAGGCCTTTACTAAAGATAAGGTGAACGATATGTCCCTCCCTCTCTTTTAGGGACTCATGGTATTATGACTGCAAAACCTCCCCCATGGGAAACAGAAATTAGTCTCAGAGGCTATTAATGAGTTACTGTAACAATTTGTTCTTGGCTAGATGGGCATCTTGGAGAATTATTTGGAAATTTCTTCCTAAATTTACTAGGCTATATTTATTAAAATGTAGCTGCTATCACTTTAAAACTGATTACAGTTTTTAGCGAAGCATTTTTTCAAGCCTGGACAAGTGACCAAACTTTAAAATGGGGAGAGGAGAAGGGTGTCTTGAAATATTTTAAAGTATTTTTTAAAGCTGTTAACTGAACTATTTTTAATTTGGAATTTGCCACAGAATTCTAATAAATGAGAGAAGTCAGGCGGAAATAATCATGTATTAATTCTCTGCATTACAAAATCTTTTCAGAAGCTATTATCAGAGCAAGAGGCACTGCGGTCTGAATTCAGGGTGGGAGAAGGCCTTTGTGCAGCTGAAAGCTATTGTTCCCCTCTACAGATGAAATTGTACTTGCAAATCTGCCATTCAAATGGCTTAAAAAAGCTTATATGGGCAAAAGAATCTCCCAAGAAATAATTATTTTTAAACATAAACTTCAATGAAAATAAGTTAGGTGCTGATTTTTAAAAAGGCTGTTTGTTGAAATTTTTAGGCACACACGTAAGTGAATATACAAAAAAATAATAACTTATTTGCTATCTTGAAGCACTCCTAAAATAGTTGTTCTAGAAAATCGCTCTGTTTTAGACTGGGGAAGATTCATGATACTGATGTCGAAAGCGAGGAAAGAGCACTCTGAACTCACTCTGAGCATTGCTTTTTAACCACAAATCGTCCAGGGTGGAGGAAGCAGCCAGCGTGGAGAACAGGCCAACATGGGTCAGTCCAAAGAGGAGACGTGCCCCTCGCGTTTTCAGATCCACTGGCTGCCTCTCCATTACATCAGAAATCAAAACCCGCCGGGCACCCTCCGCGCGCGAGAGCGCTCTCTCGGCCTGTGTGAGGCCTGGCGTGCCCACATGCTCGCCTCATGGTCAGGAGTTTTCTAGGGAAATGTCCTGCGACTGAAGAGGGACATTTGGCCACCGGCCTGCTCCAGTCCCGGCCTCCCCCCAACGCGGAGAATCAACTCCCTTCAAGACTGGGTTATCTTTTTTTGTCTTCACCTGCTTCCCCTAGGCGGGGAAGGCCTTGGCGGAGGATGGCTGGTCAGGCCCTGGGTCTGGAGACCCGGGAGCTGAGCTTGGGTCTCCGGAAGCTGACGGCATGGCCATGGCGGCAGTCCTCAGTCCCCTCCCCCACGCCGGGAGGCTGACCGCACAGGCCTCAGCTTTCTCACCCCTGTTCCCTTGTCCCCCCACCCCCTAATTCCCAAGATCCTTGCCGAGGTCGTGGAGATCAGACCACAGCTCAGGACACAAAAGGTCGAGGATTCCTGGGAGCCTCGGGTATTCACAACCCCGAGAGGGTCCTAGCTGGGACAATGCCGCGGCCCAGCCTCCCGGGCCACAAAGCGCGCCGGCCAGCCAGCCAAGGGGAAAAGGATTAACGTCCCCAACTACGCCCGTGTCCATCCAAGAATACCCAAAGTATCTGGCACCACCGCGGCCGACCAGCACACCCGCCCGGGGCCGCCGTGCTCTCGGGAGCCGAGCTGGGCAGATAGGCAGGGGCGGGTGGGCATTGCCTCCTGTGTGTGCGGAGAGCAAAGATCTTCCACCTTCTTTCTCCGCTTCCTCACATCTGCTTGATCCCTAAAATCTGTCTGTCCCGGCTTGGTGGAAAGCGATAGGACCGCTAAGCCCTTTATTCCAGGCGGGAAGGCTCTCGGGTGACGAGCGGGCCGGGTACCAAAGGAAGCCCGAGGTCTCCCGCCTTCAATGGACAACTGAAGAGCGGAGCAGAGGCGCGCAGAGGGACGGGACCCTGGCGGGCAGAGGCGCGCAGAGGGACGGGACCCTGGCGGGCAGAGGCGCGCAGAGGGACGGGACCCTGGCGGGCAGAGGCGCGGCGCTCGACAGGTGCACCGCCGCGCAGCCAGCGCTACCGACGGATGAGCAGGGCCCTGGAGACCCCGAGGCTGCCCCTCTTCCTTCAAGCGGTCCAGCCTGGAGCGTCGCGGTGCAACGAAGACGCAAAGGGACTCTAGCTTTAAAGTCAATGCTGTCGACTTGGAGGACTACCCAGCTGTCTGGGGGAGCAGCTTCCGTAACCGCAAATCAGGCGGGTTTTCAGAAGCGAGCCGGCAGTCAGAAAGGAAAGAAACAAGCTCTTGTTCAGACAGCTCTGAGTCAGAAGTTTCTCTGGCGAGCGCGCGACCGCCCCACCTGGCGGGGGTTCTCTGATGGATAGAGGGTGGGAGAAAGCACAGGTTCCCCTTGGGTAGGAGGAGGGGGGAGCTCGGAGGTGCTTCTTTGAGAGGCTGGGTTGGGGGGGGGTAACCACACTCTCCTGGACCGCCCCACCTGCTTCGCTAACGCTCCGCCCCGGGCCCACTCCGACCTCTTAACTGGCTGCCAGCTGGGATGGCATAGAGGCACACTCTGGGACCCCAGAGAGGAGAGCAAAGAGATTTCCAAAATGTAGTCAGAGGAAAACGATCCACACGGGTCTCCTCTATGCCGCTACTCATCCTGTCCTTCATCCATCCTCCCTCTTTCCCCATCATACCCGGCTCCATCTCTGTGTCCGCACCACCTCGCATCCCTGAGGCCGTTTTCTCCAACTTCTGAATTTCTGAGAGAGCCGTCCTTGTGACAAGCCGAGAGGAGTCCTCCAGGGGAGAACTCCTACGGCCCACAGTCCCATTCTCCCCCGGAGAAGTCTCCAGGAGGTGCAGGCTCAGGGCATCTCTCTCTCCCTTCTAATCTGTGCGCTCAGAAAGACCTGCCACCATGGGCTCTCTGCCTCCGCCCCACCTGGAGACAATTCCAAACGCGGGTCTTTCCTGGCCGAGCCTTTGACACGTGTGCTGCGGTGGCGACAAGTCAGTTATCCCCTGAATTAGGCGAGATGCCCCTCGAGCACATCCTCACCGCGTGGAGGGCTGTTCCGCGCCCTGCTGCCACCGTGCGTGGTGATGCCTGGGGAGCCTCTCTTCAGCCCTCCTGCCCCACCCCGCTCCTGTCTCCTCTGCCAGGGCCCACCCGACCGCCCCTCTCGGCGCTCACGGCAGGGCTGGCCACCCCTGGTTACCTGCGACTGGGCGGACGCTGGGTGCCCAGGGGAGCAGGAAGAGGTGGGGGTGTGCGCCCGGCCCAGCGGCTTCGGGGCGCAGCGGCCGCGGCCGCAGGCGACAGCGCCATCCTCGCAGCCAACCGCTTCCCTGTGTCGGAACCACTGCGGAGCCGGGCAGTCCTGCTTCGGACCACAAACTTCTCCGGCGGCGGGTGGAGACAAAGGTACCGCGCGTCCCGGCGGCGGCGGCTCCCGCTCGCAGCCGGCGGGTGCAGACAGTTCTGGGAGGCCTCTGGGGCGGCCCGGCGTGCTCCGCCCCGGCCCGGCCCCCCGGCTAGGCACGACGGGTCCCGACGCTGCGTGGGCGGGTGCAGGGCTCGGCCCGGACGGTCCCCGCAGGCGGCCGGCCGCGCGCGCAGCTCCAGCCCGCACGGCCGCCGCGCCCCGCCTTATATCCGGCCCCGCGCGCACCCGGCCGGCGGCGGCGCGGCTCGCGGCCCAGCCACCGGTTGCTATAGCGATGTCGTCGTCCCCCCCCCCACATGTTGCTGACAGCAATTGGCTAAGGGGCCGCTGCTCTCCATACACCCTTATCCGCCCCACACTATGAATGGACATAAGCTTTGTCAGTCATTGGTGAGGCGCCGAGCCGGGCCTGCACCGGTTCTTTCTTTCAGTCTTTTCTTTCATCCCTGAGTTGCACTTTATTCTGGCCAAGTTCGGAGTAGCACTGGGGTGAGGGAGTGAGGCCTTGGCTAGAAAACTGCCCTTTGCTCATTGCTGCGTAGAAACTCTCCAAAAGGAAAAAAAAATACAGTAAGACAAGCCTTTTCTCGTCTTTCCCATCAGAAGCACGCTAATTACCTGGGACACGCTAATTACCCCACACTGTACAGGGACCCCAGTTTCTAAGACCAACATGCTCACAGGAAGCAGCCTGTTGAGAGCAGGTACCAACGAGAGTTTGCCACTATTTGGTCCATGCGGCCGCTCGCCCAACATGCTGCTCTGAGACAGCAATGAAATCCCAGCAATTCTTCCAGCATCCTTATGCTCTTGGCTCTTGTGCTTTCCCTAACCGACACCCTCCCCGCCGTGTGTGTGTGTGTGTGTGTGTGTGTGTGTGTGTGAGAGAGAGAGAGAGAGAGAGAGAGAGAGAGAGAGAGAGAGTCGCTGGAGCCTACCCAGTTACTTGACTCCCAGCGCAGACCCGAGGCGGGAGTCCGAGTGGGTTTGTGCCAGCCAAGAGGTTTCCCTTCCCTGAGCGCTGACTCTTCGCTAGCGCAGCACGCTCCCACTCCCTCCTGACTCTTGCTTCCCACCCCTTGTTTGCCCCAGGGGCGAGGCCACAGGTTGGGCACCCTGGTGTGCCGCTCCCCCAAGGAGGGGCCAGGAGCCAGAGAGCCCAAACCCAACATCTGTGCGCACAATGCGCTCTTCAAGGCCCACAGCTGCAGGAACAAGGGGAAGAAGGAAAGTGTGGGGGAGCGGAGCCTGTCATACGCAGATGACAGTCTGCGAGGGCTCTTTAGTTCCTCTTTTTCTGGAAACCCCTCCGCCCCCCTCCGCCCCATCCCTTCTCCTGCTGCCTTCCCTTTGTTCCCTGCACTTGGGACAGCTGGAGACAACGGTGGCTTGCACCACCGACACACCCCGCGCACACCCGGAGGCCCAGAGCCTCGTCCTGGGCCC
The DNA here is from genome assembly GCA_010120015.1 of Rhombomys opimus. Lineage (NCBI taxonomy): Eukaryota > Metazoa > Chordata > Mammalia > Rodentia > Muridae > Rhombomys > Rhombomys opimus. Next base: position 2,308,118 of record REGO01000208.1, read on the forward strand.
GGACAAACTCTGTAGCCCCCACTGCAGCTCAGGTGGGGAAAGGTTGGCAGAGCCTTGCCTTTTCATCCACGGGGCGAAGAGCCAGCCCTGCCCAAACCAAAGGGCGGCAGCTCCCGCAGCCAGGCAAGGGCCAGACTCTCAAAATGATGCCCAGTGCTCTCAGGTGCCCGCCTCTGCCCGCGCGGTTTCTCAAGGACCACTTCCGGCTGCGACTCTTTTGTTCAGTTAGTTTTAATTTACAGGGGCTGAAGGAGGGAGCTGCAGAGGCCTGGGGTGGTGGTACAACTTGCCCCAATCTTTTAGGCCTGTGTAGGTTACAAGACTTCATGGGAAGATGAGTTTGAGCGATGGCGAAGAGGAGGAACCGGGCTTTTTCCAATAGTGGCTTCTCCTGTGATACAGCAGGTGCAAGGAGTTAACCGCTTGGGCTCCGGGTGCCCCTTTGCCACAGGGCACCCTAACCCTAAACCAGCGGACCCCTTTAAACCTGGTTGCTGCGCGGTGACCCTCTCCAAGGCCCTCCACTGGGTTCTCCAGAGAAAAGCCGTCCCGTTCCTCTCCACAGGCCGAGGACTCAGCAGTGCTCTAAGGCCAATCGGCTTTAGGCTTGCTGTGGGAAGGACCAGGATGGCGGCGGGGCGGTTCTTCTCAAACCCTGCCATCATCCTTAGGGATCAGCCTACTTGAGTGCCTGGTGCCTCTATAAGCCCCCAAAGGGACTCTCAGTCAAGCCTTGGACTGAGAACCGGGAAGAAGAGTCACACACAGGCCGGAGTTCTGACGTACAAGAACAGGAGACTTGGAGTCTGAGCGAGGCCCAGAGGAGGGGACCTGCCTGCCGCCCTCAGCCCTCAGCCTCTTTGGCAACCGGGCCTCTCCATAGCAACGGCTATGTGTAAGCAGCGCCTCCTCCTCCTTCCCCCTCCTCCTTCTCCTCCTTCTCTCCCTCCTCCTCATCCTCCCTCTCTCCTCTTTTTATTCCCCTTTCCTGTCCACCCCCACTGGACTTGGAGATGACAGAATACTGGGACGGGGACACAGACTTCTCTATGATGAGAAGCTCTGTCTCCCAGGTACCGTGCGTACCCTTAGGGTGAGCGAATCCATCACATACCCAGTGCAAGGACGCTCACCCTTTGCTCGCCCACTGCTCTCCTTTGGCTCCCCTACTGCGGTCACAGTGCCCTAAGGACATGGGGGTGGGCGCAGCGGGGGAACACAGGGTCTGCAGCCCAGGGCGAGACCTGCATATGCGCCCAGGAGATCTGGGCGGGGCAGCGGAGTCGGGGGCGCGCGGGTCCTGGGTTATAGGAACAGCCTGAAGGATGTTCCCTGGCCTTGTGCTCCGGCCCGAGAGCCAGGGTTCGGCCAGAGGCGGAGCACCTAGAGTACCCTAAAGGAGGCACACTCCAAGATGCTGCTCAGCGCCACCTCACTTGCTCTCTTCGCCTTTGATGGTCCCGAGCCACAAGTAGGTGTGGGGCACAGTCCCTTTGCTCCAAGTGGCAGGGACCCCTCGCGGTTACTTCGGACGAATAGCTGGAGAAGACCAGAGCCCAGAGCAGAGGCAGGCCCAAGCCGAGCGCGCTGCCCAGGCAGCCAGGCAGCTTGGTTTTCCACAGGCATCAAAAGACCTGGAAATCCGTAAGTAGAGTTGTTTGTTTTGCTTTAGTTTCCCAGTGTCCCAAAGGGCTCCTTCACCTGCCATGTCTGAGAACCATGGTCCAAATTTTATTGGAATCCGCTAGCTGACCTGCCTTTCCCCTGCTTTGAGGGGGGGAGGGGTGCAGAGATTCAGGCAGTTGCATTTTGGTCCCCTTTTCAATGATGAGATGTCCTTAAAGTCACCCTGCGGTTGTTTCTATCGAGAAAAGTGTATTTTCACCGCGGACCCGTAGCTCCTCTCCTGCGTCTGCCTGCAGATGCCTCGGATAGCTGGGCCCTGAAGTAGAGAGCCCTAAACTGACATTGTGGCTGCAGAGGACACGGAGCAGCTCCGCTCCGACAGACAGGCGCTTGCTGACCAGGGGAACAGTTTGTACTGCACATGACGACTTCTGGGATAAGTCGAACCACGAGGTTCTTTTTTTCCCCCTTTCCTTTTAAATTCTTATTTTCAGAGCAGGGGAAGCCCTTTACAAAAGTTTCACAACAATGATAATTCAGCAGTCCTCAAGAAAGTTAGTGGTATTTTTCCTGAACCATGAAAGTTTAGTTCTAATTTCATAATACACTTCATTGTGTGTCATTTCAGTAACATTTGTAGAAAAAAATTAAACAACACAATATATGTTTGAGAAATATTGTTTTAAATCTTTTATAGATGACCAAGGAGTATATTATTTATATAGAAGTTAGGGATAGTTGGCTGATGAACAAATAAAAAATATAGCACATGAAACACTCCCTAAACTTAGACATTTCCTAAACAATAGAAATTGTTTTAAATGATTTGTTGGTCTCTACTAACTCTCTGTTGTTTAAAGTGCGTTTTACACTCATGTGTGAGGCTAACTTGCTGAAATAAGAATCTCTCTTTCAATTTAGGGTCCAGAGTAGCCTTGAAGAGCCCTCAGCTAAGAGATTACAGTCACCAGAACATGGACTTATTAAAGAAAACACAGTTTTAAGCAAAATAGAGAAAGGCTGTTTTGGTAGACACACGTGTGGCGAGGCCACACACTATCTTAGGAAGTGTAAATGGCATGGTGAAAGTAGAGAATGGTTTTTAAAGTGCTCGGTTTCAGCAAACCAAACCAATTGTTTAAAAAAGGCAAACACTAATTTATAATTATAGCTCACACATAGTGTTTAACATGCCTTTGGTTTAGGAATCTATTCATGAAAACATGAATTTAAATTATTAATTAAGAGTGAAGCTAGAGTCTTAAACTTTCTGTAGCACTTTTCTTACATCTATGAAGGTGAATGACATTTTCTGATAATGCGTTAGTGGTTTTTTGGGGGGGCAGAATGTCTGGCTAGGGCAGCTTCCCAGGGAGATACTACTTTGCACTGCCATGAGGGGAAGAAACGCACAGCGCAGCCTGCGGACTGCAACCCCTGTCGGTGACATTTTGTTTTGTTTTTGTTTCCCCAAGGCCCATCTTTGGGAGAACAGAAGATCAGCCCATGCTGCCACGAGGGCCAGCCACCCGGAGAGCAATCACAGTGAGCCAGAGAACAGGTGCTTCCTCTTCCTGCCGTTTGGGGACCTGCCACTTTGCCTTTTGATGATTGTCAGGTATGGTCCTTAAGGCGGTGCCTCCATTTTGAAATTGGGAAGAATTGACACATCCTGAGATTATTCATTCAAATGTCTTACTTGATTTTAAGGGAAAACAAATAATCCTTTAATTAACACTTTTTAACTTTTACTTTATTTTTTTGTGGGGAGGGGAGATTTGCCAGCACAGCTCAGCCTTTATTATCAGGTCTAGTGCTGGCTCATGTTCTCATTGGTCCAAAGTTTTGTAAATGGAAAAAATAGGGACTGCACTATGAAACAGGGCTTCTGCTCCCTCGGTGGTTTAACACAATTAATAAAAATGACTGACTGGCCAGGTTGCTCAGTGGGTAACGCTGTTTGCTGGCGAGACTGGTGGAAGGAGAGAAACATCTGCCCTCAGTTTCCTCTGACTTCCACACACAGTGTGGCATGCACACACCCATTCTCCCCAACAAATAAATATAAAAATATTTAAATAAAAAATGTGCTTCAGCAAAAGTTTATGCTTGATAGTTGGTTAGCATAGATGTGGCAGCTTTGTAGACTTCTCACAGAAACTCTGAACTACAATTCAAAGGATGTGGCAGGCCCCTGGCCTTCGTCTGTTGTTATTCGCTTTGCCCACCAAAACCCGTGTTCTAGAGCTGTGGGCTCATGGGCAGGCATTTACAAACACAGCTTCATCTGGCTGTATTCTCAGATTCCAGACAGTCTATAAGATGAATGACTTTCTGGCTCCCTCCTTAGGACTAGCTGGCCATTTATTATTCACAAATAATGCTATAAATGCATATTTAATGGTTGCTCTTCAGAATAGTGTGTATATTGTATGTTCATGACTAGAGTTTTCTTCCTCACAAAATTGGGCTAACATTAACAGAACCTTTGTAAGAAAGACTCATTTCCATGGGAGTAGGGTTCTAACTTTTTTGAAAATGGATAAGTAGTACTATTGTGCTCCCGTGAAAGGAAACAAGATACCTCTGTAGAAAATGTCCAGGGTGTCTCTCTCTCTCTCTTTTTGGTTAAGCTCTCTTTCACGTGTTTTGTCTTGTCAGGTATGGACCACAGGTCCATTGTAATTGTTTGGAAACAGCTCCTTCCTTGAATTGCTTTGGAATTAAACATGGAACAACAATTGAGGTAAATGTTTGTTTCACAATTATATAATTCTGCAATGTACTGTTCACATTCTTTAAGAGAAATGAATATGTGCATTTTAACATACGGAAAGAGGCTCCTTGAGTGACTGAGCAGCCGCAGTGCGGCCTTCCAGTGAGGAGCCCACAAAGAAGGAGTCACTGCAGATACAGCATACTCACTTCTGACATCATATTGCAGGAAAGTTTGTAAATATTTAGGTCAAACAAGGATAAACTTCTGGTGGAGGGGGCTGGGTGCTTCTCTGGCAGATAAGAAAAGTGTCAGGCTTAGCTGTCACTGAAAAATTTAGTGGCAGTAATTCAGAACTCCACAAAAATTCACACGTAGTTCATTGATATAACAGTGGATTGAATAATCATTTGTAAAGTCCATCAGCTCTCCTCTGTGGACACACCATGACTCTACGGTGCTTCTGGGTGTGTGGTTCACATTGACACATGGTCCCACCGGCTCTTCAGATGGGGACATGGTCACACATGGCTGCCATGATCTGTGGCAGGTTACAGCCTTCTCAACAGTGCTCAGTCCTTTCTAAGATTCCTGTTTATATTTGCCTCCAGAATTCTGATCTAACATTTTAAAACCGTTTTTTACTTTCCACTGTCCCAAATTGTGTGGTCCAGTCACCCATTTCTCTGTCCACATCTCCAGTGGCTTTTGAATATCTAAAACATAAATCTTTAAAGAAAGATCTTTGATTACCATTATTTTTAAAAAGCCACTTAAAAAGATTCTTGCTGGACCTGACAGGCTGGACGGGAGGGAAGGAGGACCTCCCTTATCAGGTGAATGGCTGGTCCAGTATTGTTGAGAGATCAGGGCTGCTCTTCCCACTCAGTCGCTGGCACGGGCTCCTTGGGAAAAGTAGATAACCATTCAGCCCACTCTTTCAACAGTTTTGGACTCTCAGTTATCTATGGTTTTGATTTTTGCTGAATAATGCAACGGCAAACACAAATAGAAGCCCACAGGTGTCCCACCCAGTAGGCATGGCACCACTCCACCCTAACCAGCCCCTCCCAAGGCTCTGCTGATGTTCACTGGCCTTCCCAACTTGTGGTCCAGGAGACCGAGAGGGTAGAGTGACTAGGAATCTTGGGGTGACGCACAGACCTCAGTCTGCTGCCATTTTGAGACACGCTAGTCTCAGGAGAAGGCTGGGGACAGACCTGTGGGAAGCCACGCACTCTCTTTGGAGACAGGGTCTTGCTATGTATCTCAGGCTGGCCTGGAGCCTTGTGGAAGTCGAGCCCTACTAACACTCTGCACAGGATCCGTACATTACAGTATAGCGAAAAGGGATCATGAGTACACTGTAGGAAGCAGAGAAGTGTTACTCGGACCAGCCTGTGGCAGAGGAGTCAGGCTGAACTTGACTGTTGGCCCCTCGGACCAGCCTGTGGCAGAGGAGTCAGGCTGGACTTGAC
>REGO01000208.1:2314122-2373266 GCA_010120015.1 Rhombomys opimus
GGACTTGACTGTTGGCCCCTCGGACCAGCCTGTGGCAGAGGAGTCAGGCTGGACTTGACTGTTGGCCCCTCGGACCAGCCTGTGGCAGAGGAGTCCCCCTCTCTAGGGAGAGGACTTTGACAAGCATGGTGGAAATCACTTTCAAGATAAGGTGACAAGTCCCTTGCTGTCTTCCCAGCTGTGGTAAACCCATTGCCAGGCACAGACTGCTGGTGAAATGCCCATGGAGCCACACCTGGGTCTGCAGCGTTGAGGGCTGAGGCTGCTGGTGTAATGGGAGTGGGGCAGATCCCCGCCCAGTGGGCGTTGAGATGACGCTGGCAGCTGGAAGCCTTCATGGTCTGCTCCTGACCTCTGGCCCGTCCTGACTGCACGGCTTTAAGTTGCTGCATTTGGAACAGCTTGTTACCCAGCAGAGGACAACCATTCGAACTAGGGGTGGGCTTCAGCTGTTTGTGTCAGACTGTCCTCCCAGCTAGTGAGAGCCCCTGCACAATGGAGTGTGAGAGTCCAGGTCCTGTGCAGGACACTGCTGCAGGATTGCTACACCCGCTCAGCCCATGGCTCCCCAGCGATGCTTTGTTCTCTGCCTGTTCCTCGTGTCTCTGCCCAATACATTCCCCTCAAAACCCCAGTTCAGGTGGTGAAGTTCTGTTGGCTTTGCCTGCTTCCCTTTCAGTTTTTCTTTTTCTTTTCTTTTCTTTTCTTTTCTTTTCTTTTCTTTTCTTTTCTTTTCTTTTCTTTTCTTTTCTTTTCTTTCTTTCTTTCTTTCTTTTCCTTCCTTCCTTCCTTTCTTTCCTTCCTTCCTTCTTTCCTTCTTTCATTCTTTCTTTTTTCTTTGCTTCCTTCCTTCTTTCTCACTCTTTGTTCTTAAAAGTATTTAGTGTGTGTGTGTGTGTGTGTGTGTGTGTGTGTGTGTGTAAAAATGAATGTCAGATGATGGCATTAGACCCCCTAGTGCTGGAATTATAGGTGGTTGTAAAATTCCAGATATACATATACGAACCAAATTTGGATCATTTGGAAAAGCAGCAAGAGCTCTTAACACTGAGCCATCTCTCCAGCCCCACAAATGGCCTTTAGAAAAAAAAAGGGGGGGGGCATTTGCTGAAATAGAGTCTCCTCTAGTCCAGGCTGGCCCCAAGCTCACTATGCAGCTGAACATGACCTTGAACTTTTGATCCTCTGAGTTCTGGAATTACAGGTATGAGCCACCAGCCCTGGCTTATGTGGTCCTGAGGATCAAACCCAGAATTTCATGAATTCTAGGCAAGTGCTCATCCCCTGAGCTCTTGCCTGCCCCACAAATGACCCTTCTCCTTTTTACATTTTTACTTACATTGTGTGTGCACACGATGTGTGCGCGTGGACTCACACTTATGCACATGCAGGGTGGGACACTCATGGACAGCAAACAACATATTGCAGTCAGTCCTTTACTCCACTATGCTGAGCCCAGGGTTGAACTCACACTTAGTGGAAAATGCCTTTCTTGGCCTTTCTCTTTCTTATGCCTCAGGCCTTCCACTCCTTGCCCCCAAGAGGGTGAGTTTACCCTGTATGCTCCTGGTTGCCTGCTCTAAAAGGCAGAAGCCACAGTGCTCCCTGTTGTTCTTTGCCTGCTCGTCCTCTTGACTTCCAGTGGTTCTTCCTGCTGACCCCCTGCTTCCCTGTTCAGGTTGTCACCGCTAAACCACGCCCCCACCCACTGGTGCAGTGCTTTCTGATGTAGAATCCTTCATCTGCATCGTACCACCTCACTCCTGCCCCACACACTCCCTAACCCTATGCATGGCCTTTATGGTCCATCATAGGTTTGTATGGTGGAGACCCAGGCACTCCTGTTACCACTGCCTGCTAAGGATGCAGTAGATGGAGAGAGAGAGAGAGAGAGAGAGAGAGAGAGAGAGAGAGAGAGAGAGCGCAGCTGCCCAGGCTGTGAGCCAAGAGGATATTAGCCATCTCTGCACATGCCTCCTGTGTGCTCACACTTGTAAAGCCACGAAAAGTGTCCTCTGAAGTGGCTCCAGGTCTCCACACGTTTTTTAAGCAATCCCCTCTTGCAAATTTAAGCTTCAGCTAGGACAGTGCCACATGATTGATAATTCTTTCTGTGGGACTTACAGGTTCATAAACTAAAAGTCATAACGTCATTGGCCACAGGTGTGTGATATCCTTATTCTTTACATGGATATAACATGGGTCATAGTCACAACTTAATAACAACCTGAGCAGGGCTTAATAAAAGTCACCATCAGGAGCTAGAAGTGTCCTTCTGTTTACTTCCCTGCCAGAGCCTGGCGACCAAATCAGGTTGAGATGGAGATCAGTTGCCGCCTGAGAACGGACACCCTTCCAGCATGATGTAGCAGGAAGCCACCTGGGGCTTTGTGCTAAGGTTTGGCTACCACACAGCAGAAATGGGGGTCTCAAGCTTCTATCCCATGCAGGGGTGCTGGGTCAGAGGGTATCCGAGGACTCTGATTGGGGGCACACACCACAAATGACAATGACACTCAGTTCTGTGCAGAAATTCCTAATGGTTACACTGTCTGAAATCTCTGAAAAAAAAATGAAAATAATTATTTCCAAGAAAATTACCAAGATGAGTTTGGCCTTTGAGAATCCTTTTGTGCTTTCTTCACCACAAGGAACCAAGAGGACCTTGCACTGAAGAGGGATTAAGAACCATCTTCCGTGCCCGTTTATATAACTCTATTACTTGGAGACCCTGGGGATGAAGGGACACAAGGCCAGGACCTCTGTCCTCTCCAGGTGGTCAGTCCTGGCAAGCTCCTTGATGGCTGGAGGAGAACCCCAGCTCAGCAGACAGTTTACAATTTATATACCAGATTCAGGGCTAAGATGTTCCTGGCTTCTTAGATGTATGCCCTGTGTTTCAGGAAATCCAGAACCCTGGAGGGTAGCAGTGTCCCTAATTGTCCGGGATGCACACCCACAAGCTTAATATTCTGAGAAGCTAGACTCACTGGATAGATGATGAAAACCAGGAAAGGAAAAGTCAATGCAAATAACAAAGACGTCTGGCAAGGTCATGGACCACACGCCAGAACTTTGCTTTAAAAAAAAGCAGGGGTTCCTCAATGTGAGTTTGCATTGTAGTTTACCAGACGCAGCTCTCAGGGAGAAAGAACTGGAGAATGTGTGCAAAGCGTGATGCCAGAGAGGGCTGTGCTCAAACAGTAGGTACCAAAATCAGGAAGGCTCACACAGTGGTGCCAGAGAGGCATTGCTAACTGTGGGTGCTCGAGAGAAATACATACAAACTGGGTGCTGTAGCCGGCATTTTACCACTCTGTGGGTTCCTTTCTTCCTCTTCCACCTTCTCAGACCTTATTGCTCCCTTAACACTAGACAGGAGGATAGATGGGGAAGATTCTTAACTACTTCCTGCTTATCATTCGTCTTGAATTCCTTGGGGCGAGTTTGATCTTTGCTGTCAGGACTCTTACTTCTCCTCATTTCTTTTCACAGGACTGCTTGACACACAGCCAGCCAACCACCGGCAACAACATCAGCCGCAACCACACTGGTCAGGGCACGACCACCTCTACGTCCTCCGAGAAGTTCCCAGAATTCCAAACGTCACACCCTCATGGAAACTCTCTGAGGCCGGCAAAACCACACCACTGCTAGAGCACGAGGCAAATCATAGTCAACCGCTGTGAAGTGGCCTTTTATTCCCACACCTGGGATGAAAAGGAAAATATACTTCCATAACGTGTGTGTGTGTGTGTTTTAAGAAACCAAGATTATAAAATCTCACTACAGGGTACCGGAGAGAAGCATGGGCAAAGTGTGATTCCAGAGAAGCTTAGGGCCGTGTGGCATCCTTCATTAAAGGTCCCGAATGACACAGCTCTGCCTTTGGAAGAAGATGCTTGGCCCAGATAAGGGGACAGAGGGAACAAGTGTCTCCCATCTGCTGAAGAGCCATTGGCACAGGCCCCCACAGGACTCTGTGGTAGGCTCAACAGAAGGCTAAAAGCAGAAGGATGGAGAGTTCTAGGTCAGGCTGAGCTACATGGTGAGACTGCCCAAAAGATAAAAAATGAAGATGGAGGCAGAGGAATTTTTATACCGTGGAGCAGCTAGATATTTCCAGGAGGACATGTTCAGATCTACCACTTGTTCAGATCTTTGGAGTCTCGTTTGATGAAGGAAGTCAGATGTCCAGATTATTTTTGCAAACTTTTTCAGTGGTGAAAAATCTCGGTGCAGTTGTGTGTCCTTAAGACGGCATGCTGGAGCCCTAACCCTGCAGGATTCAGGACATGACCCATTGGGAAAGAGGATCTTCAGAGGTAGCCAAACCCAGAAAGGTCATGCGCTGACCCCGATCCACAGCCTGTGTGCTTTCCTTGTCATAGGAAACTCGGGACACATGAAAACACATGGAGGAGGTAGTGGAAAAGCACACAGGGAGTAGAGTAGCATGAGGCATGGCCTGGAGACATGTGGCCATGGCCGAAGAGCACTCACGCACATGGCAGGAAGGACCCTTCCCTGAGCCCTGTGCACTCTGACTTAGGGACCTATTAGTTAGGCTGCCAGACACAGGGTACCACTCTAGAAGACACAGCAATTCACACACCACCCAGCAACACGTGCCTGTGGTCTTCTAGGCCAAGCACACACCCGCATGTCTATGTGCTGGACTTGGCACATGCACAGAGCTTAACCCATCTCAGAGCTGTTCCCACCTGCTGCTGAGCCTTTTCTTCCACCACCGTGAACATGAGCCAACTTCTGTCCTTACCTGACCATCACTTCCCCTCCTCCTAGCCCAGAACCATAAAAAAATAAAGTGTGACTATTGGCCTTTATGTTCTCAACACAATGTGGAGCAGAGTGATGTGGAGGAAGAGCCCGTGGCGCATTCCTACACTCGGCCACCAGCTTACACTGCCCTTCCTCATTAGGGAATTCTTCAATCAATATCAAACGGAAATAGTCCCCTTTGAATTTATCTAACATGTCATCTCTCCAGCTCTCCATCTTTTCTTCTGGATATTGTAAGACAAGTAAGGAACCAACAACCCACAGTATTGAGTGGCACCCATGATGTCCATGACCATTCCTTGGTCCCTCAGAGACACTAACACAAAGAAAGGGGGGAATTCCCCCATCCGTGAGGCCACTTGTCCTAGTGTTTCAGGGCCACTTATTTGTAGTCCCAGAGTCTACCTTCCATCCCCTGCAAACATTTACCAAGTGCTGTCATATTTCTGACACATTTCCCAGCTCTCCAGTCTCTGGGGTGCCCCTGACACGAGTGTTGTGATCTGGTTATGCTGGAAGTCCTGAAATGCAATTTATCCGCACTGGCATCTCAGCCACACAACCCAACACTACTTAGCAGCTCTCCCAGCCACGACAGGCACATGCGCACGCGCTGCGCACGCCGAGTGTGCCCTGTTCACGGGATGGAAATCACACCTAAGTGCCCATGTTCGGGTTGCCACTAAGGTGACTCCCTGCCCATGTGGCCTGGCTGTGGTTTGCTCTAAAGAGAAGTGGATAAATGAGGGACCCTGCACCTTTAGGTCCACAGCAACAGGCAGCCACCAGGCCTCCCTATAGCTCATCCCCATAATGGTGAATAAACATTCACCTAGGTGGGTGTGGCTTGCCTGGAACAATGAATTCTATGATTCACACTGTGGTGCTTTGAAGAACAAAAACAGAGAACAGGGACCTTTTCAACCTGCAGTCATCGCTAAGAGGGGCTGGCGGTGTGCGTGGTGCTAAGGTCATCCGTCTTACTCTCTTCCCATGCAGTCTGTTCCACTGCTATCTTTTGATCAGTTATTGGCTCCAGAGTGCTGGCTGTGCATCCTGGCCATGACAGTACAGTGTTTTGTCCTCTTCCTACAGGGCTGGTCATGTGACCTTCAGAGTCCCTAGGAACTTGGTCTGTATACTCAGGACCTTTTCCAATGTGATGAGAACAGGAGGATTGGCCCAAGGGCAGCTTCAATAAAGAGAAAACGCAGCAGCATAGAAACTGAGATACATAAGCTCTCTGAGAAAAATGTGCCAGCTGGTTCGTTCCTCAGAAAGTCAATATCCTACAGACCCAAGAAGCCCAGACCTTGGAGGGTGAATGGACTCAAAGCAGCTATAGGAAGCTGCTGCCTGGCCACTCCTCAGCGCCCACATGCCTCCCTGGGACCCCACCTACCACTGTTGGCATTTGGGGGTATCCTGTAGCCTTCGCTGAGCAAATGCGGTTTTGCTCTGTTCCAGATAAGCTTTCCGGGGTCTTTCTGCCCTTCACACTGAGGAGAGGTGTAAGGAAGCTTGAGGGGGTCGGCAAGTCCTGGGAGCAGGTCTCACAAGAACAGATCTCACAAGAACACAAGAGTGTGTGCGGTCCTCTCGGGAACACCTGACAGACCGTCAAGATGAGATGCCGGACAAAGGCTTTCCTCCTCCAGAGGGAAGGAGAGAAAGAAGATGAGGAAGCCACAGTAAGGGGTCTGTCCACACGGAGACGCTGCAGAGTCTGGCACCGCCTCAGGCATCCGAAGATGACGAAGTCGTGACCGTCTGCTCTGGTAACAGCATCACCCCGGAGCATGGCATCCCGGCTGATATCACCGTGGAAGCCACTGGCCCACAGCCGGCAGAAGCCATCTGGCTGGGTGAATTGGCCTGAACCAAGGTGGCTGCAAGATGGTGCTACCCAGGTGCAGCAGTGCAGGCCTGTGCCCGAACTTTGAGGAGATCTTGCCTGAGCAGCAGCCTGCCACAGAAGCCTGCCACAGGAGTTCCCGAGGAAGCACTGCTCCACAGAACAGCAACAGGGCTGATGTCCAGCACCATGGGGTGGGGGATTGGAGTGCTCCCACACCAATGATCCGTACCCCAACACAACCCTAAAGCCCTGCACTGCAGAACATGGAGGGACTGTGATTTAAGCAGGGTGCCTCTTGGGGCCTGCCTTCCTGGCAGAGCCTGCAGGCCTGGCCAGTGTACAGGGTACTCCAAGAGGAAAACACAAACTTTGAGCCTCGTCCTGAGAAACTGTGGGACACCAGAGCCCCTGCTGCCGAGCCCCTGCTATGGAGACGGTGACCATTCGCAGCAAGCATCCCTGCATCTCTCCGAGATGAACACACTTACACAACAATGGCTGCTTACTCTAAGCAACACTTATATAGTCCTGAGCCTCACAAGGGGATGAGACAGCTGACAGGCTGACAGAGGTCCATGCTGAGTGCTGGCTCCAGGCTGGGGAGTCAGCAACCTGATGTCACCACCAGCAGCCCTGCTGGGTCCTTGGGCCCACCAGAGTCGGGCGACTGTTTGGTTAGGGTGGGCTTGCACTGGGCTCCTGGGAGAGGAGTTGACTCTCCCCCACCCTGCCCCTTATCTGCCTAGGAAGAAGGTGTTCCTTGAAGCCTCCACAGGGCCGTACGCAGCTCGCGTGGGGTCCTCCCACACAGCAGGACCTCTGGGTTTCAAGCCATCCTGCTTCTCAGTGGGCCACATCCATCCTGCAGCTCTGGCCCTGGCTGCTCCCTGCTGGTGGGCACAGGCCTGGGGTGGCTGGAGCTCAGCAGTGACGGCCACTGCTGGCCGCCCGCTCATGCCTTGCTCACTGCACACCTGCTGTGAAATCTCCAAGAGCAGAGCATAGAAGCTCAGCTGCACGGTGGCCATGGGTCCCGGCAGCACGGCAGCACTAACTGCTTCCACCAATGTGTCACTCCTAGATGTTAACATGGTTGTTTGTCAGCTTCCTCTAAGCAGCCATGTTCTCTCGATGATGAGCCACCCAGCCCTGGTCTGTCTTCCCCAGAGAACCACATTGCGTCTCTAGGAGAAAAATGCTTTGTCCTTGATTTTTCTGTGGGTGGCCTTGCCATGGTGATGCCTCTTTTTTTAACTTGCTATAAATTCCTTTTGTAATCTCTCCTAAGCCATCCTGTGGATGCTGAGGGCCATGAGAATAAATAAATCTGCAATAAGTGTGAGGTTTGGGAATATGATAAAATCTAAATAATTTGAATGAACTTGGTAAATGATTTTACAGCTCTTGAACTATCTGCTAATTTGACAAACAGTGGCTTAGAGGAGGACGGGCTATTTTTAAAGTAATTCATTTTCTCTGTTTCTATGTCACCTCAGTCAAGAGCTGAGTTAGGAAGCCTCTGCAAGCTAGACAGTCCTGGGCACGGGAGGGGCAGGCAGCTGGGCCAGGCTGAAAGCTGGGCGGCTGTTTTCTCTGGTAGTTTCAGTGGGAGCACAGGGAAATGCCTGCCTCTTCCCCTGGCCTTTGAATGAGTGCCCAGATGCATACAATGCTCTGAGAAACCTGCATGTTCTGGCCATTTTGGTCTCCCATTCTGGGCGCTCCAGTTGGTCACTGTGACATGCACGACCCTCTAGACCCCCAAGTCTACGTTAGCGGCTAAGCAGAGTCCCTGCTGGGAGCCCAAGCATCCGGTTTCTAGTGACCCCAGCCCAAACTGCCACCACAACTTCAGGCTCTGTGCAGCCACCACGCTCTGGCCTTCCCGGAAGCATGCTCACTGTGTCTCTCTCCTCCAGCTTCTGCCTCCGGCCAACCCCTGCCCTGTTTAGCTTTGCAGCAGAACTCTAACTCCAGGCTGATTTTGACAAGTCTGCCTCATGAGAGAAGAACACATTTTGAGCCCCTTTAATATTTTTTTCAGGTATGTAGATATGTCAGCATTTATCTGGCATGGTTCGTGCAGCCCACATAGCCATGAAGCCTCCTAGCTCTTTCTTGCCTAGGTGCTAGTTGTGATGCCCTAGTTGAGACTCAAGGTTGGCAGGATATTCACGCCAGGCTTCCCGTGCTGGGGGCCACCTCTCACTTCTACTTCCACTAATGATGAGAGTAAGGAACTTCCCTGGGGCGGGGGGGAGCAGGAGCCACTCTCCTACCAGGAGCACAGGACAGCCCTCTCCTCTCCTCGCAGAGGCCAGGACCCTCTCCATGCATCCCAAACACCAGCCACCTCTACTGCCCTCGTTCTTCTCATGTTGGAGGCGGGCATCAGTTTTGCTGGCTCTGGGTGCAGCAGCCCTTCCTCTCCAGCATGTGCGATCTTTGTCTCCGCTGTGTGATCTGAGTGTGGGAGCCTCAGCAACACGGAGAGGAGAAGGCCTATCACAGAAACTAAAGGCTGTATGAAGGTGAGTGTCTCCTGAGAGAGGAGGGCTGGGCTCTGAGGAAGCCTGCCTCAGGACGGGCAGAGACACTGAGGAGTGGCATCCCCGCCGTCTTTTCCCACAGGTCTCTTGAAAGTACAATCCAACTGGACCAAGAGTGTATTCCCAGGAAGAACACACATTAGCTAAGTAATTAGTTTAGCATGCCACCATCAAGCTTTTATTGGGTTCTTATTAGGTTCACGGCACTAACAGTGACTGTGCGGCTGGAAGGACATGCTGTGTTTGAGCGCCCCTGGGTGAGGTGGACAGCGAGCAGCAGGGATGAGCCCCACAGCTGGCCGGGAGGCGGGCGCGTTAAATGATGAACCTGGCCACCTCACTGGGAACTCAGAGGAGGGAAGGCTCACCGTGGCTGGGGCCGCTGGAGGCTCATTTGTACAGACTGGTGGCAGAGCCCTTGTGCTGGGCCATCTCTGAGGTGGCGTGAGCGAGCGGGTGGGGCAGACCCGAGTTATGCCCTTGGGCGTTGCTGAGCTCACAGTGAGAACAGCTCCTCTCCTGCCATCTCCTCCCACAGTGGACAGCACTCTTGAGTAGGGATGAGGGTTGGAACATGATCCCCTAACAGGCAGGTGGAAGCCAGACTTCTGCACATTAGCCTGTGGCCATGGCTGCTGCAGATGTATTTTCTCTGAGAAGCCATTCTACATTCTGACCCAAGGTGAGGACACAGCTTGGGACGACACAGAGGTCTCTGCTGTGGCTCATGGAACAATGAGGCAGAGACGGGAGAAATTTATCTCCAGCCAGGGGACACCAAGGACAGTTGCCAACCTCCAGAAGTTGGGAGAGGCAGGCATGGTCCTCTGCAGGGCCGGGCTCCACCTGTGTTCTATTTTAGACTTCACACTCCCAGAGAATGACACAATGCGCTGTGTCATTCTTTAAGTTTCTGAGTTTTGGTATTTGTTATAGCCTCCACAGGAGGCTCACAGTTAGGAAGGAAGCTGGACTCTAGGCTGTGTCTACCTGCTGAGTAATTGGGGGATGCAGATATTTGAAATCAGCTGAAAACCCAGTGAGAGACAAATTCTTAAACCGAACAGCATTGGGATTCCTGAATGAGAATGAGCTATTTAGTTATCCAGTATCTAAACCTTATTGTTTGACTTCTAAGAAGTTCCCCTGGCTTGAAAAGACCACAGAAGAAGAGTAAGAAGAGAGAAAAAGAAAACCCTTTCCGAGTTCAAAGACTTCCGTGTTGCACAACCTTGACTTGGTTTTGTCCAATAAAGTCTGCCAAGGTCAGGAATGCTTTCTGGACAAGGTAGTTTGGCCCTCAACTGCTTTTTTTTCAACTGGTAAGTGTTTCTCAGGAGGGTCTTAGTTTGAAGGGGTGCCAGCCCCTTCCCTGTTCAGGATGGCTGTCCAGGGGCTGTAGGGCCCCTGCTCCCCAGACTGCAATAGGAGCTAGGAGGTCACAGGGACCAAAACTCTGCCTCAGGTCTCAGCTCTGGCTCCCCCTGCTGCCCTCTGCTGTTCCCCATCCCCTAACAGAATGGATAGGATTTGTCTGTGCTCCCCTCCATACCTAAGCACACAGACTCAGCAGACAGGGTCCTCACCCAACTGAGAACATTGCCAGGTTTTCATAGCTCATGTGCATTGTCCCTCTCACAGTCTTAAGATCTTAACTTCTGGGCTTGTAGTTAGACATTAATGGTCCGTGCCAAACATTCATGGTATTCAGTGACCCCTGGGCTTAGGTGACTACACCACTTCCCCAGGAAGCTGAATAACGGACATGTTTCGGTGGCTTTCCTCAAAGCCAGGATGAGAGTCCAGCATCCTTTCCTCCTTGTCTGCAGCACCTGCTCCAGGTGGAGGAGAGCAGGACCGACTTGAGCATCCTCCCTGGCTGCTAGATGGGGCCTCTGTCTAGCCGGAAGCACAGTTGCTCCCCAACTCCTGACAGATTCAGAAATGTTCTCCCGTAGTCCCAGGAAAGCTCCCTGACTGGCCTCTGCACCCACCTCACAAGTGCTGGAGGTTTCTCAGCTGCACAGTGTGCAAGGCTTTGGGAGGCTCGGCTTGCCTGCACTAGCAGTGGTGCACGGGGTCCTTTTCTCTGACCTGTCCCCCACTGTCCCTATGTGGATCTGCTTGTGCCCCATCCCTCAGCCCAACATCTCCTTCTTCCAGGGTGCCATGCCAGGCCAGCCCAGTGAAAGGCACCCCTCCCATTGCAAACTAGCTTTGGCCGAGCCTTCTGTTGCCCACATGGCTGGAACGCCTGTGCCATGAGCACTAAGTTTTCACACTCAGGTCCACTGCAAAGAGCCCAAGAGGGTCTCCACTCAGTCATGGCGACTCTCGCTTTGAAACCTGCTCTTGACTAACTGTTAAGGGCGGGTGTTTCCAGACCAGGTTTCATGTATTAAGAATGTCGATGGCCAGAATCTGGAATGTTTACTAACACAGCTCACTGACAAACAGTAGACACTTCTCATTTTATCTCTTCGTTATAAACACTGTCAGCTGCTAAGCAAGAGCTTTTAAACTGCGTGGCTGAGAGCGGTCAGGTCACTAGAGCAGCTTTGTTCATCAGAGGAGACACAGTGACTACTCAAGGTTCCATTTCCACCTCAACATACAGTTAGTTCCCAAACTAAACGTGACACATTATTATGGTTGAGTTTACTTTTCACGGATCATATTTTCTTTCATAATTAATCTATAGTAAATTAAAAATCATACATCACATGTTAAGCTGGGAAGACTCAATGTTTGACTTTATATATTATCAATATTTTAAAGATCATGTTAAATGAATTTTATAATTAAAAGATGGCGCTGATCTGAAATTCACTGAAATTTCACTTAAAAATGACCATTTACCCCATTTATTATAAAAGAATAAACTGACCTTAAATCAATCCATGGGTAAAGGGAACTCTCTTCAATAAATGGTGCTAAGAAAACGAGCTCTTCACTCAGAAAAAGAATTCAAGCCTCATCTAACGCTATTTGCTAACGCTAACTCAAAATAGAGCCACGATTGAGGGGAAGAGAGAAAACTATTGACTTGGGAGAAATCACAGAGGGTGTCTTCCCGAGTCAGATCTGGTAACGATTTTCCTGATATGATACTGAAAGCAGGCCGAGAAAGCAAAACTAGATGAATTTGGTTTCATCAAACTTAAAAAACAATCTTTCATGGACACTGCCATGGGACTGTTGTCTAACTACACAGGGGCTCTCACCACACTCATGCACACACACACAGACACACGCACACATGCATGCACAGGTACTCGCACCTTAGTTCAAAGTGGGCGAATGGCTTGACAGGCTGTTTCTCCAGAGAAGAGGCGTGAATGCCAACAGGCACACAAAGGAGATGCCCAGCATTGCTGACATGGAAAAGCAACCAGGCCGCAGTGAGAACTCACTTTTGGGGTGGCAACTGTGAAAATTAAAACAAAGCAAGTGCAGGCAAGGAAGAGGGGAATCTGGAGCCTTGGGTGGTGGTGGAAATGCAAATGGCAGTCCCACTGCACTGGGAGCCAGGGTCCTCGGGTCAACATAGGATGACTGAAGGACCCAGCGGTCTCTCTCCTGGACCTGAAAGCAGGGACCCCCAATAGATGTCAGTGCACATCTGTCCGTAGAAGCACTGTTCCCAACAGCCAAAGCGGGAGGAAAGCCCAGGCTTCCTCCTCAACAGTGTGGATAAGCAGCCTGAAGTCCACCTACATCCTAGGATGCTTGTGCCTTTAAGGAGGAAGATTCTGGCACAGTTCCATAATAGGCTGAGCCCTGAAGATGTTATGCTCAGTCATCGGAGGACTGGCACTGACAATCCCACTCTCAGAAGTTCCTAGGACCATCAGGTTCAGAGAGAGCAAGAAAATGATGAACATCAGACCTTGGAAGGGCCTGGGGAATGACAGCTGTTAATTCCATGCCCAGAGAATTCCAGTTTGGGAAGACAGAAAGTTCTAGAGTGGACAGTAGGGATGCTGTATACTGTCCCATACTTAATGTACTGAGCTGCTCAACGGTGGCTCATGGTAAGTTTCTTTGGGATTCTGAAGTCCTGAGAAAAGGGCTTGAGAGCTGTCGCAGCACATACGAGGACGAGGTGTGGGGCTGTGGGTTTGGAGGTTGGCCCTGCAAATCCGGGGTCTTTGCTGTGGTGACTGCCATTCCCCTGCACAGAAGCTCTTCCTCTTTCTTTACCAAGTGACAGAGTCCCAGCCCAGCCCTATCCTAGTGACAGCCTCTCATGACATAGACTTGTGGTCTCTGCTCAGCCTGTGGACCCCAACTGGGCCCTGTCGATCCCTGGAGGCTCACAGGCATCCAATGAGCACCCTGTAGTGAGGCTGCTCAGCTGGAACCCGGGGCCTGGATTCAGTGATAAATCAAGACAGAGACACACAGACGCTTCTAGTGACCTTCCTGCTATCACAACCCTCCAACCCCAGGTGCTTGTGAGTTGCGCTTGGGGCAGGAGGACTTCCCTGGCTGGCAGGTGGAGGCCAGGGGCCCTTTGTTGAGAGAAGGCCAGCAGCACAGCTCAGAAGCTGCATGGTGGTATTTCAAGCATCTGCTTCTGCCAGGCTCAGGGCTCAGGACTGAGCGATGCTTGCAGTCCCCAGGAGGGAGGCACATGGCGCCTTTTGGTTCAGAAGACAAAACAGCTTTAAAGTTCAAGACTCATTCAACTTGGATTTTAGAAACACAAAATCTCAAACATTTGTACCCAACTAAGGGATTATACTCTTATCCTCAGAAAAGCTTTTGAAGAGGTAGGAAAGAAAGGTAGCTCAAATTTTAAATTGGGTCCTCAAAACTTGCTTGTCTGTGGCTCTTTCCTTGGCCTGTCTGCCTATTATCAAAAGGTAAAATGTCTCTGACTATTGAAAAAGGATTTGCATAAATTGCTTTCACCTGCTTCTTACATGAGGTTAATGAAATTGGAACAAATAGGGATGAATTCCCCAACCAGGCCAGCCCTGCACACCCTGGAACAGGCCCTTAGACCCACTCATGTTTAAGCCCCCTGCTCCCAGCCCAGACAGCTTCCTGCCAGGGATTGGGATGGAGACGCAGGTGCTCAGGAAAGGCTGTTGTCTGCAGACATGGCTTTCTGCCATCCCTGGTCTTGTGAATGTAGACAAGGACACCGGAACATGAGAGCAAATGGGGAGACATGGGGAACACCAGAAGTCACCAATGAGCCAAAAGGACTTCGGACAGAGACCATGTTGTGTGACACAGACTATCGTGTTCTAGCCTCCTTCCATCTCCTATGCAGAGAAAGAAGACAGCCAACCTGCACACACCTCAGAGGCTGGTTAGGGGTGAGGGGTGGCTGGGCTCTCCAGATTGGAGGCCTAGCTAGACTTCTCCTGGACCCCTGGCCTTGAATGGCTGTGCCCACTTCGAGGCTCGACCTTGAACTCATCCCTGCTTTCCTGGGTTGACTTTTGTTTAAGAAAGTTTCTGCTATGGCTTCTAGGGAACTTCAGACTTAAAAGACACCATCTAAACAGGTGGGGTTTGGGTCATTCTGCCCCTTAGAGGAGATGGTCTGGGGTGGTTTGGGTAGTTCTGCCCCTTAGAGGAGATGGTCTGGGTGGTTGGCAGGGGAGTTTATGTTTTCTACCTGGCCTTTGGAGGCTGAAAGGTAGGAAGAAAATAGGAGGTCTCTAGGGACCCACAGATTTGGAGGGGATGCCTGCATGGGCCACAGGAAAGCATTTCCTTTCTAGGGTGGAGGGTGGCTGCAGTGAGTGGCCGTGGCCAGTATGTATCGTCTGCCCTGTTAGGGGCAGGGGAGCAGGTGAAGCACAAGGGGAGGCCTGTGCGACCGTCATTAGCCAGCCTGAATGAGCCATTAAACTTGAAATCTTGGAACTTGACGGCCAGCCTCCTCCTGCAGGTGCTGGGAGAATTGGGCAGGTGTAATGCATGGGACGGCGACATTAGAGCTCGGGAGTGAGGCTGCTGCCACCGCAGATACAGCAGAAGGGAAGAGTGGATCCATCTCTTCTTTCACCTTCTGGGATGCCAAGGCCCTTTGCCTTTTCCAGGAGCACTTCACACTGGAGGTGTGACTGCCAAACTACGCATATGAAGCTGGGAGGCCCCTGTCCCTCCAACAGGAGCGTCTGCAGGTCTTGAACACAGGGTAGCTGTGGCCACATGGCTGGCATGCTCTTCTCTGTGCTCATTCCCTTGGCACAGGGTGTCAGGCAGCCTCCACCGTAGGCTCTGGCCTTTGGGTTGTGCCCTGTTGCACAAAGCCCAGCACCCCGTGAAGCACAGCCCTGCACCATCAGAGCCAGCTTGCCACGACAGGAAGCCTGAGAGCCTAGGCCTGTGTGGCCTTTCTTTCTCTCTCCATTTACCCACTTCTCCAAACTCCCCACTGAATTCCAGCCCAGGGAACATAGCAGCCAACCCCGTGCCTCCTCCTGGCCACTGCAGGGGTCAGATCCCTCTGACTGGACCAGTGAGCGCCTGCTCACACACCCACAGTGTCCTAAAATGCTCTCTGTTGCAGTGAGGCCCCGCCTATGTTTCTGCACCCCATGGCTCTTTCTCTGTTCTCACACTGGGTCAAATGAAAGAGCAAAGTGTGGAACTCAGTGACACGTTTGTCGTTACCCTCCTGAAACTGCTAACAGAAGCTGGGCCCTGGGGCCAACATGGCTCCTCCCCATTTTACCTGCAAAGGACACATCGGACACATTCCCAATGAGTGTCTAAGGTCACAGAGAGTACTAAACTCTGAGCAAGCCACTTCTCTGCTCAATCATCCCTGCCTGGACAGAGTGCACCAAGTGAGTCAGAACCGGTAAAGTAGGAAGGCTGACATACTATACTATCATGAACATTACTTGAACTTAAAAAAGGCCTGGAATCCTCCACTCGGCAGCTTTGGACCACAGCTGATGGTAGGTTACTGAGCTGTGAGCATCGCTAAAGGGCATCCCACAGTCCAGTGCTTGACGTGTCCAGAAAGGCTGAGTGTGCTCCCTGCACTGGGCTGCCCGCTGGACACAGGTCTCCTGTGCAGCTCACGTCTGCCTTTGCTCTTACTTTCTGTCTCTAAAGCACTGATTTCTGAAAGAACGACTCCTGAACTTCCTGCTCCAACCAGAGACCCCTATTTCCTATACTCCAGTTTTCCTTCCTGTCGCCTACTGCTCTGTGTCCTCCCGTTGTGAGGACTCGTGCTGCTTTGAGCGGAGCTTTCCTTCCTTCCTGGGTGAATGTGGTCCTGGAGTGCCTTCTCTTTGGGGTGCCCCTCTGTGTGTCACGTGTGACATCTGTGCCGTTGCAGGCTAGTTGTAGTTCTTCTGCTTGAAGACCAGAACTCCGCATCTACCTCCTGGTCTCAGTCCTCTCCATTCCCAAGGGTCTTCCCTGGGAGCAGTGGTCCTCATTCCTCTTTCCTGATGTGCTTCCCCCTAGAGGCTTGTCTAATGGGATTCCCTAGCCATCCTATCTTGGTGGCCATTTATCTAAGGCCTGTCCTGTCGGAATGCGACATCTCAGTCACCAGTTCTCTAAGGTGTGGGTTTATCACTTGGCCATCGCCTGGGCCTTGATCTCTGAAAGTGTCCCCCACCTGAAGCTCTGGCATACTTTGTTCTGATGTCAAATAATTTCTTAGCATCATTCATGACCATTTTCCTATGTCCTACCAACCCTGCCTCAAGCTTCTCAGAAAGTGGAGGCTACTTCCTGTCTCTTGGTGCAGCACACAAAGCTCTGTTGTGATACGACTGCCTTATTGTATCTGCCTGTTTGCTGGGGACTATGGAGCAGCACACAGGCGTTCGGGCATGACTCATTGATGGATGAGTAAACAGCCAACAGCTTCCCCTGGGGGCTCAGGACTCATTTCCCACGTCTGTATTTCCCATGTGCCCCAGCCACAGCAATGGGCACACAGCCATGCTCCACAAATGCTTGTCCCAAGAAAGCACACGCCACCTTCAAAAAGAAGAACCACACGAGCACAGCCTCGGCAGCAGATGTACTTTGTAAGCGTAGGGTTTGTAAGAGACAAAAAGGGGAGGGCCAGCTTTCCCATCTCCCATCCCCAGAGATGTGCAAATATTTTAGCAACATCCCAATGACTAAACAGTGACTCAGCCAAGATGCCAGAATAAATGGAATTATCTATTCTTAACTATGCTCCCTTCTTACTAACATATTACAGGCTATACTTATTCCTGGAACGATGCCCTTTCCCCGGGCTTTGAAATGATAATGTAAGACGCCTCCACGTCTGAAGCCCTAGGCCACAAGACCAGAGCTCCACACCTCTGCCCAAATGAAGAATGATGGCCAGCAGGTGAGCCGATCAGAGGCCATCAAGCCAGGCCCTGGTGCGCACCTGAAGCTCCCAGAACTGTCCGTGTCCCCACCTTTCTTGCTGTGGGTGTGTGGACAAACCTTTGTGTTTGTCTAGCAGCTGTCGCTCTGGGCTGCTGTGAAGGCGTCACCTCCCTACGAGAGCACCTAAGGTGTCACAGGCACCCCAGTGCCCATGATGTCTGGGGCCTTCGTTGTGTCCACCTCTGAGCCCCACCCTTCTGAGTACTGATGAGTCCTTGTGCCCGTGCTGCTTTTGAAATGGCTCCAGTGGCCACCAGCTAGCTTCATTCTGGCCCTGCTCCATGGCCTGGCTGGACTGACTATCTCAACTGGATATCGGCTGAGCAGCCTTTCCCTGTCCTTTGCCAGACAGCCCGTCACATTACACCTTAAAACTAAGCTACACTGAGAGAGTAGTGAGAGTGCCCTGGTAAATAGGATGGTCTCCTGCTGTGGTGGGCAGACAGGCTGCCGGAACCAGGATGACGTGGCGTGATCACCTCAGGGATCTGAGCTTCATCTAGCCTCACACACAATCTCAGGAGATCTGGATTTAAAAACAAGGCTTCAAATCTCCCCCTCAGAAACCACTATGTCGCCCAAGATTCAGAGAGAGCTTTAAAGCAAGCGACTGGACCAAGACAAAATGGAAGCCGCTTCTAAAGTGTGAAGCATTGGATGACCCCACATACCTTCAGCTGAAGGCCTGACCCACCCTCGGGCTGACTCCTCAGAGCAGGGATGTGTGTGTTTGTTTCAGCCTCAGGAGTTTTTTCCTGGGGGGATGTGCAGCATTGTTGTAAATGAAGCTCTTCTGCTCAACCACTCACCCTGCAAGAAACTGCACAGTGCTTCCTCAGTGACAAGCTGTTCTGGGGCTGAGGGGACATTTGAACAGCAGCTCATATGACTCAGGTACACCGAGTCTCTTGTGGTATTGGGAACAGAGAGACAGCACGAGGCTGTGTCTGAGGAAGCTCCCCTGCCTCTCTCCAGCTCTCTCCGCTCTGACGGTGAT
The DNA here is from genome assembly GCA_010120015.1 of Rhombomys opimus. Taxonomy (NCBI): domain Eukaryota; kingdom Metazoa; phylum Chordata; class Mammalia; order Rodentia; family Muridae; genus Rhombomys; species Rhombomys opimus. The sequence goes on from REGO01000208.1 coordinate 2,332,712, forward strand.
GCTGCTGAATGTCTAGCCTGCAGCTCACCAGATGGTTCTCCACAGAGGAACTTAGGGCAGCCACTGTGGACACAGTCCCAGGCCTCGGGTGCAGCGCTGCAGGTCCCAGCTCTGCCTGGAAGGGTCCCAGCTCTGCATCCCAGTGCGTGGGACTGCCGGGTACCTTCGAGAAGTAACAGATCCCACACCAGGGCCCATCATGAAATGTCACTCTCGTTGATTCCGACAGCCCTCCTTGCCCACCACTGTTCAGAGAAAGGCGGCCTTCGCTGAGGTTGGAGACTTAACCCTGGAAGGCCTCAGGGCCTCACTCTGTTCTTGTTGAAAACACCTAGTGGAGTTATGGGCCAGACCATTCCCCTGCCCAATCTATATATCAAAGTCACAACTTTAATGGAATCTAATAGAAGACTCAGAAATAAACCTGTACACTTATGAACACCTGATTTTTGACAAAGATGACAAAACCATACAATGGAAAAAAGACAGCATCTTCAACAAATGGTGCTGGTCTAATTGGATGGCTACATGTAGAAAAATGCAATTAGATCCATACTTATCACCCTGCACAAAACTAAAGTCCAAGTGGATCAAAGACCTCAATATAAAACCAGATACACTAAACCTGTTAGAAGAAAAATTAAGGAAGAGCCTTGAACTCATTGGCACAGGAGACAACTTCCTGAACAGAACACTAACAGCAACAATCTAAGAGCAACAATCAATAAATGGGACCTCATAAAACTGAAAAGCTTAAGTAAAGCAAAGGACACTGTCATCAGAACAAAACAACAGCCTACAGACTGGGAAAGGATCCTCACCAACCCTGTATCTGACAGAGGGCTAATATCCAGTATATATAAAGATCTCAAAAAGTTAAACAGCAAAAAAATCAAGTAATCCAATTAAAAAATGGGGTACAGAGCTAAACAGAGAATTCTCAATAGAGGAACATCAAATGGCAGAGAAACACTAAAAGAAATGTTCAATGTCCTTAGCTATCAGGGAAATGCAAATCAAAACAACCCTGAGATTTTTACCTTACACCCATCAGACACGGCTAAGATCAAAAACTCAAGTGACAACACATGCTAGAGAGGATGTGGAGAAAGGGGAACCCTCCTCCATTGCTGGTGGGAATGTAAGCTTGTACAACCACTTTGGAAATCAATCTGGCGCTTTCTCAGACAATTAGGAATAGTGCTACCTCAATATCCAGCTATACCACTCCTAGGCATATACCCAAAAGATGCTCAAGTATACATTGAGGACATTTGTTCAACCATGTTTGTAGCAGCTTTATTTGTAATAGCCAGAAGCTGGAAACAACCCAGATGTCCCTCAGTTGAGAAACAAATACAGAAATTATGATACATTTATACAATGGAGTATTATTTAGCAATTAAAAACAAGGAAATCATGAAATTTTTAGACAAATGGTGGGAACTAGAGAAGATCATCCTGAGTCAGGTTTCCCAGAAGCAGAAAGACACACACAGTCTATACTCACTTATAAGTGGACATTAGACATATAATATAGGATAAAAGTACTAAAATCTGTACACCTAAAGAAGCTAATCAAGAAGGAGGACACTGGGTAAGATGCTCAATCTTCATTCAGAAAGGCAAATGGAATGGACATGGGAAGAAGGAGAAAACAGGGAACAGGACAGGAGCCTACCACAGAGGGCCTCTGAAAGACTCTGCCCAGAAGGGTAGCAGAACCAAAAAATTTGGGCCCAGGGGTCTTTTCAGAGGCTGATAATCAAAACAAGGACCATCCATGGAGATAACCTAGAATCCCTGCACAGATGTAGCCCATGGCAACTCAGTCTCCAAGTGGGTTCCATAGTAAGGGGAACAGAGACTGTCTCTGACATGAACTCAGTGGCTGGCTCTTTGATCACCTTCCCCCTGTGGGGGAAGCCTTAAGAGGCCACAGAGGAAGACAATGCAGCCAGACCTCATTAGACCTGATAGGCTAGGCTCAGATGGAAGGGGAAGAGGTCCTACCCTATCAGCAGACTGAGGGATGGGCATCGGAGGAGAAGAGGGAGGGGGTGGGATTGGGAGGGGGTGAGGGAGGGGGCTTCAGCTGGATACAAAGTGAATGAACTGTAATTAATAAATAAATTTTTAAAAAGTCACAACTTATAAAGCCTTTAAAGGTTCGATGAGGGAGAAATATAAGCAGCGCCCTCATAGGACTGATAGCTGCATAAAATATATGTAATGGCGACAGGCAGGCAGAGGAGACATGTGGGGGACACATCAAGAAGGTGGCATTCAAAACCCAAGGGTAGAGGCCTCCAGAGTCAGCTCTGTGACACCCGGATTAGGGACTCCAGGTTCGGCTGGTGTAAACAGGAAGCATTATGAGTCTCTGTTGAGAGCCCCATGCTGCTGGCTGGGGGATTTACAGGCAGTGAAAGGCTTGGAATACAGCATTGGTGGGGAAGATGACAAGGTATCTCTACCAGCGCCTGAGGCCTCGCTTATGCACAGGACGCTCATACTATACGCAGCTTACATGTGGTTCCATTCATTCCAGAAGACAGTTAGAGCAGGACATAACTGAGCAGGACCAGCTGAAAGCATCAGCTGCCGCCAGGTAACAGTTCCCTCTACAGACACGCCCCTGCTGTCTTGTGTGATGACTTGACATTTGTAAAAGGTAGAATAAGTTGACCCTTGGCCAGTGGCCTTTTAGAGGCTCCATGATGCTCCCAGGGCAATGAGTCTCCTTTGCAAGAGAAAACCCTATAGGAGCACCCGGGCACCACAAACAAATATGGCCAACCGAGTTCCTGGACCAGCTGTATTTATTTCATATGTTCATTAAAAAGTTAGTTTGACAACATCTTGTGAAGCCTTTGTACACATCCTGAGTTGTCCACTGACTTCATCTACGTGTGCCCACATCTTTAGACAGCCTGGCCAGATGCTCCTGTGGATGGGGCAGGAAGTCAGAGCTGCCCCCTTGTGGCCAGGCAATGCTTTCACATGCCCTGTCATCAGCACGGCCATGTGTGTGTCATCCATGAACAATATGGATGATTTCTATGGCACCTCAGGCAGGCTTGCTTCAGTGCAGGGTCAGGGAGCCTGTATGTCTTTGCGTGTGCTGGGCACATATGCCAAGTGAGACCTGGCACACACACATCCTTGAAGGACTACCTGTGTGCTTTCTGTCCTGTCCCAGGGATGTGGACAGGACCTTTCTGCTCCCTTAGGTCTCTGTGTCTGAACTGAGGCTTAGGAACCACATATACACTGTAAAAGTTAATATTGACAACTTGACAGGCCCTAGACTCAGGAGACCCAATCCTAGCACACCTGTGAGGGGTACTCCCATTAGGCTGGCCAAGGCCTGAAGGCACAGCACTGCACAGGTTGGGGACCCAGACTGAACACCAGGAAAGGAGCAGAGCAGCGTCAGCACCCACCTCTTTCTGCTTCCTGACTGCTGATGTCACATGACCCCCCCAGCACTGTGCCCTTGAACTATGATGCAAAGCATAGTTCCTTCCTTCCTTCCTTCCTTCCTTCCTTCCTTCCTTCCTTCCTTCCTTCCTTCCTTCTTTCCTTCCTTCCATTGCATTTACCTGACATACTGTCACAGCAACAAGGTATGCGATTAACACATACAATAGGAGTCAATTTTCCCTTATCAGGGATTCCACATGGCTGCACAAGGGTGGTGTCAGTCTTAGGGATACTGGATGTGTCCTAGGTGGATACGTTTCTCCAGGGCAAAAGCCCTTTTAGAAAGCCAGCATAAAACCAGTGGATGGAGAACGCGGTGCTCTAACCTCCAGACGCCCCACAACCTGGAAAGCACATTTGAGGCAGGTGTGAGGACTGACCTAGGATGATAGGCTGTAATCCCCCAGAAACACAGGAACACAGAACCCAGTTGCTGCAGCCCCCCATATGCTTCCCAAGCCCCCAAAGAACCTCTGTGTTCTGAGTGACCGAAGTTCTTTTCAAACTTTTAACATTATTTTATTATTTTGTGTGTAGGGGGGTTTTGCCTGTATGTTTGTCCACGTACCACATGCATCCCTAGTGCATGCAGAGCTGAGAAGGGCATGCTGGGAATTGGAGTTACAGACAGTTGGGAGCTGTCACTTGGATGCTGGGAATCAGACCCTTTGAAAGAGTAACCAGCATTCTTAACCTCTGAGCCGTCTCTCTAGCTCTTTCAAACTTTATTTCAACACCAAGGCTTTCACTTTTAAACACTGTGGGTCTCTCTTGGTAGTATATTAAAAAAAAATCTATAGAAACAAGGACCTCACACCCACTAGCTGAACGGGCAGTCTGCTTGTGCCCAGCAGGCTTCTTTCAGCTGTGGCTGGTGCTTTGCTTCCTGGACCCCGGGAGGCCAACATTTAGGTGGGTTGTGCTTGAACCCTACAGTTTGACACCAGAGTAGATAATGGGGAGAAGGTCTCCGAGGAGGGATGGTCACCGTGGAGCTCTGCAGCAGGACTTCCAGGAAGTGGGGAGGTGGGATGTGCAGCCTAAGTCTAGACAGAGGCTGCAGTGCTTTCAGCTTCTGGTTGGCCGTTTCTCTGGTCCACACCAAAACCCCAGGAAGAGCAGAAGGAATGCCTTCGGACCCTGTTTGGGATCTGGGGGGCCCTTTGATACTAGGCAGCTAATGCTTGGGATGCCCACTTCTAAATACAACCCTTGGGTATCGTACATCTGCGGCTTTGGGACACCACACACGTCCTTGAGGAAAAAGCTGCTTCAGCTATGGCCTGCATGCTGTGTGTGCCTTGGGACATACTGGAGCTGCACAGGCTTGGAAGCTGAGGGGAGACAGGGTGTGACGGTGGCAGTCCATGCAGCCTGGAGACTCCCGGAGAATGGGAAGGAGTTGAGGATGCAGCTGAGGCAGGACACAGGCTTGGAAGCCAAGGGGAGACAGGGTGTGACGGTGGCAGTCCATGCAGCCTGGAGACTCCCGGAGGATGAGAAGGAGGTGGGGGATGCAGCTGAGGCAGGAGACACCCCGCACCTGTGGGACTTCCAAGTTTTGAATTAAGTGAGTTTTCTTGCCTCTGCAGTGGAGATGATTTCCTGAGCAGGATAGCATGAGCACTCATGAGCCTTCTTTCCTTGACCCCAATCCCCTGCAAGATGTGAGTTTATTTTCTCTCTTCAGACTGTTCTTGAGAGAGGAGCCAAAGCCAGAGGGCTACAGCGTACCAGGAACGTACGTGGGGTTCAGTGTTGGGGAGAGCTACTCCAGCGCTCCAGTCTCATCTAAATCTTCATCCCGGAATCCCAAGCCAGCCTCATCCCCAGAGAAGGGACACATGAAGAGCACAGGTGTGGGCTGAGCTGGTGAAAAGGATGCACTACCCTGTGGCTTCTCAGAGGTCCGAGATCTGCTGCCCCACACAGCCTGCTCATGACTCCAGCAAGGGGGGGTGGTTTTGCTAAAATTCATGATGTTCTATTGAAGTCCCAGATGTAAGCTCAGGATAGCGTCGACCTTCACACGCAGTAAAGCTTTTGTTACTTACAGAATAACTTCCGCCTTGTTTAAATGCAGTTTCCAGTGCATTTCTGATTGCTAACGAGGCCACAGGGGTGTGTCATGGCGGGCATGTGCTCTGCCATGGAGGCCACGCAGCTCACACGGCACCATCTGTTTTCAGAGCACTAGATTGCCTGTATTAGTTACTGTTCCGTTTCTGGGATAAAATGCCATGACAGAGACAGCCTACTGAGGAAAGAGTTTGTTTAGGCCAGCTGCTCTCAACCTGTGAGCTGTGACCCCTTTGGGGGTGGAACAACCCTTTCACAGGGTCACCTAAGACCATCTATCTACATGTCAGATGTTTACATTAAAATTCACAACAGCAGCAAAATTAGTTACGAAGTAACAACAAAAACAATTTTATGGTCGGGGTCACCATGAGATGAGGCATTGTGTTACAGGGTCGCAGCGTTAGGAACGTTGACAACCACTGCTCCATGCTCATTCCAAGGGATAAGAGTCCCTCACAGCATGGAGGGGCACGGCGGAAGGAGCTGAAAGCTGAGAGCTCAGGTTTCCAAACGCAAACACGAAACAGAGAGATAGCGTGAGGTTTTTAATCTCACCCCAGGGACACACTTGCTCTAGCAAGGTTACAGCTCCTCAAACCTCCCCAAACAGTGTCACCAATTGGAAGCCAAAGGTTTAAATGCATGAGGTGATGGGAGAAAATTTCTGCCACCGTCCTACCTATGCTCTCTTCCTATGAGTAGAGACATTTTAAGATATATACGTGTGTGTGTGTGCATATATGGTCATACTCACATATACCCATATTTTAAGTACATATATCTTAAATATGTATATGAGTATGTGCATATATGCATGGATGTGCATCTATATTTAATATATGTACACATATTAACATATTCTTCGGGGCACCAGGATTTCACAGTGAAATTACCTACCAGGTAATTGGCTAGCAATTCAGCTTTAAAAGAGCCCTGCCCCACTCAGCTGTGGTCCCTCCATCCTGTCCTAGCCACTGCACACATGATCCAAGGTAGATAAAGGTGGAACTCAACTATAAAGCGGATGCCCTTGTCCTGCTGAACTGGGCATGGCTCAGGGGCCTGGAACGTCTTTCTGAACAGTGTCCTAAGCCACTCTTACTGGCCGAGGCTTGCCACCTCCACCCCCAGGCCTCAGGGACAGCCAGAGGACTACACTCAACTTCTCAGACTCCTCTGCTTTCTTTCTGGAGTAAACTTGTCTTATTTTCTGCTCACAGAGCCTGGGGACTTCAGAAGGTTCAGAGGGAAACATTGTGGCTCAGGATTCCTGGGTACAATCCAAGCTCCCCACCATTGTTTTGAAAGTTACTGTCCAAATGATGATCAAGGGGTCAAAATGTCACATGAAAACACACCTTCTATCTTGCTCTGTCTGTGTGCAGGAGACAGAAATACAATTCTCCCCTTGTCAGAGAGGGAAAGCAGTCAAATAAAGCACCTCGCAGAAGATGGAGGCTGGAAGAAAGCCAAGGTGTCTTGGAAAGCGATCAGCCCTCTAACTCACATCCGGCAGCCACACAGGCCTCCGGGCCCAGGCTCCGGGGGCTCTGCCAGTCCTTGGGGCTCCCTCAGCAGAGCTTCCCTTCACCATGGCACAGTCTCACTCAACAAGGACTAGCTGAACATCATGGAGGGCGAGCAAAGACTGCTCTGTGCAACTCTCAAAAAGAGACCAAGAGGCTCTCCTGCTGTGGTGGCTATTTCTTGCTAGCATGGAAGGTGATCGTGAGATTCACAGAATGGGGAACTGTGCATGCACCTCCCTCTACCACCACAACCCAGAGCCCGCCTGGCTGGAGCTCAGAGCTCTGCCCTCATCTTGTGTCCTTGCTTGATCCCCCTCAATCACCTCAATCGTCATTTTGCCAGAGGTGCTTTGTGGTGGACTGACAGGACTGAGTACGGGCACATCTGTGCCCCCATGCATGGTGGCCTGACCCTCACGCAGCAAGGCTAGAATGAGAAAACCTCTCGGAGATGGAGTCTTGTGGGAGGAAACTGAGGCAGCACACTTAGGAAGACTGACAATTCTGACCACTCCTCAGTCTCTGGCTTCCTACTGTCCCATGTGAATTGTTTAGTAAAATGTGTTTTGCCGACATGTATTTATGTGCAGCACATGAGTGTCTGACGCTAGTGGAGGCTAAAAGAGGGTGTTTGGTCCTCTGGAACTGAAGTTACAGGTGGTTGTGAGCTGCCACTCGGGTGCTGGGAATTGAACGGGAATCTTCTGCAAGAACAGCGTTCTTAGCCTCTGAGCCATCCCTCAGCATGGTCGCTGATCACTGTTGCACATGCTTTTGCTACAACATGTCACAGCCAGCGGCCCTCCCCAACTGTTGTCATCGTTTGTTATTGTTTTTTTTTTTTTTCCCAGCCACAATAATCGGTAAATAATTCCTAGCCTCAGACATTTCATTACAGCATCGGAAAATGCCCTAAGATGGCTTTCTTGCATTTCTCTAGACAGTTGGTGCTCTGAGCAGAGAAGGACAAGAGCCATCCACGAGGCCTTAACCAGATGATCTCTCTGGGACATCAGTCTCAGTGCTTGCAGAAAACGTTCTAGTAGGAGACAGAGACACAGCTGCATGGCCAGACTATAGTTACTGCGGTAGGACAAGTCTGCAGGGATCCCCCCGCCCCTGCTGGGCTTTGTGGAAGTGCTACCTCCCGGTCCTCAAGCTCCCGACATGGCCACTGGTCTGCTTACAGGCTTCTGAAGGCTGGGCTCCTGAGGAGGGAGCCTGTGTTTTCCCGCCGCCTGTGGGCCCATTGAACGGTGATGAGGTGTAGGCCAAGCTGGCGGTCTTCCTGTGCGGCCACTCTGGTTTTGTATTCGCCAGTACACGAAAGAGTAAATGCTCTTCTCCTTGGACGCTGCTCTTCAAGGTTAGCGGCTCTAGTCAATGTCTGAAGGTGAGGGCTTGTCCATACCTTTTTCTTCAGTCCCTGGGTTGATCAACCTGGTTCTGCTCAGGAGGCTGGAAGATGCAGCGCCCCCTTCCTCTCCTACAGTGTGTTACAGACAGCACATTGCTGCTTTGGAGAGGGAGAAGAGCGCAGTCTGCAGGGATGACCAGGCAGGAAGCATTCCACTTCCATGTGAGCAGCTCTGCTTTATGGGTAGCTCTGGGGGTACACTGATGTGGCTCAGATCTATATTTGCTAAGTGCTGGGTAACTGGCTAGCGTGGCTGTCAGGGCCAACCTCCAGGCAGCACGTTAAGGATCATGGCACCCACAGGTCTTGGTGCACCTCCTGTCCATAGCCGCAGTTCCAGATAGGAGAGCGGGTCTGCTTGCGAAGTGTGCAGCGGGAAGCCGCAGCTCTTACACTGAAACACGTGAGGCCCCTAGTGCTACCAGCACATCCAGAGGATGAGGAAGACAGGAAAGATGCCTGTGCAAAGCCTTCTGTCTGCTCTACAGGAACTAGCTAAGGGCCAGCACAGAAACTGCCACTGCTCCTGTCATTTGGATACTGAAGGGGGGGCCAGTGGAAGGACAGCTCCACTGGCTGAAAGGCCAGGACCTGCCCCCTCGCCTGTCGGTGTCTGGGTTGGCTCCTTCCTGGGGTCCAGGGTTTCTGAGGCCCCGAGGGCCCCCACTTTATCCTGCATTCCCACTTGCATCCCTGCATGCATATGGCCCCGCTCTGGTCAAGATTTCCTCATGGGGCCCGAGCCTCTGAGGGAGATGACTCTGTCTTGGGTGTGAGGACCTCACAAGGCTTACTCTTGCCAAAGGAGAGGGAACTAAGGTTACAGTATGGGAGAGCACCACGGGGCCTAGCCTATGATTGTGCAAGAGAATAGAGGGGCCAGAGCGAGCTGCGTCTCCTGGGTTAGACCCGCTAGCCTGTTTCCAGACCACTAGGCTTTGGGTACCAAGCTGAGACATTTGTTGATGTGGCCTGTGCTACCCAGGGCAGCACACCCCAGTCTCTGTGGTCCAACCTGCCATCGCCCAGAATCCAAACTCCAGAGAATCTGTGAGGGACAGTAGCGAGGGCAGGCCAGAGACCTGGAGGCATGCCCACAGCTCACGCCTCTCCTCACCTCCTCAGAGCACTGGGGTGGAGGGCAGGGCAGCAGAGGACAGGGCAGCAGAGATTGTTTTCCCTTCTCACTGGGCTACTCCAGGTGTTCGGAGATGTCCAACAGTGTGGGGGCTCATGGCAGTCCTACTCAGAACTGCATCCGATGCCCCTCAAGCAGGGACAGACCATTCCTAGTGAGTGCACAGTACCCCAAATGTAATCGATCTTATCTGTCACTTATTGGAACGCCTCTGATTTATTTCCAAAGTCCATTTTGGCCTTGGAGAGAAAGTTTGGATATGACCATAGTCTGACTCTCAGCATGTCTTCTGTCCTCCCTGGCTCTCTTCTCTTCTGTATATATAACAAAATACCCAAGGCTGGATAACTTGTGTAAAGAGGGTCATCTGGATCATAGCGTGGTGGCTACAGGTGTAAGACACAGTGCCGGCCTCCCAACGAAGGCTCCTGGCCGTGCCACAGTGCAGCAGAGAAGTAAAAGGTGAGCGGCTGCTGTGGAAGGAGCCAGAGACCAGAGATAAAGCAGGCTGGCTGTTTCATTATAGCTCAACCTACACAGGACCTTCCTCCTCCTCCAGCAGCCTTCATTCCTTCCCACGGTGTGGCCCCATGACTTCAGAACCTCCCAGCAGCCCCTACCTCTCAGAGGTTCCATCCTTTAATACTGCTGTCAGGGGACTGAGTTCTGGGAGACGCTCTCAGAACACTAGAGCAAGCCCAGATGACTCACCCTAGAACCATGCTGATGGAACAGGGTGTTGGCGCCCTGAGTCTGCTTGAAGCAGCTAGAAAAAAAAGAGGTCTCGTGTGCTCTGAGACAGTTGCATCAAGCACAGTTTAGGTTGTGATAGTGCCATTCGCCATGGCATGGGGGACACTGCCTAGCCGGGGCCAGGCAGAAGTATCTGCTGTGTCCCTGGACAGTAGTTTGGGGCCTTCCGTTAGGCAGGCATGTGTTCTGGGCCCCATCGTATGTTGGCGTGGAAAGAGTACCAGCTGACAGGCTCCTCGGAACATTGCCGGTCTTCTCTGTAGGTGGCTGGGGCCTTGTATCCGACTGACTAGGAGGTGCTGAAGGGAGAAGGCATCCAAACCCCACTAATGGGCTGCGGCCTCGTGCGCAGCAGTAATACCAAAGAATTGATTTCTTTCTCTGTTACAAATTGCAAATGGAGACATCCTGACATGCAAAGGAAAGCCCAGGGATTGGGGTGCACCGAGCAATATCCAGACTAAAGAGATGGGCTAAATTCCAGTTTGTGTGAGCCGCACAAGGTGAGCATGGGGTCAGAGAGGCGGAGAAGGCAACAAGAGGAAAATCCATACAGTGACTGCCCTGACGGCGGCTGCAGGTTTATTTTTGAATGAAAGCACCATGCATTTAAATTAAATGTCAGATATAATTTAGCATCCAGGCGTCAGGAGGCTGAGGGTGTGCATGGAAAGCCGACAGCTCCTTGGAGTGGTTAATTGCAGCCCCACCTCCCCCAGTGCCCCACAGAAAGATGCCATTCAGGAGGGGAGCCTGCATCTCCCTCAGTGGGAGGGTCCTCACCAAGGTGAAGATCAGAGCCAGCCGCTGGAACACACAAGGTCCGCTCCCAGAGGCCCCTTTGCTCCCAGCGGCTGCTTAATTGAGGTTGCTCCCTGCTGATGAGGGATGGAAGCTGACCTTGCTTCCAGAACCTAATCAAGGTGCCTGGAGCTGCTGCACAGCCCAGTGCTCCCAGTCCTTTGTCCCGATGCTACCCAAGACAGAAGGCGCCACATCCTGTGGCATAAGAGATCATGGCCAGGCATTGCTTCCAAAGGAAAAATGAGAAGAAAAGAGGAAGGAAGGATGGGGAAGAAGTGTGTGCAAGCTTCTCTGCTCTGAGAATAGACACGCTGATAGATGCAGAATTCTGCAGTAAAGCCAGGCTCAGATCACACTAGGAAGGCTGGGCTTGCATGATCTGCCACCAGAGAGGTTGAGGTGTACTCAGAGAGGCCCTGACTCTAGGCTGCAGGCTGCCGCATAACCTGGGCTCCTTGGCCCTCTTGCAAGGGTCTTCCTGCTCCTTCCGCAAGTCTCGAAACACACACTGGCTGTTTCTATGACAGCGGCCATCACAAGAAAGAGGAGGAGGCTGGCTGCTCCTAACAGAAAGGTACAGTGGTAGAGGGAGGCCGTGCATTGTTCAGCTACACAGGAATCCCTCACATTTAGTGCAGGGCATAGACAGAGGCTCGGCCAGCGTGTGACCTGGGTAGATCTGGACCATATGGGAAGGCTGGGCTCAGGATACGTGTCACTACAACTTTGCTTCCTGTCTTTCTGTACAGAGGGGCCAGGCGAGCCATGCTGTCTTTGGGGATGTTTGTTTTTGGAAACAGGGCCTTGCTATGAAAGCCCAGCTGGCCTGGAGCTCACGGGGATCATAGGTGAGCGGTGCAGTTCGTGGCCCTACATGCTCTGCACTCCAGGTTGTGTCTCTCTGCTCAGTGTCCCTCCGATCTTTACCCAGAATCCTGGGTCCCGTCTTAGTCAAATCTGTCCTCACTGATTGGACGGGCCTTCCCACTTGTGGGTAGTCCCGCTTTTCTGGCTCCTGTCTCCTTCCTGAAGCTCTTTCCTCCCACCTCCATGCAGCTGATATCTAGTGCTACAAAGTCTGAGGCCAGGAGGCACCAGAGGAAGAAGGTCAGTGATGCTACCAGAGCTGGACAAAACGAGGCTGGTCAAAGGTGAAAAGCCTGCAAGTGATGGCTGCAGCCACCACTCAGGAGCAGAGCCCTCTCAAGCCAGAGCCTGTGACAAATAGCTGCTTTCACCTGTCAATCATGGGAGCCTGGACAGCCGATGCGGGAATCATGCATGGTTCCTGCTGTGGCTGACCAGGCTGGTGGTAAGCAGGCTCTGTGGGCGGGTAGCATGGTTGCTGTGTGACCATTCTCTGCCTAATCAGGAAGACCACAGTCCACCATATGGCTGGCACCAACTGTCCAGACACACCTCTGTCCTTCAGGTCTGCCCAGTATGTGGGACCAGTGAACCACTGTGAACGTTTCTTTGTTGGAAGACTAAGGTCTTTGTCAAGGTCAGTACTAAGCCAGCTCCACAGCTGGGTCAGTCTCTAGGACAGTGCTCAGGCGCCAGGTCCTTCCTGAGCTGTCACATGAGTGGCACCCTCAGTCAGGTAGACGAACAGGCTCCAGAGCTCCGCTGTCAGAGCGCGTGGTGGAGGGTGCTCCAAAGACCCTCAGACGCGTAAATATGGACTATCCAGTGCATATTCGCTAAGTTTTCTACTCACACACTTCCTTGCAGCACTATGCTTGTAAATGTCCACCAGAAGTCTGACCAGCACCCTGTTTGGATTCAGATCTGAGAGTGCTTCCAGTTGCCCTGGCTTTTAGTGTCTCTGACTGAGCCTGCCCCCGCAGGTGGCCTTTGTCTGCCCCCTCAGCTGGGCATTACTGTCCCTGAAGACAGCATCCTTACAAACAAATGACAGCATACATTCTCCCCATGCACGCTTCCCTCTGTGTTTGTTCAAGCCTTGACGTGCTCTAAATCTCGTCCCATATGATTGCTGAGGTCACTGTGTGTGTGGTGACTTGCAGTGTGCCGTGGCTCACTTTCTTGATCCTCACTCCAGAGGGTGCCCTGGCTGGAACCACCCCCGGCGTCTACGCTGAGGCCACTCTGTCCGCTGCACCAGTGTTTCACTCTGGCTGAGCTGCCCTTCTTCTCCGGCCTGAGCATGGGGCTGACTCCTCCACCCCAGCAAAGAAAGATGTCTAGGGAGGCAAGGTGCTGTGCCTGGGACCCAGAAGCAGCCAGGATGGAGCTCTGGGTCTAAGGAGCAAAGCCTGATGATGAGAGCAAATGTGTTCTCAGCCATGTTCTCCAGCACACGGACACAGGCTAGGCAGAGCCCTTCCAGAAGGTTCTGTGGAATACGAGTCCTGAGGGGCAGCACAAGCCTGGGAGCTGAGGTCGGAAAGCCTGGCCTCACTGTTCACCCCCTTCCTGGGTACCACCATCTTATTAGGATGCCATCACCATGCCAACTCTGTGTCTGCTATTTTCCCAATAAGGGCTGCTCTGCCCCCAGACTGGGTGTGTCACAGGGCTGGCAGGGAGGGTGACTCGAACCATAACCTTTTAGAGAGAGACCTGCCATGGCAGACATCACCGATACTGATTGTTGCCATGGCTGTGAGGGTGGTTCTGACCAGCATGGGCAGAGCCACAGGGACATGGTTCTGACCAGTGTCCCCTGTGGCCAGCATCACCCTGCAAGCCCGTTTCTCTCTCCTAAAGATCCTTCTGCAGATGCAGACGCGGGCACTGCCAATGTACCCCGAGGGGCCCGAAGCGTGGGAAGACAGTGACTCAGGGTCTGAAGGCCGCTGGGGGATCCATGTACTCACTTGCTGAAGGCGGCGTTGCTCTCCGCAAGCACGGCGTGTGCTGCAGTGTCAGCTAGTTTAGGTGAGAATTAATCCCGCTTCCCCTGCGCTGGTGCGAAGGGTGTGCGGAGAAGCCAGCAAAAGTCTTCACCAGATACAGGAACTGAGAGTTCAGGGCCCAGAAGTTTGCAAAGACAAATTACTCAGGAACCTGGGACACTGCCAAAGGCCAGGGAAATGAAAGAGGCTGGGAATCAAGGCACCTCGTTCTGATGGTACAGGACATCGGGGGACTCTCGGGACTAAGAGCGCCTTCCGCAGTGTGGCAGAGACCCCTCCTTTAGCGTCAGAGATGACGTTCTTTTCCCTGAGTGTGACAGACTCCTCCTCAAGGGTGACAGAGGTTCTCTCCTGAGTGTGACTATACCTTCAGGTGTGAGAGAATGCTTTCTTCAAATATGCCAGAGAGTCTTCCTTGAGTGTGCAGCCTCTGCCGGGGTGACAGTGTGTCACTACCTCTTTCTTGAGTGTGAGGGCATACTTCCCAGAGAAGCTCTCTCCCTGTGGAGCCTCGTGCTCACAGCCTCCATGGGTGCCTTTGTGAGGCTGAGTCCTCTGCTTTGTCTTGGTCCCAGTTGTGAAGCAGCTGTGCCTCCAGGCGTCCGTGTTGTGGGCATTTGGTCCATGTGGGGCTGCTTTTTTTTTTACCTCCCCCAAGCTCCACCATCCCCTCTCCTGCCTCCTGGGAGATTGCCTTGCTTAGCTTAGGTTTTGGGGTCCCAACACTCCTGGGGAAGTTCTGGACCCTAACCTCCATCCTGCACTATTCTGATTGCAAATTAAATCTGCTTCCAATCTTAGTGCTCTTCCTTGGCCACGTCTTCCTTCATTAGGAACAGTTTCTTATTTGGATAGGGATGAATATGGAAGGCTTTTCTTGCTGGAGACACAACAGAGGAGGATCTTGGAGCAGGAAACATTGAAAGCCCACAGGGACACGCTCTGTGGCTGGACGGGAGCCTCAGCTGTTTCCTCCTTGTGATGCTGCCCAACTCCCACCCTCACACTGGAAGGAGGGAGGGAAGGAGGCAGGCATTTTGCCTCCTACAAGTTGAGAGACAGCATGAAGGCCACCAGAGTCCCCAGTCGCACAGGAATTTGCATGTGGTTAGCCTGTAGGCCTGGTATTCCCCACCCTTGCCTCTTTGCCGCCTACGGGGGTCTCACTTGTGTGTAGCTCAGGGCTTTCCATCCAGATTGGCATTCACATGAACTTCACAGGTACCTGTTACATATGTCCTCTTCATCAGAAAGGCCAGAGCATCCAGCATCCAGCCTGCGCTCTTCTGGCTCTGGTTCCCTGCTGCTCACATTCTCCATGACTCGGTGAGGTTTTCATCACAGCCTCATGAGATGGAGAGAGGTAGGCGACTCCACGAAAGGCCATGCACACACTGGATGGGATGACTGCTATTAAACAACCAGACATGCAGAGCAAGGTGTGTGTCAGAAACGAGTCATCTTGGAAAACAGCTTGGCGGGCTCTTGAACGTTTAAATGTGGAGTTACCATGTGTTTCTACAACTCTACCTCTGGGTATCCCAGAAAGCTGACAGCAGAGACGCAGAGGGATGTGTGCACACCTGCACCACAGCAGTTCCACTTGCAGGAGTTGCATGGCAAAGCAACCCAAGTACCTAGCAACAGAGGGACGGGTGGGCCACACTCGGCTCTCCAGAGGGGTGATCCTGTGTCCACGGGGAAGTGTGAGATGCATGAACAGGCTCGCATGTTTGGATACTTGCCCCCAGCTGGTGGCACTGTTTGGAAAGGGGTAAAATCTTTAGGAGGTGAGCTTTGCTCAAGGAGGCAAGTTTCTAGGGGAAGACCTTGGAGTCTGGTAGCCTGGCTCCACTTCGTATTTGCTCTCTGCCTCCTGACTGCACATGTCATGTGACCAACTGCCTCATGACTCTGCTGTCATGCCTTCGCCATCATGGCAGACCATCTCTAACCTTTAAGTTGTTTCTCATCAGGGTCTGATCACAGAACTGAGGAAGCAACTGATACATCCTGTTACAGGTATGGGTGGGTGTCATGTCAGTGAGGAGAGCCAGGCACACAGAGCACTGTCTCTCTTGCCCTCTCTCTCCTGAAAAACGCTGAGGTCTGGAATCTAGCCACCCCAGTGTGCTGCTCACGTCCTGTTCTCTGCTAGTGAGGAATGTCCCCAGCCTTCTGTGGGAAGAGTCTCGGGTCTTCGCTGCTGGCCCTTTCCTACTTGGCTTACTACCAGCCATAGGAAGAAGGACACCAGCACGCGTGAGTGTGGGCGCGCTTCTCAGAGCTGCAGCCCTTGCACAAGTGCCCTTAGCTCCCGGCTCGAACCCTGAGCTCTGTGTGTCTTTCTGTGTCCTGAGCACTACTGGCTGAAGGTCTGGCCTGAGCACAGTCCTGCCAGGTAGCTCAGAGTCACTGTCGTCCGTATCCCAGAATCCCTGATTGGAGCCCTGCATTCTCAGCTGCCCATCTTGGGGGGGGGGTGCTGGTCCTAGGGCTCTGTTCTCCCATGTAGATAACACCGCCTCCTGATACTCTGTGCTCTGCTTATTCTCCCATGGCCTCCTAGCCGCTCTCTAAGGACGGCCTGGCTGCAGTCCAGACATGTCCCAGGGAGTGACCACTTAAACAAACTGGGTTGGAGAGGGAAGAAAAGCACCTCAGAGTCCTCAGACAGTCCACGATGTGCCAGCCAGGAGAGACCAGCTCTGTGCCATCTACGGTTGATGCCAAGCTGGATCAGCTGTCTGTGGTGCTGGCTCCACAGCCATCCCAGGCCATCTGTGGATCACTCAACTGTACTGGCTCCTGGTAGGGCAGAGGAGAGTCTTCCCGGGGATGATGGTCAGCTGGACCAGGTGGCATAGGCTCAGGGTGCCCTTGGTGGTCCTGACAGGTGGCTAAGGCTGTAGGTCCTGGCATTGCCATCCTTTACCGGGGACTAATCAGAGGCTCTGAGGGCGAAGCCACACATTCCCTTTCTCACAGCTGGTTGCAGGTCAGAACATGAGAAGCACAAAAGTTCAAGGACTTGTTAGAGCTGTGTGGATGACCTTGCCGCTTGGCAGCTCTGCTCTGAGCTCCTGTGGGAAGCGGACCAGGCTGGTTCTTCCACTCTGCATCCCTTGCTCCTACAACTCCTGATGCTGGGCCTGTGCTTGGGTCCCACACGAGCTGCAGGAAGCTGAGGTCTTGTCTGATCACCCACTTGGAGGTACTTGTCCTTGTGCTGGCCCGGCAGGCCGCCCCGGCACCAGGCAGTGTCCTGTGACCACCAGCCAGGCACCTGTGCTATTGTGCCTCACTCTACTGGATGTAAAGTCATCTCTTGGCACACTGGGATTAGGGTCCTGGCACCTCTGTGTAGACCGGGCTTCTGCATGACTCTCTGGGCTTCTCTGTCACTTTGAGATAGGGTTATAACATCTTTGTCAGTCCCTCCCTGCCTCCTCCTTAGTGACAGCCTTCGTACCTCATGCAGCTCTGGGATACTTGCAGTGGATGAAAAATCCTCACAGCAACATCTGATGTGACAGGTGTGTGAATGTGCCCATTTGCTTAGGAGGAACTGTCTCCATGAGGTAGTGGGATGGAGGTCAGGTGACTGAAGAGCAGGGCAGCCTTCTTTGTTCTAAGGTAGATGGACAGGGTGTCGTGGGTTCAAGAGATTTACATTGTCTTTCTCCCCTTGGTGTGTGTGTGTGTGTGTGTGTGTGTGTGTGTGTGCACAAGTAGTGGCCCCACACCCCGGCTTAGGGAATGCAGGAGATTCTGGCCTGAGCAGCGAACTCTAGCTCTATGCTCCTCCTGGCTGTTGGTTGTTTATTTGGGTCAAGAGGCAGGATGGAGGCCCAGAGCTTAGCTGAGGGGCAGCAGGGACTTGGAGAAACAGGGATGGTCTATACCATTTACCCCTCCTGATTGCTGAGACTGACCAGGAGAACTACTCCACGAACTATAAACCCTCCAATCGGCACGAGTAAAACCTAGAAAGACTAGCTCTCCCTGAATTGTGCCACCATGTACAATCAAGAGATTTAGCGAATGAGGCTGCAGTTTTACTGCAGTCTACTGTGTTTGTAGGTCTCTGCCATGACCCAAAGCTCTTGAACTTCAATCACAGACCTCAGGAGATAGAGTCAGAAGAAATGGCCAGCAAGTCCCTGAAACAGTAAGTAAGCGGTCGGCCATACTTGTGGGTGTTTGTGTGCATTAGGCTGGGCAACCTGGTGCTCTTGGGCTAGCACAGCACAGGGCAAAGACCCCTGGTGATGGGCTGCGGCCTGGATACCTGTGCCCTGTCTCCTGGTCACAGGTGTCTGTTGTTGAAGCCCTGTCATTATGAAGACATGGGAGGGACAAACAGAGCTCTCTCCCTCACAGGGCTCGCATGCAGCTGGTGACGTGTGGCATACTCTCCCAAGCCCTCTTCCCTTACCTGGGACGGTCCATGGAGATATAAGTCAGTTAAAAAATAACCTTAATACATAGTTCTGCCAGACAAACCCCTGTGATTGGACTTGGCCATGTTCGCTCTGCAGGGGAGGGGGAGTGTCCGCTTCACTAGCAGTGCTGTTCTGTGAATCCTGAGCGGGGCCTGCAGTCAGCCCGAGCCCGTGTGCTCTGTGCCGCCGTCGAGGGCTTAGGCTGAGCGGAGTCTCTCTGGAAGGACTCGGCTCGGCTAACTGGCTGTGTGTCTGAGTCAGCTGTGTCCTCGCCTTTCCACTCCATCCATCAACACACAATTACTGTCACCACCGTGTGTGTCGCCGGGCGTCAGGTTACATGTGCCAAGCAGCATAAAAAAATGGCTGTAATGTTGGCATAATTTTTCATTATTGTCTTCATTAACCACAGCAAATGGGAGGAAGAGTTTACCCGCACCCTGCCATCTCCATGACAACGCTTCCAAAGCCTGTCTGCCCAATGTCCACCCAAGAGCAGGACTGAATGTCCTCATTATTCTGCCTCTTGCTGGCCCTGCCCTGCCACGGGGGAGACCGACGAGGGCCAGTGATTTATCCCCGCCCCCCGTTTTTCCTGACAGCCTGGCATGGTGTCAGGGCGTAAGGCGCTGGTCTGATTTCACAGTTTAATTACTGCTAATCTGAGGGGGCAGGGCTAATGAGCTGCCAGCAATCCCTCAGCAGTAGCAACACTCCCTGGTTTTGTCCCCAAACGCCCTTCTCTGCAGCCCCTTCCTCCATGCAACTGGGCCTGGGTTAAGGAAGCGGCTGGTGTTGATTTTTCAGTGTAACAAGATGAGTAAGCAAATACAGAAACCTGGAGTTTATAAAATCTCATCAGAGTAGAATCCAGAAGCAAAGAGAACCCCATACATGCCTGGGAATTTTGCCGACAAGCCCTGTGATGGTCACACAGTAAAGTTCCTGTCGGGCCTGATCATGAGGCTGTGCTTCATTCTTGGCCCTCACAGATGCATGCCCCGAGCCCCACTGCAGACTGTGCCCCTCATGCTTTCCCTCCCTCCCCACCTGTTCAGGGCCTGTGGCTGCTATGCCCCAAGCATCCGTTCATTTCACTCGGCATCCTCTCTCTCTGAACCCTGCAGCCCTGCTTGCCCTGCCAAGCCCACCAGATGACTTGGAGTCCAGCAGGTGCCCAGCACCATGTGAAGCCCTCCATAATTTACCACAGAGATCACACTTGGGTCCTGAGCGTGTGCCTAGTTCCTGTGCTCAGCATCACAGTGAATCCCATGACTTAGGGTCTCCCCGACTCTGTGAGTGCCCTTCTTGTTCCAACACTGTTTCGCTCCTTCCCACCAGGCCCCACATGCTTCTGGTGGTCTTGGCAAGCTCAGCTTCCCCTCTTTCTCAGATGATAAGAAAATGTGGTCCAAACCAAGGACAGTTCTCCTCATGAGATGCCAGGAAGGCTGAGCTCAGATGCTACCACGAGTGGGGTGCATAGAGCAGAGGCCCAACAATACTGTCTGATGAATGGTGCAAAGCATGCCTTATATGTCAATGATTAAACGTCAATAAATGACTCTAGGTATGATGGGTGAGTGCCAGCTTCTTATATGTACTCATTTATCAATTTATCTGTTCCCAAGGCTAGTTTATACCTCTTCTCAGTCTACAAAGAATAGCCTACAACACTCCATTTGACAGACCAGAAAAGCACATAAATTAAGAAAAACAAATCAGGTCCATGGAAAATGCTGATAGGAATAAGAAGAGAAGAGCCCCAGAAGAAGACAGATGGCAGAGGTGTCCTGGGCCCTCAAAGGCTATTGAGACGGAGCAGCTCACACAAGCCATAGTTATTCCTACAACATAAACCTGATACCTCTGCTATGGTGAGCAACCTGAAGAAACGTCTCCACTTTGGATGTTTCTGCTTGGAGTCCTGCACAGACACACAGCTATGTTTTGGGGTCCTATTCTCTGGTAAGTTCTATGGTGACTCAGAAAACCAAGTAATTTTTCATTATGGCCTCATGTGACACGCGATTTAGACATGAAAATTTGGTATCATTGACTCATCTAGTAAATTTAACTTTAGAGACGTATTAGAGTTTTTCCTAGCCACAGGCCAAGTTCTTACAGATGGGCCATGACCAGGGTTTTTTTAGGTTCATGCACCAGTCACAGAACATATGTGTTCCCACAGCAAGCTAAGTGCTCACAGCAGCCACACATAGAAAAAGCTAGGTCCTCAGTCAGATGTCCTCTTTGCTGATGGTCTTGGCAGCTCTCTGCCCTCTTCAAGTTCAGTGAGGCCCTCCATTATCAGGCCTCGATCATCGACAGGAAAAGGAAGTTTGGAATACAAGGAGCCTATGTTTTCCCATTGTTCTTTAGCAGCACCATGAGTGTTCCAACGCTCCTCTCCTTTCAGGGACAGCCTTTTGCAAGGACATGAGGTCTCTGCCAGTGTAAAGGGGAGGGAGGCAATGGTTCCCACTTGCATCCAGTTATAAGGTGATGCCCAGACCTTCCGTCCCTGTCTACACCCATCTTGGCCTCTGCTGCCTGCAGCTTTGCCTACTCAGGTCCCACCCTGTGTCCCCGGCCTCAGAGAAAAGTGCCTGTTCGTGGTGCCTATGCATCTTATCATGGTTCAGATAGAACAAAATCTCTGTGGTGGTGACTTCAATAACTGGATTTATCTGGGTTGACGTGAGCGAATCAATAGATCATATTCTGCGTTTGAGACAGGGACCGATCTGGCTTCCACTTACATCTCACCTTATTTCAGGGACATAATGAAGAGAAAGCTATTGATAGGATTTAGCAAATCATTTATTTACTTACTAAGTTTTGCAGTCCCAGGGACTGAGTCAGAGATGATGCATCACACCGGGCAAGTGTTCCAACACTGAGCCACAGCCTAACTCCACACATATTTTAAAGAGGAGAGATAAAAATCAATAAGTTCAATCATGAGAGTAAGTCAGAGCCCGCAATGAACGGGTACACGAACTCCACAAAATCTCCCACCTCACTACTCACTGGAACATAAACCTCCTTGAAGGCATCAGAGATACAGCACCAGGAGTCACAACAATCAATTAAATGGGAAAAGGCACATTCTTCTGAAAATCATGGCTATTCCTACAATGTAAGCTTGAACATTCAGGGCCCTCAGGTGGATGCCCTGGAGCAGAACACACAGAACAGGAAAGGAGAGGGAATGCAAGGCACCCCTGGTTTAGTTTCAAGTCACAGTTGTTGGAGAAGCTCTGGAGGGCTGGTGTGGCCTGGAACTGCACGACCTCCTGGCTGGGCAACGTGCAGGTCAGGGAGGGCGCAGAGGAACACTGGACCCGGCATTGCTAACCCTCATGCCCCTAGAATCTGTCCAGTGTGTGAGGCAAGACTAAGACCCTTCCTTACACAAGGCAGTGTTGAGTGAATTGTGGCCTGGATGGGGAGGGCCAGGGTTTGCGTAGAAAGCTGTGGCTGTGGAGCTGGGAAAGGAGGTTGCCTTGGATGCACCTCAAGACCTCACATGATCTGGGGTCTTATCTGGGTCTGATGATGGGCAGCATCTGCCAGCATAGCCTGAGGTGTGGAGACCCCACAGAGCAGGAGGAAGACAAGCTGGAGTTCTGAGGTGTGGAGATCCCACAAAGAAGGAGGAAGACAAGTTGGAGTTCTTGGAGAAGGCTAAGACAATGGTCTTTCTCCCGTAGGTTACAGAGCCCTGAGGTACCCTGTCACCTCGAAGGCAAGCTGAGTATGACTGAAGCTCTTTTCCACACTGGCAGGCAGCAGCCAAGCCCAATGGCCCTTGACCTCAGAGAAACACATCATGAACTCGTGAAGCTCCTAAGAGAGCCCACTTCACCCAGGCTCGGTAGCCGATGTCATAGGATACAGCCCACGCAGAGTGTGAGGCTGGGCTCACCCTTCTCCTCTACCTTTCAGTCCCTGCGGTCACATGACAACGAATCTGTAGAGGGAGAGCCTGAGGCAGAGGCAGAATTCCTGCTTCCATGACTGGTCAGGGCTGGTGGCTGGGCACAGCTGGGCCCCTGCTGTAGGCCTAGGCTTTTCTTTGTTCCTCTGTCTGACAAAATGGGGACTGGGAGGGAATGGCGCACAGGATGTGGGACTGAGGGAGTGACCTGACACATCCTTCCACTCGGACCTCCGTTTCTAGGTCAGCGTGCGCTCTGGACTCCAGGCCTTCTTGCCGAGGATGCTCTCTATTAGGAGTATTGGGACTTGGGGACTCCGGGGCTTGCAGAGAACTTTGTGTTTGTCAGCTACTGAGAAATGCTAAGCTGGAACCACCATCAGGCTTCTAGCCTTAGCCATGGGCCTACTGTATCCTCAATATGAGGGACAGAGATGACGAGGGTCCCAGACCAACTGCTAAAAGAGGGGATTTCGGGGCCATACGGAGCAGGGGACATACAAACATTGACCTTGCATGTTGTCAGCTTTTGAGGCCTCCTGGGGCATCTCCACAGAAGGACTGACAGAACAAGAATGGGGCACTGTCACTCACTGGCTGCCTCCAGAGTGACTGAGGGGTCTTGTCAGCAGAAAGGTTATGGGCTGTAATTCTGCAACCAATCAGCTTTCTGCTCTCTGACGAAGCCTGGACTTCTAACACACAATGGGGCAGTTGTCTTCTATGTCCAAAATGAAGAAATAAGAGATATAAAGAAAGGCCATGGGTCCAGGACACCTCAGCCAGACTGTACCACCCACAGACACAGGGTGAAGGAGATACACATTCTGAGTTCACATACCTGCCGTGGGTGATTTCCCAACCCTCAGCAGAGATTTCCTGGATGCCAGTTTGACTGGGCGCTGGAGAGAGTGAGTGTGGTTAGAGTGTGCTTCTGTCCATGCTGCCTGTCTGGAGGCTGCGAGGCTACATCTATGCTGGCTGCCAGAGAGGAGGTCCCAGTAGAAAATCAAAGGCACAGCCTTCCTTCCATCTCCTGAGCACCAAGAACCCCAGGCTGGCCCAGTCCACAAGCTGTTTTTCTCAGCACTGGGCTCTATGCTATAAGCTGTGTTTAGTGCAAGCATTACTGTCATTTCCTTAGTCAATAGCTAATTCTGATTTCATGCTTACTAACAGTAGGAGTCAGCTAGGACAAGTGACGCTTGAACTAAATCAACACTTTAAACAAGAATAAGATAAAATCTGGGCTCAAACACGATAGAAAAGCCTTCCTGGCCTCAGGCCTGCTTTTTCCCATCTTCCCTCTCCCTAAGCCACACATATGCAGGGGCTAGGACCTGAGGGCTGTATCTGCCACCGTTCCCCCACTACAGACTCTTCCTTTGAGTGCTCCTCTGGCACTGCAGGACCCCTGACATGTTTAACAAATGATCGATGCCCGTGTTTTAGGCTATATCTGGCATGACCTTCTGATGCCCATTTGAACGGGCTGCTTGTAGAAGCTCCGCCTAAACAGGCCAGAAGTAGGGTGGGTGAGCGGAGGATCACCACTCTGGGGAACCTGAGCCCTGTGGATAGCAGGTAAGGCTCCTCTCCTGGCACAGCGGAGATGGGAAGCACCTCTGAGCTCTTCTTAGGACGACACCCCTGTGAGGGCCCGTTTCCCCCGGAAATGGGCGGCTGACATGGGAGGTGAAATATGAGCGTGGTGGAGTGTCTCTGAGAGTGCCTGGCTGCGGTGAGGCCTGTCCTCTGGCATCTGCACCATGGCCACAGGGCACAGGGCCGCTGAGCTTCCATCCCTAAGACCAGCCCTCACCCCAACCTCCTCACACCCCCTCGGCTTTGCAGTGGACAGGCACCCAGAGCTCTGCATGTGTAGCCAGCACGGATGGGGGCAGAAAACACACTGATGTGCACTCCAGCCCTGAGGGCTGATAATGTAGGGTGAGTAGGAGGGCCCTAATGGGAGTCCCAGTGTGCCTCATGAACCCCACCTTCACTAGTTTTCTGTTGCTGTGGTAAAGCACGTGACCACGGCAGCTTACAAAAGAAGCCATTTCATTGGGCTCACAGTTCCAGAGCGTTAGAGTGCATGATGGCGTGGCGGAGCCAAGGCATGTCAGCAGCGACAGCTGAGAGCTCACGTCTCCAGCCTCAAGCAGGAGGCAGAGAGCACACTGAACGTGAGTCTTCGGAGACCTCAAAGCCTGCCCTCAGTGGCACACCCTCTCCAACAAGACGACACCTCCTAATCTTTCCCAAACAGTCCACCAACTGGGGACCTGGTAGTCAAACAAAATCCTATGAGCCCATTGTCATTCGAGCCATCATGAGTCCCAAGGACAGACAGTGGCAGGTTGGCCAGGAGGAGGGCACATCAGAGACACAGGGACAAGTTTGGACAGCGTGGAAAACAGCCTTCCTCTTGCCACCGCAGCCCTGGGGCACACTGGGGGTGCACCGCAGAACTTACAGAAGAAGCGAGAGGTGCCAGGGCCTGGATGCCGCTTTCTTTCAGACCTGTGAGCAGCAGCTGTTCAAATAAACACAGTGATGGTTCCCAGCAGCCACGCCACTGAGTGAAAACAAGAGAACTTGGGGCTGCTTTGAGGGAGATAAGGACCCCCAGAGCAAGCCGCCACGGAAAGCTCATCCAGCAAAGGCCTTTGTGTCTGAGGGAGAGGATGTGTGCTTCTCCTGTGGAGATGCAATCAGGACCAGCCAGGCAGAAACCCCCAAGCGCTCACCCCAATTCATCCCACTCCCTACACCTCACTCACACTGCTTGCAGCACTTTCCCACAGCTTTCAGCAGAAAATTTAAATCACAGAAAACAACTCTATTTGGCTAGAGGTGTTTTTGTTTGAAATCTATTTCTGTTCATGAACCAGCAGTTACAGAAAAGCAGGTGTCTTGAAAACATGGGAGAATTATTTTAACAGACACTTGGAATTCTTGCAAAGAAATCTAGACTGTGGGAGGAGGGTGGGTACCAATTCTCTCTCTCTCTTTCTCCCTCTGTGTGTGTGCACATATAGAAGTCAAAGGTTGACACTGGTGTCTTTTGAATAGCTCCAACTTATATTTTTGAGACAAAAATCTCCCATCAAACCTGGAGGTTGCAAATTTGGCTAAACTGCCTGCCAGCAAACTTGAGGGATTTTTTTCATGTCCCAAGCACCTGAACAAAAGGTGTACACCACTATACCCAGCTCTTACACGAGTGCTGTAGATTGCTCTTACACTTGTGTAGCGAATGTATTTCACAAGCTGAGTCACCTCTCCAGGCCTATTGGCACCAACGCTTTACAACTTTTGCACATAGCGCCAAGTGTGGCATGAGGGCAACAGCCCCTAGTGAGGTCCATGGGGACCACTGCCCTGTGTCCCCCTCACCCTCCTGCTCCAGCTCCCTCAGCATCCCTCCCCTGTGGCTGGTGCCAGCTCTAGGTCCAATCTACCATGAAGATCCCTTTATCCCCCCCCCGGCTTTTCATTCCAACTTTGCCCTCGGAATCCTGCCTCACTCACCAGCCCTCCTCTAGGCAAGACGCCTCTGCCCTTGTGGCCTGGAAGAAAAAACAAGCCTTAGAGATGTCACAGCTATGGAGATGAATGTGACTGTCTCCATCTCCCAGTTAGCTCCTTTCTCTGTGATTCCTTTGTAACCCAGGACCCCAACACGGAAGAAGCTCTGGCACACACTTTGAATACCATCTTCACTTGCTGGGAGTGTGCAGCACGGACCTGGTTCGCCTCAGTGAACATGGCTTTGTGGGATCCACCGACACTTCCAGGATTTACGATGCTGGCTCGAGGAAATGGGGCTGTGCTCAAGCGCCTGCACAGGATGGTGCTGAGCCCAGTCCCCATTCGGAATTCAGCTCTACGAAGGCTGTGCTGTGGGAGTGAGAGGGCTGGCCCCGCAGCAGCAGTGTCAAGGCGCTGACCTCCTGATAGGACCCCAATATGCAAGGACTCAGAGAGCGTGGGGTCTGAGGGTGGTAGAGTACAATCCATTTCTTGCTCTCAGCAGTGTGCACCGCTAAGCCAACACTAAGCTGTCTGCATGTCAAACCCAGTTCCAGCAGCTGCTACCTGGAGGAGCAGGATCCAGGCGCGTGTTGGCGTAAGTGTCTGTGCCGTCTGGTGGTGTCCGTTTATCTGGAGCCTTCTCTTCTCACATCTTGACTATGTAGCTCTGTCTTCCGTAGACAGCTTCTCTGCAGGCAGTGTCCCCGAGGAAGGCGTAGACCCTGGCTTGAAGGCCCTGGAGGAGTCCTGGGGGGCAGCACAGAGCAGGTTCCTGCTGCCACCTTTAAACAACATTTGCTGTGTCAGGACCTGGCAGGTCGGCCCCTGAGACCTCTACCGTTGACAGGCCCTGGGTTGGGAAGGTGGCTCTGCTTGCCATGTATGGGCCACCTACTCTTGCTCTCCTCACAGCTGTGGCTGGAGGCTGTGCCATCGTGAATTTCCCTGGCAACAGCCCGGAGTCTGGAGCAGAAGGGTGTGATGGGCATGACACACACGGCACTGCCCTTTGCGTGGCCTGAGTTGTGTGTCCTTGCATCCCTGCGCAAGGACACTGGGACATGACTGCATCCCCCGGGGGCCTGGGGGGCCTCTATGGAGCCGATTGCAACAAACTTTGGTAAAAGTGAGAGTGTTCAGTACCTTAGGAGTCCCATCTTGGTTGGGCCTCAGTCTGTGCATTTTGCTAATTTTTATCATCTTCTGCTCTCTTGGCTTGGGCTGGGATGTGATAAAGGAGAAACTGAGGTGCCCTGGGGTCCAATAGCAACATTTGGGGGTTCCTAAACTAGAGATCCACCTAGACCCAGTCCTGACAAGCTGTGTCCACTTCTCCACATGCTGCTGACCAGCGAGCCTGCTGTCGCCACTGTGCAACGTGAGTTGTGTGGTTTAAGGTCTCTCCGGTGAGAACTGCTGTCCTTGACACACGTTAAACCCAGGGGAAGAAAGTGTCCCGAGTCAGGTGACCTCTTCCCTCCACCCCCCCCCTTGCCTTCTTTACCCCCTCCCTCCACTTCCTCCCTGCCTGTGTGAGAACATGCGGGGCTGTGGTCAGGTGGAGGCACTTGGCTCATGCACACTGCCCACAAGCGTTGTGACATCACCTACCTGAAGACCAGGCCATGCAGATAGGTCTACACAGCTCCGGGTGGGCCTGCACCCCAGACGGTGCTTGAAACTGGTACCACTTGAGCATCATGGGACCTCATTGCCCAATACTTGCACTGTCTACCACCAAAGCTAGAACGGCCTACGAGGCAAGACCCCACCACTAGGCTGCTGGCGTGGGGACTGAGCTCTGTCAATGGATGATAGTGTTCAACGGTTAGCAACACTTATAACCAGGTTACAAAACAGAAACGAAAACTTGCTGCTTTCTTGCTGGCCTCCATTGATGCTGGCATGTAAAAAAACCTAAAGATTGAAATGATCATCAAAAAGGCCGTCCCTTTGGGCTTATGCTAGAGAGGAACTCTGTCAACAATGCCATCAACACTCCCTGGGGTTCCGGTGTCAAAATGCACATTGCACAACTTTGTGTCAAGCAGAGATGCTGCTGCATCTCAGAGAAGAACCAGATCTGGGACAAGAGTCCTGGGGGAGAGCGCTCTAGCAGACTCTGCCCACGCCTGCACCCTGCAGGAACAGGCAAGGCCCAGTGAGGCCCAGCGAGGCCCAGCGAGGCCCAGCAAGGCCCGGCAAGGCCCAGCTCTCCCTGGTGGCTTCCAGCGGTGGTGAAAGCACACATCTGTGTATGCTAGTTGGCTGCCCTCAGATGCTGTGTGTGTCGTAGAGCCCTGAAACCACGTGTGCCGGTTCACAGCCCAACCTCAGTGCCGTCCTCATCAACTTCTGTCACCCTGGGAAGGGCAGGTCACCAGCATCTGCACCAGCAAAGGTGTGCCCAGGAATCCTGGCTGCCTGGCCAGGAGTTCAGACCTACCTACACCTGAGTCAACGCCACAGAGAAGAGAAACATTGGACTGTGGTCACTGAGATATGACCTTAAATGTCACTGGCTTCACACCAACATGACACTGAAAATGTCAGGATGTACCTTCATGTGAGGCAGCCTAGCACCAGGAGCCTGGAAGGCCAAGGTGAGTGGGGCTACTGGGGGAAGGACACATGAGCCATCATCTCTGACCACGCTTTAGGGATCTGCAAGTTCCGCTGGTGACCCCCTCTGGCTGCTCCTCTCCCACACAGAGCACAGAGCCACTCTGAATGAATGCCCTTCCTGGACCAGCTGCTCCATCATACTCCCATCAGACCCACAAGGTGGAGGATTTGGACGTTTAATGACAGCATATCTGCCTCAGGAATGCCTTCTGGTTCTGTGCACTCAATACAGGGCAGCCTGAAGATCCTCCAGGCTGGACCACTCAAAGCACTCAGCCAGCTACAAGTAGGACCTGGACCTTCACCCAACCCTCAGGCCTCCACATGTCCTTCTTTACCCGCTCATGACCAACAACTCGCTGTTGCTATTATTCAGTATGAACAGAATGCTGGCTGGTTGCACTTTGTTCCAGCTTCCCTTGGGATAGCCCTGAGCTCTGCTCTAGGCCTCTTCACAAGCCAGCAGGACCCACTGAGCACAGGCAGCTTCAGGGTCAAGCCTTCTCTGCTCATCATCCGACCCTGCCACTGTATCCTGCCCCCAAACAGGGGAGCCTTCCAGCCTTGCTGCCAGCACCCCCGGAGATGATGCCTTCAACCTAACACAGCCCTGAGGCCTGTCCCGTGGCACCCACTGTGGCGCCGTCCCCAAGGCAGCCCCTTTCCACTGTCAGCCCTCCTGTGCCTTTATAGCAACCCTGTGGATGAGCTTCTCCTCCCCATATCTAGACTTGCTTTTTATTTGATGCACCACAGAAGTGTTAGCTCGACCGTTATGTAATGAAAGCAGGCTAACAACCGCGCCACTGCCCTCACACATCAAAGTCACTGATGTCAAGTCTGAGCGACATCCCTTCAGAACAGTGCATATGTTCTCCTTGATCTTAGAAAACAGCAGAGCAGCAGATCAGGCACAGCTCTGTGCTGCGGCAGCCATGTTGCTAAGTGGCCACAGAGGAAGCAGATCTGCCCTAGCCCAAGAGCTTCCTGCTCTTTTAAAAGTCCAGGGTCCTCTGTCCTCTGGTCAGGGCAGTCTGGCCCTCTGGGATAGGTGGTAGCAGGGCCGCAGAGCTGACAACGAGCTCAGGAAGGCTTGGTCAGTCAGCTTTCTGTAATGCCGGAAGGTTTCTGGGTATGGCACACATACTGTCCCCCTGACTTTTTTTTCATCCTGCCCAGGGCGCAGGCTGAGGCTGGCCTTTCTGCCTGGGAGTTGTTCTGCTTACTTAGCCACACTCCACAAGGGACGCAAGCACACCCCAGTGGGCAGACACTGAGGGGCTGTGTGGAGAGTGGACACAAACATATCCCAGTGTGAAGCCACGGACCAGCAATCACCGCTTCCCGCAAGAGCCGCACTCGAGAGTCAGCCCCTGTGCAGTGCTGTGAGCAAGCCGAGCACCCTGCATGCTGCAGCAGGGGCTGGAGGTGCAGGGTTGGCCGTGTGCTATATTTGGGGGTCAGCTCTGGGAGGCACTTGCGGGGATGAGCTCGCGCAATTTTAACAGAGACAGCCAGAGGGAAAGGACTGAAGGCCTCAGCAGCCACAGACAGAGCCCAGGACTTGCAACAGGCCACTGCGGTGGGAAGGCCGCTTGGGGCTGGGCCTGGCCTGAGTGGGCAAGCCATGGGTTCTGTTCTCAGTAGACTGAAGAGATGAACAGAAAAGATCATCAGTGAGAGAAATCATCAGAAAGCCCATCCCCGTGTAACTCTCCAGCCATTTTCACATGTCGCCCCACGAGGACTAAGGGACACAGGGACATGGGACAGTGTGCTTGCTTCTTGGCCGAGATGAGGCAGGGACCCGCACACCCAGTGACCACCGCAGTGTGATGACAGCAGGGCCCAGCTGCCCGCTCCGCTGTGTCACTGTGAATGTGTAACGGGTGCTTCCTGTGAGATGGGCATGCATGGCCTGGGGACATCCGTCCATCAGCACGAACAAGGGCCTGACCCTCAAACCTGGCCACGTGATCACTGCACGCCGGCTTGGCTGAAGAGGAGTTGATGGTCACAACCCTGGACGTCATGTTGTGTTGTTTAATCTAGTGTAAAAGCATCTCAGAGCTGACTCAGAGCTTCAGTGCCCACCGAGTGCACGCGGAACCAGTAGACATGCCTACCAAATGCTGTGTGAGAACAACAGGGTCCAAACCAAGATCCTAGGAACCAGAGCTGAGGCAGAAGGACACGCTCTGAGGATGGCTAGCACACTCCTGTGTGGTGTCCTAGACCAGCTTTTGGTTCTGTGTGTTCATGGTGTAGAATGGGTGTTTACATTGGCACATCTGTGGTATGCAGGTTACTGTGTGCACTAGCTTGTCTGTGATACGGATGGCTTCACAGACGTGGGCTTCTGGGCTTCTGTGGCCTGGGATGTGTGGTTGTGTGCCCGTCTGTCTGTGATCTGGGCTCTGCCCTTCCTCCCTCTGACCCTGAAGTAGTAGTGCTTTCTCACATGGATTTGGGGTGGTAAAGGTCAAATGCTGCCTTGACAGGGCTTCCTCTCAGAACTACCTGCACTTAGTTTTTGCTCTGTTTCCTCTGCTGTGGGCACCGCTCTCTGGGGTCAGGAGAAAGGTGACCAACAAGTTGTTTCCCAGCACTGCCCACCGAGGAAGGCAGGGGGCCTCCTCGATGTTCAGTGAGCGGCTGCTGGAAATGCCGCTCAGATGTCTGCCAGTTTTGCCTTCAGGTGGAAACCTGTGCTCCAAGTGGAGGGGACGTGAACAGGTTACAGTGCAGGTTCATATTAATCTCGAATTCTGCCTTCTGGGTGGGCCCTGGGGCTCAGCATCACTGGAAGGGCTGTGTTTTCTATGGAGTCAGCCTCTGAGTAAGCTCACATACAGGAGAGGCACACTGGCAGAGTCCAGAGGCTCTGATATGTTCCTGGGAGGCCCAGGAGGCGTTCCCAAGTGCAAAGGGGTGGGGCTGGGCAATGTCTGGCAGGCTCCTCTGCAGCTTTGCACTTCCCTCATTGGCAGTGCTAAGTGGTCCCCGGTGTGTCCGGCAGGATGCCAACCTGGGGTGTGGACCGCGACGGTGGCACCTGCTCCGGGGAGGGCACGAAACCTGCAGTGCTGAATGAACTAAGTGAGGGTCGCTTGGTTTGCAGAACCTTTGGCACTGTGCCAGGGACAGTTTCAGGTTGTACCACTGATTTAGTTCCTTGTGGCCATTCCCTTTCCACCACCCTCAAGCTCATCCTGCAAAGGCTTGAGAAGCAACTGACCTCTAAGTGGGCACAGCTGAGCTGGCCGTGCTGCGGTACAGAGAGATGGCCTGGGCCATCAGCAGTGAGAGGAGGGCGACCCTCATGCCAGGCTCCCCCAGAGCACTGTGCAAGGAGAAGAAAGGGGCACGAAGTGTGGGCAGCTCTAAGTCCGAAGTGGTTGCACAGGTGACGGACTGAGGGCGGCTCACACTCAACCAGACTTCTTGGGGACCGTTTCACAGAGAAAAGCCCTCCTGGAGGCCAAACCAGCTCTGTCAGGGGGTCACACCAAGGTGGGCGGAGTGCCAGAGACACCCAGCCCTGTCCGTGCCCCTGTTCTTACCTATAGCAGCAGCCATAGCAGCGACTTCCATTCGTGTATGAGCAAATGAGGCTCTACACATGTCTCATGTCACCATACCCAGCCCTGGGAACTTCAGACCAGCCATGTAAGAGTGGTGGTCACAGCATTGCACAGTGGCACAGGCAGACGTTGACAGGAAAAGCTGAGTGGGTGCCTGGAGAACATGCCTCTGCCTGTGTGAAGATGGTGTGTGTTCCATCTTCCTTAGAAGAGAAGCCTGAGCGTCTGTGCATGAGGAGTGGAGGGCACCTTGGCCCACTCCAGGACACTCCATTCCAGTTGGGCCTATCCCACCCAGGATACGTGTGTCCGCAGCAGCAGCGTTCTTGTTCCTGTACAGCCTAACAGAGCACGGTATAAGCGTGTTCCTCCCGCGCTGGGCAGGCGTGGCCCACTTGCCAGGAAGTAGGCAGAAGCCATGGGGGAGAGAAGGGCTCAGCAGTCCTGGGCTGAGCAGATGAGGAGCTGGCTCAGAGCAGAGCTCGTTGCTGGAAGCCAAGCATTAAGAATGCAGCTGGCCAGGCAGGGGTGAGGGGTACGGGTGGAGCAGCTAGAGCTGGGGCCTTCCTGCCTGCCTGGCACGTCGGTGGAGCTGAAGGTAAATAGGCCTTCTGCGGTCACACAGGCTGGTCTGGCTCTTCAGATGGGAGCGAGGTGCAGGAAGCACAGGGACAGCCTCCTCGCCCAGCCCCATGGGCCCTATTCTTGGGGAAGCCAGTTTATAAATCCGAACTTCAGACTCCTGAAGCCTCCTGTGGGCAGAAGCACCACCAGCTGGGGTCCAGGTGGGGCCTGCAGGGCAGGCTTTGGTCACAGAGGCGTGCTGGGCAGCGCCACCAAGGCAGCCAGCCTTCGGCCACAGTCTGTGCCTTCTGGCTTTTACCTTTGCTAACTTGCCTCACTGACTGAACGTGGGTTCTGTACTATGTAAACAGCATGTTGTTGGAAACCTAAGCGACTTGTAAAGTTTACAAAGAAGAGTGTGGGAGTGAATGGCTGAACAGCTTAGAGCTGTTTGGTTGGTTTTTGCTTTTGTTTTCCCTTCACAGAGTCGGCAGGGCGGTTAGTCAGGACAGTGCTGAACAGGCAGGGCTGGCCCAGAGCAATCTGCCAACAGTGTGAGTGGTCCCTCTGCAGTGGAGAGCACAGAGTGGCATATCCATGGAGCAGGTGATCAGAGTGAGGGGAGAGGAGACGGCCATGAAGGGCCATGCATGTCTCACATGGTCCCACAGAGCAGCACTGCACTGCCAGACAGTCAAAGGTCCCCCCCAGAGAAAGGAAGGCAGCATCTAAAGCTGCGGAACACACCCAAGCCTTCTCCTGGCGGAGACCTCACTGGCTTTGATCCTGGAGGCTGCCCAGCCCACGGACTATAGTTCGAATAGGCGGTGCATCCTCATCATGGCCCTCAGGTGTGTGAACTCTCAGATTCTGTGCTGTGACAGGAACACGGAGCCACCACCGGCTCCTTGCCGCTGTCCCGGGATCACTGCCTCTGAGGGCGTCTGAGCAGGCTCTGTCCCACACCCAGAGGTCCCAAGGAGGCTGTAGAGGGCACCGGACCCTGGCCTGATGGGAATCAGGCAGGTGGGCCTGGCCTCTGGAGAGCGACATTTGAAGTTCTGATCGCTGTGGAGACAGCCAGTGCTGAAGGACAGGGAGCCACTCCCCGTCAAATACCCTCGACCTCCAGGGAGCAGGCCAGGATGAGAGACCACGTGGGTCAGGGCTTTCCCCTGGCCCAAGCCTGCACAGCCTGACCCACTCTTTCCCTGCTTGCCACACTGTGCTCTTCCTAGGAACACAGCAAAGGGACCAGAAGCGGGGCTTTGACCACCGAGCCCTGAGCTGCCACCATCCACATTACAATACAGGCTCACATTGCACGTGCTCCCTGGAGAAAGAGTCAAATTGAAAACTTGCAGCACTGTTCTGCTGAGTGGAGGTCACTTCCACACTGCCGCGTGTTGGGAAATTCCCATCCACTGGCTGCTGCAGGGACGGGGAAGGCCGCCGCCTGCCATCCTAAGGGTTTAGGCTACTGTGACGGGACAACTTGTCCTTAATTGTAGCATCACCCATGGGAGACACAGCCATTTCCAGGGCCCAGCCTGGCTGAGTGGTGCGGCACTGCTGTGAGCTCCATAGCGTGAGCTCAGCAGGGAGGCTTCAAGGGTGCTGGAAGCCCGGTTTCTCCTCAGAAAGAGGCAGGAAAACAAGCCTCCCCAGCATGCAAGCTCAGCTGCGCACGCCTGGGAACAGCTTC
The DNA here is from genome assembly GCA_010120015.1 of Rhombomys opimus. Lineage (NCBI taxonomy): Eukaryota > Metazoa > Chordata > Mammalia > Rodentia > Muridae > Rhombomys > Rhombomys opimus. Next base: position 2,367,212 of record REGO01000208.1, read on the forward strand.
TCCAGACGAGGACGGCTGGCCTCGAGAGAGTGGCCAAGCCTCACGCAAGGGTGCTAGGACGTGGAGGTGACCACCGGGCTCTGGGCTCAGAGGAACTTGGTCTCCTGCACAGAAACACATGGCTGGAAAGGGCTGCCAGTGAAAGAGGCCTGTGTGTGCAATGACGTGTGTGTGGAGTGTGCAGATGCGTGACATATGTGGTGCGCGTCTGTGTGGTGTACGCAGTGACATATCCATGTGTGGTGTGATGTGACAGGCTGTGTGTGCAGAGTGATATGTGCACATGTGCTGTACATAGGTGTGTGATGTGTGTGTTGTACACTCTGTGTATCTAGTAATGCCATGTGTGAGGTGTTACGTGCTGATGTGTGTTTTGAGTGTGTGTAGTGATGTGTGCACATGCTTGCCTGTGTGTTATCTAGGTATGGTGTGATGCTCCTGGCTGAGGAAAGCGTGACATGTGGAGTGTTTGTGTAAGGTAAATGCATGGTGCAGAGGTGTCTATGTCTTATAGAGACACAAACTCACTGTGGTATCTGCAGGTGTGGGTGTGTAGTCTGGAGCTCCTGGAAGAAGCTTGTTCTGGAACGTTCAGAAGTTTGGGATGACGGGATAAAAGTGTGAAAGCAGCTCTCCAAGCTGGAGTGCAGTGAGCGGCGCCAGACAGGGAGCTGGTGTGTGGACACAGGGTGGCTGTCCTGGCCAGCCGGATGAACAACTACTCCAGGAACGCAACCTGCAGGGCCCAGGGTTTGGGATTTAGCCTGACAAAGGTAGAATGCCAAAGCAAACTAAACTAGCTGATAAATACAACTGGGAAATGAGGTGTCTTTTCAAAACACAGACAGTAAAAGCTTAAAAGTTTGAGAATACTTATTTCCCTTATACTGAGCGTATGAATTGGCAGAGTCCTTCCAGAAGGTAATTTGGCAATAAAAATGCACATACTGTATGAGCAAGAAATCCCATTTCTAATTTACAGAAATTATGGCATAAATGCATGGATTTGTATAAGAATAGCCGCAGTGTTGTCTGCAGTGCAGCAAGCAAACAAGGAGAAAACAATGTCCTGAGAGGCCCGATGCTCCCATGCCAGGACAGGTGTGGCAGCAAGTCCACATCCTGTTGTCAGAGAGTGAGCAGGTTTAGAAATCCGTGGCTGGTGAGCCACACTCAAATGAACAGAACCCAATGGGCGATGGTGACCGGAAGCCATGTGCCCACTGCAGGAGGCACACTCGGCCCTGGGGTGGGTAAGAACACCAACATGATGCACCAACATGGGCTCAGCGGTGGTTCTGGAGCTGGGGGTCAGCTCCATGAGACCCTCTGCGACTCACGTGACACTCGAGCAAATGGTTCTCTTCCTCCTGTGTTTCCTGTCTTTCCAGTGGAGCAAAGGTTCACGGGAGGTGTGGCCTGGCAGGACAGTGAGCAGTCCAAGGGTGCCTCAGAGCAGCCGCTTCCTGATCTGCTGGCTCCACTCACGGTGTCAAGATGAAGTTCAGAGGGCCCGGGGAGGTCATTTGTCCTGAAGTCATTTTATAATCTGCTGAGGGTTTTCTTGATGACAGAAAGAGCTTAAGATGGAGCTTCCTGGCCACCAGGCCCAGACCCAGGACTCTTCTGGCATTTTCCGATAGGGTTGCCTTCTCTTGGGAGCCCTTTGGAGAGTTCTCACGGGATGAGAACTAAAGTAGGATTTTCTACCAGCTACTTCATAAGGCAAGAACTCTGCTTGGGCTCAGCTCCCACCAAAGGGACCTAAAGCTTTGCAAGTGATAGTATTTTGCAAGCACTTGGCCGCTTATTATTCATGGGCATTGCATTTGAGAGCATAGGTGGTAATTTAAAGTGAATGAGCCATGAACACTCCACTTAACATCAAAGCATGGCTAGGATGGATCGATTTGAGCCACGCTCTCCTGGCTGCAGATACTGTGCCTAAATTCCATCTCTTTTCTGAACATGAAGGCCAAGAACCTCATTCTGGGATTAATCAGCAGTGATGAGTTTAAATAAACTAGATAAAATTTCTATGTGCAGTGTAAGGATCTTCCCTAAGCATCATGAGTGCCTCTGAGCCACTGCATGGGCTGTGGAGACACTCACCCTGAGCTGGCAGTTTCAAGGAGGCTGCAGACTGTACTGTGTTCAGCTGGGGGCCTCTCTTGTCATATCGCCCCCCCGCAAATGCTCTTACCAAGAGAATGTTACAGGTTTAAACAGTTCCGGAGGCCCATGAGCTCAAGTCTTCTGGGCCCTATATCTGTCAATCTCCTCCGCAAGCTCAGGGTAGCCAGCCTGCATCCAGGTCTCCATGTCTCCAACCATGTCCTGCTGCCACTGCAGTCCTGTGACTCTAAAAGCTCACCACTCAACTGCTGTCCAGGTCATAAGCAGAAACGTGGGCAGCAAAGGACCCGACGGTGTCCAGGCGCCTCACCTTCATATTGGGGTGCTTGTACTTTTCTGTTGAAGACTGCATGTGATCCTCACACATGGCCAACCCAGGCAGCAGGGGCCAGGGTGGGTTCAGTCATATGTGGCAACAAACATGGGCTCCTGAGCCTGCAGATATCCTGTGAGTTTCACAGAGACTCAGGGTGAGATCCTCATGGGAAAATACAGATTTGCCTCAAGAGGTTAGCATACTGCCAGGCTCAGGCTGACAGCAGGTTCAGGATAGAGAAGGTCCTCATCTGACCTTCAGTGGTCACTTCTAAATGTGACACAAGTGGTGAAGATGGATTGTCAGGCCTGAAGGCCAACCTGCTCCTGTGAGCAGCTGGACACAGGAGGCCTAGCTCTTCCCACATTCCCCACAGTGGCCTCGTCACAGATTGGCACGGACATTGTTCTTCTGCACAGCTTTTATGGTGTACCTAGCATTACACATGGAGGCTCAAGGATAAATAAGGCCCATGGGTGACAAGCCTGCCAGATGCTCCTAGCAGTGGGAGTGGAGGCAGGATCGTAGGTGCAGGCCTGGAGACAGAGCATACTGTGGCTAGCCTTAAGTCATTTCTGGCTGTTTAACTTCTGGCAAGTTCTAGGCCTTCATTTTCTTTTTCATACAAGATTCCTGTTTTATAGTCCTGCTTAGAGCAGTGAGCACCCACGACCTATCTCTGGTCCCTACTTCCCAGGATTTTCAGGCAGACCAGCTTCCTTAGGCCCTTCCCCAGGAGAGCAGCAGGCCGCAGGGTCCCCAGTGGCTGGATACAGGCCAGGGAAGCGGCTGCTGTCTCTCTGCAGCAGGCGCCACTTCTTCCCACTAGCCCACTCTACATGGCCCTCCGCCTCCCTCTCTTAGCGGCCCATTCCCATCACAGCTGCCCAGCCACATGCTCTGGGCCACAGGACAGATTCCACAGGCACCCTCGTCTCATCCCCTGATCCTTAAGGCCTTGATGCTTGGGGGCCAGTGTGAAACAACTGGGTTCGGGACAACTCAGCTGCAAGGCTGTCTGGTTGTGGGGTGGTTGTGCAATGGCTCCAGTGAGCTGTGGCGTAGAGGGCTCCCTTCTCATAACCCATGTGGAGCCCCGTGTCTTCTAACGTTTTAACTGTGAAGCAGCTCGTGGATCAGACAGCTTCCAGGCAGAGGGCTGCATCACCTCCATTCCCAGAATCCTCTCTGCCAAAACCAGTGAAATACCACAGTGAAAATTTAAGCCAAAAAGCACCATCATGCTGAGGCAGGCCACCTGCCGTTTCTACAGAAAGCCTTCTACTCTGGGCCCCCGGGTGGCTGTGGTCGATGCCAGCATTTCCACAGTTGTCATGAAGATGAAGATAAGTATCCTACCTTTCTCCAGGATGGAATTGGGGGTGTGGCCATTTACCCATTAGATTGTATGCTCCAGGAGCTGAGCTGTGCCCTAGGCACCTGCCAGAGCAGGTTCTTTCCAAGACACTCACAGGTGATGGTTGCCCTGCCAAGGCTGGACATGGCTGTTCATCATGCTCCTGAAGATGCTGTGCATTTAGGGACTCGAAATCCTGCATTCAGCACTCACAAGCCTGCAAGAGTCCTTCTCCCTTCTGGGCTTCCCCTGAAGGGTGCTCAAAGTGACCTGGCATTCATCAGGAAACATGGTTCCAAGCCACCTTTAGGGCTGTCGAGAACAGCAAAGTTTCACTATTAAGGAGATCCTGCCCCAGCGTAGTTTCAGAGAAGTGTACTTGTGGCAGATGCCACAGCCACGGGGACATCCTGAGCAGCCTGAGGCGGCATGGAGTGGGCCAGTGGTGAGCCCTCTCCTCACAGCACCACAGTTAGGAGAAAGCATGGCACACCGCCTGTGGGTGTTGGGCGGGAAGGCTGTCTCAGGCTGTCCTGGGCAGTTCAGCATTGAGTGCAGGTCTCTCAGAGAATACTGCATGTGCCATCTGTGTTCAGAGACACAGGAGCCCGTGGGCATCTTCAGGGTGGCAATGCCGATCAGCACTGTTGCTCATGGTGAAGGAGCTGGAGGAAAAGGCCCCACCCATGGGTCCTTGGTGGCCTGAGTCCACCTGAGCCAACCTGTGTTTATGTCTCACACCTACCTCTGTGCCCATTCAGGCTCAACTTGCATCTGTGCGATCCCAGCCCCTCAGCCCAGTTTGCTGTCACTTGCCAGTCTCTGCCCACCTTTCACCTCCTGGAAGCAGAAAGTCCCCTCTGGATGGCACCACTAACTGGCAGACACCACATTGCATTTGAGTGGTGCAGAGGTAGGAACGGCAGTTTTCAGGACAGCCATGCAGAACCTCCTGTGCTTGGGTGAGTGGGTCTGGACAGAGGGCACATGAGCGCTGAGGGGAGGGGCGAGACAAAGGCCCATCGATCGGTGTCATGCTGTTGACTGGGCTCTGGAGACGCATGGCCTGTAAGCTGTGGAGAACTGAGCAGTGGTCTCCCACCCAGGAAGATGCACGGGACCTGGGCCTTGGCTGTCCTTCAGTGCCCACTGAGACGGTGGTAGGGCTTTAATCTGTGGTGACACCATATTCTCAGGTACAAATTAATCTGGGAATAAGAATGATAAGAATGATTTCTCTGGCCTTGTCTCTGTGTGTGGCTTCCAGGGGTCCCTCTGGGGTCAGGAGGTAGCTGTGGTCCTGGCTGACCCAGTCTAGTTAACGTACATATCAAACAACACAGGAACTTGATAGGTTCCCCAGGAACTAACCCCTCCTCCTTGGGGGATAGGTGCCAAATACCTCTTGAACTCTTTCCACATAGAATTTCACCCTGTTTTCTATTTTCAGACTTTTAGGATACGAATGTATGGTTGATAGCTTGTTCTTCCCAGCTTATGGAGTGAACAGAATATATCGCACATTAAATGGGACAGACTAGGTGGGACAGGTAGAGGTTATTTCACACCAAAAGTGATGCCACGACTCCGCCATGATTCCTTGAAGACAGACTCTCAGATGGCTCATCATGGTGACGGGGAGCACAGGAAATTGGAAAACAGGAAGACAGGAAGGAGTTATGGTGTGCATTGGCCAGGCACTGAACACTGTGGACACTTCCACAGCTCATCACCTGAGGGCGTGCCACTGTGCTCTGGGGGTAGAGCATAGATTATCCGCAACACCGACTTGGGATAAAACAGAACATTGATTCCTGTTCCTGATCCCTGGTCTAAGGAAACCATTCATCAGTGGGTATAGTAAAAACACATATTTTTATCTAGCAGATAAACAAACATTATCTTTGGGAAAATAAAGAGTAATTTTTCTTTCTTAGGGGAGAGATAGTTTATCTGGCTTTCAGCTCCAGATTGTAGAGCATCGTTATAGAAGGTGAAGGCAGGAACTTGAAAGTAGCTGGTGACCACAACCAAGAGCAAAGAATGATGCAGATGTTCGCTGCCAGCTCACCTCCTCTACTCTGGTACAATTCAGCACCCCAAACAAGAAGTAAACCCAGCTCACCTCCTCTACTCTGGTACAATTCAGCACCCCAAACAAGAAGTAAACCCAGCTCACCTCCTCTACTCTGGTACAATTCAGCACCCCCAAACAAGAAGTAAACCCAGCTCACCTCCTCTACTCT
>REGO01000208.1:2373901-2384779 GCA_010120015.1 Rhombomys opimus
AGTAAACCCAGCTCACCTCCTCTACTCTGCTACAATTCAGCACCCCCAAACAAGAAGTAAACCCAGCTCACCTCCTCTACTCTGGTACAATTCAGTACCCTGAAACAAGAAGTAAACGTAGATTCATAACATTGTATACATATCTGTGACAGAATGGATGGGAAACTGTCTAGGAAACAAAGGGAACTAATGCATGCCACAGGAGGTGGGGGAAGAGTGAGGGAAAGGTGGGGGAGAGAAGCAGTGCTTAACAAACCATGCATTTATGTGTGAAATATCCTTATTGATACTGTAGCATATACACAGAGTCCATACAGGAAATGTTTATGAGAGAAAAGTGAAGATTAATATCTACACAGTGGTGATTTGTTTCAGTGGTCAGTGTTGTGGTAAAGAAATGACATCGGGATAATAACATTTATTAGCCCTATAATTATTATGGCGGTATTATTTAATGCGGTGTCACAATCGATAAGACAGATACCTGTCAGATTTTATAACTGCCTTATTTCACCTTGGGCTGGGCAGGTAATCCCCCTATGCTACCTTATCTCCCCCAGCCCACATCCCATCCCATCTACTTCATTCCTAATTGGGCTGCCTCCCTCTGTGATTTCATAAATACTTGCTTACCCTTCATCTGGACCCATCCTTTCCCAGACATTCCTGGAGTCCTTCCTCTGGCCCACTAGGTTCCTTTTCTATGCTAAGGCACTGTGGCTTCCTCCTCTGTCTCTTTCCCAAGATCCCCCTCTCCCCAAAGCTCAGGAACCTTGGCCACACCTCCCACCCACCTTGTCCAGGTAAGTCAGCATTTTATTGGTTAAACAGAGGCAAAGTTTACAGTGTCGGCTTGTAGCAAGCAGCAAGCAGGCCTCAGGGGGAAAAGTGATGACCATTGAACAGAGAGCAGCAGAGCAAACCCTGGTAGACGCTTGATAGCGTCTAAAATCACCTGGGAGGATGATCTCAACGAGAGACTAGCTGGGTCGGTCTGTGGGCACAACTAGCCCAGTTAGGTCGGTCTGTGGCACAGCCTGAGGATTGCCTGGATCATACTAATTGGTGTGGGGAGACCCAGCCAGAAAAGAAAATGTTTTGAATAAATAAAATCCTTATTTACAGCCTGGGAAAGTTTAGTAGACACGGAATGATCTCCTGCCCAGCCATATTTAAAGGGAGTTCACAGAAGAGCCTGCTGATGTTCTGTGATGGGGTGATTTGAGACTAGGCAGGGCACAGAGGAGACCCCAACCTGAACTGTATGAGAGCGAGTGCTCAGCCTCTGAGCTTCATATGCCCCCTGCAGCGTGCGTGCGTGCGTGTGTGTGTGTGTGTATTTCCAAATGGCTCTGTGCTGTCAAGCGTACATGCAATTAGATCAACAGACCTCTGGCGGTAGTGAAGAATGATTCTCAGGAGAGAGAGAGCACTGTTGATACGAACTCTTTCATCTTGCATCTCTGAGGCTTCGAGTGTGGATCAAGCTCTGCCCTTCCACCCCATCTACCACACACACTCATGTCTCAGCCTCGGCTCTGTCTTCCACACACACTCACGTCTCAGCCTCAGCTCTGTCTCCCAGGAGTGTGCTGCACCATGAAGGCCTGCCCTTCTGAGCCCGGCGTGGCCCACAGACGCTGCTCAGGTCCCAAAGATGGCAGTTCATCTTTTTAAAGGCCGTGTAGTGCTCCAGCGTGTATGTGGGCTGTTTTTTTTGTCCATTCATTTATGCATGGACACTCACAGTTTTTATTATCTTGACTACTGTCAGCAGTGTTGCCCGGAACACGGGAGGGCAGGTGTTTCTTGCGCATGCTGGTTTATCTCACAGTGCACACCGGGTAGAGGCCTAACTGAATCACAGTGTCACTCCTGGCTTTCTTCTTTGGAGGGGCCTTCATGCCATTTTCAGTAACAGATACGCTAACTTACAGTGCTAATCTCAAGGTGCAAGTGTCCCTGTCTGTACACGCAGCCAGCACTTATTCCCTGTGCTCCTTTTATTTAATGGGCATTCTAGCAGTTGGGCAAAGGTGTTTGTTTGCCTTTCCCAGGTCACTGAGGGTAAGGTGGTAGTTTGAGTGGGAACGCCCTCACTGGCTAGTTATTTGAGTACTCACTCCCCAGTTAGTATCAACATTTGGAGAGGTGATGAAGCTTCCAGGAGGCGTAGCAGACTTTGAGGACAGCCTTGCCCTGCCTCCTGTTTTCTCCCTCTCTGGTTCCTGTGTAGAGAAGAAAAAAGTCTTTTCTTCTGCTGACAGGCATGCCATACTTCTCCCTCCATGAAACCTGGATCCTCCTGAAACCTGGAGCCAGAAACAAGCTCTTCTTCCCTAAGCTGCTTTTGTTTCGGTGTTTCCTCACAGCAATGGAATAGGAGCCAACACTCACACGCCCCACTGCTCTCCGTGCATCTACACAAAACGTCTATCCACCTCCTTTGTCCTTCTCACACCGGGTTGTTTGGGTTTTCTGCTGTTTGATCAGCTTGCACACCATTCCTCCTGCTCTGGAGGCTATTGGTGAGTTTGTCCATGGCTTCCTCTGGTTGACTGTCACTTCATTTGTTTATCTCTGTTTGTGTAGTCTGTGACTGTTCCATCTCAAGACTCCCTGGACTACCGTGGCATCCCTGTTTGAGCGACTTCCTGGCTTTGGGTGACATGCTGGATCTGCTGAGTGTAGACGTTGCTTGAGGTAAGGGTTTGAACTCCCACTTGGGTCTGCCATTCCTCTGACATCATCTGCTGACAAACTGTCCTTTCCCATTGTGTGTTTGTGGCGCCCTCCGGGAGGATTGGTGGCTGCGATTGTTTTCACTTATTTCTGGGGTTTCTGTTCTGTTCCACTGGTCTGTACATTTGCTTTAGTATCAGCTCTCTGCTTCAATAACTGTTGTCATATATATATATATATATATATATATATATATATATATATATACACACTCATAGTTTTCTCATAATAGCAAAACATATCAATCTTTCTTTTTGGTGTAATTTCTCCATTGCAGACAGATTTTCCTTGGTAAAATAAACATTTTCCAAAAGGCCATTGACAGAAACTACTGGAAGAGAAGATACTATTTATACACCCTAATGTACCTGTTAGTTAAACTGAATCTTTTTGTGGGCCCTTCAGACATCGTGTGGGTCGGATTCCCTCAGAAACAGCTTGGGCTGGACTTCCTCCACACACGGGGTTTCACAGTGGCAGTGTGTGGCCCTGGGGAAGGCTGAGCATTGGGCTTTCCACGCACTGAGCACAGGAACAGCAAAGGCCAGCTTCATAACCACAAAGCAATGTGATGAGCTTGGGAACCCCCCCCCAAAAAAAATAAAAGTTTCCCTGGATTGCCTGCCCGCCTCCCTCTTGTCCTCCTCTTCCTTTCCTACACCTGTGTCCCTATTTGTTGTGTATCCAAGGAGTACACAGCACATGCGCAGTTGGAATGCAGCCCTGAAGTCCCTGAAGTCCGGCTGAGCTTCCCCTGGAGGGCGCCCAGACACATTTAGACCTTTCTAAGCTGCAAACTGTTGGTGAGGCTGTGAAATTAGGCCTAAGTGCCCATATGGACACATGTGCAAACACTTCCTGAGGAGCATGCAGCTCCTCATGTGTGCACACACACACTTACCCCCATTCTGGGGCATGCACATGTGATTGTTTGAACGGGAATCGCCCCCTCGGTTCATTGCCCCCCCATGGTGGAACTTTTAGGTGAGGATTAAGAGGTGTGGCCTTGATGGAAGGGGTGTGTCACTGGAGATGGGCTTTGAGGTTTCAGAATCCCTTACCATTCCCCATCAACTCCCTCTCTCCCTCTCTCTCTTTCCCTCCCTCTTTTCCTCCTTCCCCTCCCTTCCCTCTCCATTCCTCAGGCCTGTGGATCAGATGTGAGCACTCTTGGCCAGGGCCATGCTACCCACCATGATGGGCATGGATTTCAACCCTCTAAGACTATGAGCACCAAATTAAATGCTTTTTTAAAGAAGTTGCCTCGATCATGGTGTTTTGCCATGGCAAGAGAAAAGTAACTAAGAAAACAGACTTCCAGCTCCCCGTGTGCACATATGAACAGACTTTCTGGGCACCACACACATCCATCTCCCCTGTGTGCACACTTGCTGGAGAGCAAAGATACCAGCTTCCTTGTGTGCTCACAGGCACACACTTTCTGGGGAGCATATCCATCTAGCTCCCCTGTGTACAGACACACATGCATGCTTGCATACACACACACACACACACACACACACACACACACACACACATGCACGCACACACACCCAGGTCCCCACTAAATATGTGTCTCTTATGAGGTGCCATCCAGAAGGTTGTGCGGAAAACAGCACCCACAAGTCCTTCATCAGGACACGGCGAATTCTGACTCTCCCAGCGGAGGGCTCTGCAGACCCTTCTCCCGGCCCCTCAGTCCTTTGCTCAGCTCAGGGCCAGGCCTCCCTCAGTGGCAAGGACGTGCTTTTCCCAGTCGTGTGCAGTGATGATGTTCCATCTGGAGATGAGACTGGGACCTACACCCCTGTGTCCACACTTGTTCCCATGTCCCTGAGGCCTCGTGGGTCACTGCATGGAGGTTTGCAGGGCTGCCTGTCACAGCCCCTCCTGTGATAGCCACACACGCCATGACACACCACCTGCCTCCTCTTCCACAAGTTACACAGGATCAGAAGGCTGAAATCCCGATAGAATTTCAGGACCCTTTCCTTTTCCAACAGCCTGAGTCCCGCCCTCCCCCACCACCCTTTCATGCAGCATTTGGAGGACTTTTGTGGCCCTCGGTGTGTCTTTAAGAAGCAGAGAAAAAAACATACACCAGCGAGTGAGATTTAGATGAAGGGAGTCAGCTGATTGAGCCTGGAAGGAGGCTTATTCTCCAGCATCCTTGTTAAAAAGTTCAAAGCACATTTTTCTTATAAATTAGGCAGGAGTAAAATGATGGGAAAGGAAGAAAAAAGATTTCGAGACATGTGAAGAATTCAAATGAGCAGCAGGGAGGAAAATCAGATGCACAGAGCTCACATCAGACATAAAACCCTGGCACTAAAAATGCCTTGAAGTTGCCCTGTGTCAGCTGATGGCATCCAGGCCTTGCTGGCCATTTAGGAGCGGGGGCAGGGCAGGGTTGGGGTTCTATCTCAGTAATTAACTCAGTTACATAACTGAGTGAAAAGACCATCCACGGCGAATGGGAACAGAGCAGTCCAACAGGGAGCAAAACAGCAATAAGAGGCCTGGGGGGGGGGCTAGCAGTGCTGAGCAGGGGAGGACAGAACAGGCAGCCCTCCCCTGCGGAAGCCTTGAACCGAAGGTACTGAGGGCTCAAGAGCATGGAGGCAGGTTATGGGTACCCTAGCCAGGGAGCTAGCAGAGTGCTTATGGCTTTGTGCCTGGGGCCAAGACTGCCTGAGTGCGTGTAAAATATGCTCTCAGTGTGAAGAGGAGCCGAAAGGCGCATACGCACTGAGGATCTATGTGGGTGTGTGCAAGCTGTAGGATGTACGTCTTCTAAGAGGTGAAGATGTTCGTATGTGAACATACAGTGTCTGTGTGCAGTTACATGTAGATGAACATATAAGGGTGTATGCATGTATGTCTATGTATAATACACACATATGTATATGTGTGTTTATGTATGAGAAATAAAATCTGATGGTTCATTTGCAAAGTAAAGCTATCTTGAATCAGCTGAGGCTCAGTTCCTGACCAACAGGAAGCACTGGGAAGACCCCTGCGGGCAGCCTGCTGAGTTCACCACCCCACCCAAACTCCAGGGGCCTACCCAATCCTCCAACACAACTCTGCTAGTCGGGCTGCCTGCTCCTTAAGCTCGTGGCTTAGAGTAGAAAATCACAGACAGCCAAGCTTACCCAACAATCCATATATGAGACAAGGTCAGCTGGCTGATAAGCTTGGAAATAAACAGAATAACACATAGAGATGAACCCACTGCATTCTGAAGAGAAACACACAACTATAAGTGTCTGGGGTAAGGAGAAGATCCACATGACGTTTAAGGCTGGGCCCCTCGATCCATCAGTCTGAGAGAAGAGGCAGCGACCTGTGCTCAGGGCAGAAACACTGTTCTCCGTGCTCTGTCAGTGTGCACACACTCTGGGCCGATGCCTGGCTTTGCAAAGTTGGAACATAACTGCCTCACACACAATACTACTTATGGCCTCTAGCACTCTGAGGGAAATGAGGCTCTCTGTGTCTCGCACACATGTATCAGTGACTGTACTAGTCCGTAGGTGCGTGCATAGTCTTGATTCTCAGCTTGACGAGGTGGAGAAGTGCCTAGGAGGTTAGAAAAGCACACTGCTCACTGCACCGTGAGGACATTTCTAGGGGCATACTAGGAGGGAAAGACTTCCCCTGAGCGTGCTCTGCATCCACCACAGAGGAAGGAGAGAGCCTGTAGCTCCAGCATTCTCCGCTGCAGGCAGCCTTGGTGTGAGCTGGTCCCCTCTGCGTGCCTTCCTCACCACAGTGGACCCACGCCCTTAGAACTGTGAGCCTGAGTCTTTCCTACCCTAACTTGCCCCAGTGATAGAAAGCCTAACGTCGTGTGTGTGTGTGTATAGAGATGCTTATTCAGGTCTCAATGTGTACATGCACACACACACGAGCATGGGTGCATGTACACGCTTTATATGTTTATGTACACAGATACATGTATATATGCTTACATATACACACATATTTGGATGTATGCTATGTGCTTGTGTATGCATATGTGTACAGATATTCTCAGATGTACACGTGTGCAGGTAGCTGTGTACACATGTTTATGTACACATTTGTGTTTGTGTGAATTTTTAGATGGTATGATGCTTAATCTGGTCAACTTGATGAGGCTAAAAATCACCATGGAAACAAATCTGGGCATTGTGTGAGAGCCTCTACGTTAGGTTAATTAGGGTGGGAAAGCTCACCATCTTGTAGGCAGCACCATCTCTTAGCATGTGGGCTCAGGGCCTGGTCACCATATGTTCTTGCTGCCATGCTTTCTCTGCTATGATATACTTGGAACCCAAACCGGAAGACATTCTTTGTGAAGTTGATTCTTGTCAGGTATTTGACCAGAGCCACGAGAAAATAAGGACTACAGATGAATTATATAGAAATCTATATTATGTATGTATTTGTATGTATGCACCTATATGTGTATACATAGATGTGTCATTATATGTCTCTCTCTATATATATATTTATGTGTGCATATGCAATATGCACATGTGCAATATATGCTTATATCAGACTAAGTGTATGTATCCCAGCTCCTCTGATCCCAAAGGACTCAGCTTCCAAGCCTTGGGCAGTGTGAGCAAACTGTAAGACCAGGTGCTCAGGAAGCAGGTGTTCAGGACCAGGTGCTCAGGAAGCAGGTGGCTTGCTGATGAGCCAGGATGACCCGTTGTGTGTCCTCCATCACAGGAAGGAGGGGAGGGCCTCACCATCTGAGAGCCAGGAATCTCATGCAGCCTGTGTTTTGTCGTCTGTGTGTATGTGGCAGGTCTAGCTGCAGAGCTGGTGCCCATGCAGACCCTGCCTCCCTGCTCTGGGCTGCCTCCCCTGTTCTCTCTTCCCACCTGACCTAACAGGTTCAGGATGGCTGCCCTCAGAAGTGCTTTTGGAGGAAGCATCTAAGGCTCTGCTGTGGCCCTGTGTGCTCAGTGGGTTATCTTAACTCAGTCCAGACCTAGACAAATCTGGGAAGAGGAGGATCTGAACTGAGAAAATGCTTCTATAAGACTGGCCTGTAGGCAAACTGTGGGGACATTTTCTTGATTAGTGGTTGATGTGGGCGGGCCTAACTCACTGGTAGTGGTGCTATCACTGGACATAATGTTGGGTGGTCTAAGAAAGCAGGCTGAGCAAGCCACGGGAATCAAGCCAGTGGGCAACATCCCTCTGTGACCTGTTTCAGTTCCTGCCTTCAGGTCCTTGTCCTGGGTTCCTGTTCCAACTTTCCTCAGGGCTGGAATGTGCCCTGAGAACTAGAAGCTGGCACTCCTTTCCACTCCAAGTTGTTTCAGTCATGGTGGCTTATCACCGCATGGAAACCTTACTAAGAACACCATCTTCCACAGCAACCCCCGCGCTCTGAGCTCATTCTGTTTCCTCAGTGTGGTCTGTAGACCACAGGTTCAGCCAACCTCCACTTGGCTTTGGGTGGAATGCAGATGACTTGTGAAAACGTCTGTTTTTAAAAATACGTTAGAAAAAACAAAATAGCATAAAAACATGGTTTGGGGAGCTCTATTGGTTACGATGGGGAAAGGACTCTACCAGCTGAGTTGATTCAAAGAGGAGCATGGGAGAGAGGGCCAGCAGCCACAGCTGACATCACAGATATTGGTGCTGGACACCTCACCAACTGTTTACATGTGACATCACCTACCAGACCAACCAGCAAAGCACACCTATAAACTAGCATCTTCAAAGGAGGGCCAGTCCTTTCTCTGGTGGTTATAATGAGACCACAGACACAGCTTGGCATATGATAAGTATAAGCATCATACTCAATGGCTTCCCCAAACCAATCAACCGAGGCCAGGAATAAACCCACTACAGCTTTACAAACAGCCCCACCCCCTACCCTCAGAACCAACCAGCCACACCAATCCATGATCTGGCTCCTTGGTTCCCGAGCTTCAGAGAAAGCAGAGGCCAGTTTGAGGGCAGATGTGGTGGTGAGAAGCAGGTGTTGGCACCAGGCCTGCCCACATTCTGCTCCTGATGTGAGGACTATTTCAGTGGCTGAGGCAAAGTAGGAAAGGCACTGAGCAAGGGGGAGTGGAGTGGTGGCCAGGACTGCAGAGACTAAGGATGTGGCTCGGGGAAGAAGTCTGACGTTCTTCAGATGAGTCAGGGAATCCTACAAAGCCTCTGTACTTTAAAATCAGCATTCCAACCCTGCTGACCCACCTTCAAAAACCAAGAAGTTCAACCGTGAAGGAAAAGGTCAAGGGGTCAACACTCCTCTCTGCTAAGGGGACTGTTGTAACAGCCATCAAGGCTATGTGTTCATGGGATGTGCATGGCTTCCTGTACCTGCTCTGTCATCACAGTCACTGTGGCCCTGGGCTGGGATGGACAGGACTCTCTTAGTGCTTCCCTCATGCCCAAGTCCGAGCATGCCAGAAGCTGATCTGAACATGCTGACAGAGGCAGGTGACTACTCACCAGCTCTGCAGTAGCACAAGACCAGCTTTACTTGTATAAAGCAAAATTATCTGCCAGCCTGGCCCCTTGGGCTCTGATATATGGTTTGTAGCAAAGGAGGCTTGTTGGTATAATGTTTTGTTTTTGTTTTGCCTTTTTTTAATGTATACACTGTACCCTTGTTCGTTCAAATGCTTATTTCTTCCACCCCCACCCGCAACTCTCTGGTTTCAATCTGGATATTGCATTGTGATACTCATTCTAAGCATCCTGTCTCAACTCTTGTGTAAACAGGACAAAATAAAGCAACTAGACACAATGTTGATCAGGGAGGAGCCAGAGGACAGGAAAGAGGGGAGGAGCCAGAAGGCGGGAAATGAGTGGGAGGAGAAGGGGCGAGAGGAGAGCTAGGAGAGCAGAGCTGAAGGAGAGATCTTGGAGGACGTGGAGCATGAACCAGACCTAAGATTTCACAAAAAGCAAGTATAATGTGGGAAATCTAAATGTTGGGAAACTGAGGGCTTGGAGGTTTAGGAGGGAGTAAATATTGCCCAGCATTGTGTTCTAGGTTAACTAAATAAACTCAGTCTCCGTGTGGTGATTTGGTTATACAGCTGTTTAGGACTAACAGCAGCTTTACTAAAAGATAATTATTAGTAAATATTATTAGTCACCTACAACAGAAGCTGCTAAGATTGTGACGGCCAGGGTTAGCACCCATGTCTGCCATAAAGCTCTGCCCCCCTCTGGAGGCCCAGGTTCTCTGTCCTCAGATGCCCTCTAGCACCACAACTCAACTCCTCCTTCTCCCCTGTGGCTGTGAGATGGGAGGAGATGAATGGAGCAAGTGCCAGCCGTGGGCGTTTGGAAAGCGTGCTGTCCTGGTCAGGAGCAAGTCTGTGTAGCTGGGTGCAGGTTGGTGTGATGGTGCTTGGGAGAGAGACCCCACTGAGGCCCAGGGGCGGCTGTGGTTACCCAGGAACAGACATTGCAAAGCTGTGTGGGAGCTGTGCCTCATGGTGGGGTAAAAGAGTGGGTTAGAGGTCTCTCTTGAGTGCCACACTCCCTTCAGCCTGGTAGGCTGATCACGGCCAGGGGCAGGCTCTATATCCTGCTGTTGAGAAGTGCTTGGCAATTGGGGCCATGAGACCCACACTGAGGAATACAGAAATGCCAGAATGAGGCATGTGAAAGAATTGCCATGAGTTCAAAGTTAGCCCTCACTGAATAGCAAGACCCTATTAAAAACAAAAACAAGTGCCCACAAATGCTGACCTAGGAGAAGAAAACAACAACAACAACAAAACACCTTGCCAGTCTGTGAGAGTGATCTGGAAGCACAAGTGTCAATTTTCTGCAGTTGGGGTTGCTTGAAACATCCGACATAGCCAGAGAATTCAACATGAAAGCCTCCATCCTGGACCTCAGGTTGGAGTCCCCCTACCCAGGCAGGGTTTCTAGGACTAAATGTCTCTGTGAATGAGGTGGCTAAAAAGGCCAGACAGACCTGTGAGGGAAGCAGGGGTGTGATGGTGCAGTGCCATAGCCAGCACGGCCAGCTCTCCACAGCAGCCTGTGTCCACAAGGCCAGTTCTCCACAGCAGCCTGTGTCCACAAGGCCAGCTATCCACAGGAGCCTGTGTCCACTGAGGTGTCACTACCACAGCAGCCTGTGTCCACAAG
>REGO01000208.1:2385174-2400295 GCA_010120015.1 Rhombomys opimus
GTCCACAAGGCCAGCTATCCACAGGAGCCTGTGTCCACTGAGGTGTCACTACCACAGCAGCCTGTGTCCACAAGGCCAGCTATCCACAGGAGCCTCTGTCCAGCACAGCCTGCTCTCCACAGGGGACAAGCACAACACTGTGACTAACCGGCATCAGAACAGTGGGCTGTGGATGCTACAGTGCATGGTGACGTGAGTGAGGTGACGCAGGAGAGTAGCCACAGACAGACGGCTGCTAAGCACTGCCAGTGTGGACACTGCCCCAAGGGTCACTGACAAGGGACCCTGCCACACCCTGACTGCCTCTGACAGGCCACTCACTCACAAGCAGTCAGAGCCCAGCTGTTCGTCAAAGGTTGAGTCCTTTCCACGAGAGCTCACATGTGGACACATGAACACACATCTGGGTGGCCAGCAATCTTGAGGCCTGAGCTTAGGCCCAGCCTCGCCCCCCTGCCCACTGTGATAGAGAGGGCACTGCCGGCCACCAGAGTGAGGGGAGCCTTGCTTGGCCTGCCCCCGCTCACTGAAAGTGTCTCCTCAGGCACACTCCTTCGCTCCTGCAGCCCTGCCCAGTGGTCAAATGTGTTGTTCCCCAGAAGCTGCCATCTTGTTTTTGAGAAAGTGTCTCTTGATGGGACCTGAGGCTTGCCAATTAGCTAGCGTAGAACTTAAGGTCTCCTGCTTCGGCCTCTAGAGGGTTGCCATCACTGACAAGGCTACTGTGCACACTTAGTCAAATGACCTTCCTCTACTGCAGCCTTGGTTAGCTCAGAACCTCACTCCAGGCCTGGGGGAGGGGACAGCCAGGGCTTCCACGGGCTCCTGAGGACGGGCTGGCGAGGCACAGCACAGCGTCCCCTCAGTCTGCCTCCCAGTGCAGGATCAGTCACAGCATGTTCTGGATTATTGTGCTGCTACCTGCGTGCCTACTGCCAACAACAATAACCGCAACACACACCACTACACACACACACATACACACACACACACACACACACACACACACTCCCAGATACTCAGCAAGGAACAGGGGCATGGAAGCTGAGGTGAGGTGTGGCCATGGCTATCAAGCCTCTGACATTACAAAGATCATGAGGAGGGTCATGGGACCATTTCTTTTTCTCCATGGAATGCTGGAAAGGCAGATGAAGTAACTATAAAAGCCTGCACAGAGGGAAGCAGTACCAGACTTAGGGCTCACTCCTATGCCCTCTGGCGTAGGAGCACCTATGAGCACAGAGCATCAGGAATGCGTGTGGTGATCCTGGCGAGGTGCAGGGATACTGAAGCACTGTAGGGCAAAATCCAGGTGCAGCTGTGGCTGCCATGGCTTGAAGCCACAGGCAGGAGCGATTTGCCAAGAGCAGCACCGCCTCTCTGAGGAGAACTACCACCACAGCCACACGCAGCAGACTCCAGCTGCTCAGCTTCAGCAGGGCTGGAAGTCTAAGGAGGTCCTAACAGACCTAACATGCAGGGGAGAGCCATCACTCCCCGGAGTTGCGGGGAGCACCACGGCCAGGGGAGAGAAAGCCTCCTGAGGACCAGCACTGGAGCTCAGTGCACGGAGGCTGCCGAGTTAGAGAAACAGTCTGAGAAGCAGGAGGCCACAGCGAGCCGGCATATCTACAGCAAGGTGAAGGAACATTCCGACAACTGCCAGCTTGCCAGCCCTCAGAGGTAGCTGTTGGCAGCAGACAGACAGGGAGGAGAAGACAATGCCGCCATCCGGGCGATGAAGAAGCCGCAGATCTCCGTGAGTCCTTGGGAGTGCTAGCTGCCTCAGGGAGACTGAGACTGTGGCTGGCTAGAACCCGAGGGCAGCACCTGAGAGGTCCGAGGATGCCAAGGCAGGCACAGCAGCTCACCACGTCAGGATCCAGGAAGGACGGCCACTGACCACAGTTCCTCCTTGTCCCTTAGCTGCTGTGCCACCTCCAGATACTGTTCTATGGACATGCAGAGCCTGGAAAGCTCTGGGAACCGGGACAGTGTGTGCATAGAGTGGCTGAGGCGTGGGACTGAGGAAATAGGGTATGTGAGGGACAGGAATGTCCGAGGCATGGGGAGGCTGAGGGGTGTATGTGTGGATGTGCATACATGTGTGTGCATGTGCATTCGTACATACACCCCACAAGTGTGTGATGTGAAGGAGGTAGTGCCAGGGGCCATCTCGGTGAAACACTCTTTGGTCCTAGTATATGGCAACCCCGTATCCTGAAGGCATCAAATTTGTCAGTCAAGTTGATGGCTGGGCATTTCTAAATCTCACCAGGGGCTACAGCTGTGACACACACAAAGCCCTCTGTGCGTGGCCTGTGTGGGCGTAGTGTGGGCACATCCTAAAGCGGCCTGGAGGCCAGCCGCCGCCGACTGTAGAGCCTACTCTTCCCATGCCCCACCCCAGCCCCTGTCTCCTCGCGCTCTGTCCACACAGTACCAGCTCCTCCCCTGCTCTGCGGGCCTGTAATCTTCCGCCTCCCTGCTCTCCATTCCTCTCACGAGAGGCTGGCATGGCTAGGGTGAGGTGCTGGCTCCCGCTTCTGCTCACCAGCCTTCAGCCACAGGGTGGGGAGGCATTGTGTATGCTGGCGCTGGGAGCTTGGGTAATTGGCAGAGCCAAGACCTCCCGGCCCACACGTGTGGGGAGCTCTTCTCATCTTTCCTTCTCAGCTAGTAATCAGATCACACATCGAAGGGCAGGTGTCCTCACAGCCACAAATGTCACCTCTGGAGTTACTGATTGGTCACCAAGGAAGGAGCTATTCATCATGGAGGAAGGCCATGGCCCTCTCCTTCCCCGGCCCTCTCCTTCCCCAAGATCAGGAGGCAGACAGTGCCCGCTGCTCCTCAGCATTTCCTCAGAATCTGAGGTATACATCTAATGATGGCGGCAACATTGGACAAAACCAGACCAAGGAATAATCAAGGTGATGAGCCTCGAGCCTCTAAAAGCTGAAATGTAACAAAAAGGACTCAAACTACACAATCAAAAGCAGGAAATTGGGCTGGGTAGCTCAGTGCGCAGGAACGCTTACTATGCAACCATGAGGAAGTGAGGTCATCTCAACACCACACACAAAGCTGGCAAGGCTGTGTGTCTGCAACTGCAATCCCAACACTGTGGGGTGCAGAGGCAGAGGGATTGCTGGGGCTTACCGGCTGCTAGCCTAGCTTCAGGTTCAGGGAGTAAGCAGAACACGATAGAGTATACACACACACACACACACACACACACACACACACACAGTGTGGGGAGGCATCCAAGAATGAATAAGATCTAGGAGATGCCACACTGTAGCACAGAGAATAAAACTGAGTTAGGCAAAGCCAGGTGACAGCCACCTATCCCAGGCCATTCCCGTGTTTCTTCAGAATGTGTGAATAGTGCAAGAGGCACGTGCTGTGTCTCAGGGGACTTGTGAACAGCGGGTCTCCATACAGCTGACAGAGAAGTCAGCTAACAAGGAGCAAGCCCAGATGAAGCCGTCTGCGCTTACCTCACTGTTACCTCAGTTGGAGTTTGCTAAATAAGATGTGGGGACCACAGGGAAGCATGGGAAGAAGTGCACAGTTTTGCCATGAGCCCAGCTGCGAAGAAGGACAGAGAGACGTGCAAGGTGTGAGCCACTCAGCCGTGTGCCGCTCAACCTAGCACTGGTCACAGCGGCAGCAAGGTCCCTGGGGATGGAGGAAGAGTTGTGGGCTTTCTGCCATGTTCCCCTTAACTGATGGAGACTGGGATGTCCAGGGAAAAGTGATGGTTCGAGGGCTGGGCACAGGGAGCCACCCAGGGATGGGGCGGGAGTAGCTGCCCTCCTGCCTGTGCACCCCAGCCACAGCACTGACAGGCAAAAGGAGGGAGAGCCACAGCGCCATGCCAGGAGGGGCCCCAGAACACCCCATGGGGTGTTCTCCAGGGGGTGGGCTGAGCAGAAAACTGTGCTGCCTGCTGCGGCTGGAATCCCAGGGGGGTGTCTGCAGCACCCACCCACCGGCACGCATAAGCCACATCCCCAGGCCCTCTGTCCCGGCCTTACGGTAACAGCCACCCCCGCTGGGAGTGCGGGAGCCTCCCAGTGCTCCGTGACATGAGCTGCCCGAGCTGAGCCCCAGCCACGGACTCAGGGCAACCCAGGAGAGATTGTGGGACAGTCTTCAGTGGTGGAGGGTGTCATTGGTGAGGAAAGTGGAAAGACAGCCCTTGTGTCACCAGGCAGGGCATGGGACCTTTCCCAGCACGCCTGTATCATGAGCCAGTAGCAGGGCGGGGAGCTGTCCAAGGCCAAAAAACAAAGGGCCTGTGGCTGCTGAGGGGTGTGTCGCAACCTGTCACACGCCGTGACTGCTCACGGGTTACTGCGCTCAGGTGGGCAGCCCTGACTCACCACTGCCATGGGAGATGGCTGAAGCTGTGTAAACCAGGGACACTGAATGTTACTCGTATTGTGGACACAGCCCCCGGGGGAGGCTGAGAAACCTCGTGGCTCTGTTAGGTCCAGGCACACTCGCTGCTTCCGTGTTTCAGCCTCACCAACCAGACAGAAGGACACACTCGCTGTCCTCAGACCCAGCAGCGTCCCACGTTTCTTTCCAGGTGTCACAAAAATGATCTTTAAAGCAGAGATCGGGAAATCCACCACACAGAGGAGGAGAGCAAACAGCGCGGCCAGGGCTTTGGAAGCCCGCTTGGGCAGGAATCTGCTCGGTTTCTGCTGAGGGGAGAAGCTGTCCTGGGAAGGTGTGAGGCAATGCTTGCCTCATCCCTGCACATCACATTTCCCCCAGCAGCAGAGCGCCAAGCCTGGGAACCAGGCTGGCTCAGTGGCAAAGCCGTCAAAGTCATGCATGTCAGAGTGTCATATGGCCACTCCCTCTTCAGACTACTCTCACACACATGGCAGGGTTCCTAGTCTTTTGGGGGCAGTATGGAAGATGGCAGCTCTGAGTGTATTCATTATCTGATCTGCTGTGATCTCCTTTCTAAACACAAACCCTTGTCTTGTGTCTGTTCCACAAGACAACACCAGCCTCTGTTCCAGTCAAAGTTCTCACATGGAGGCCTCAGAGGAGCAAGTTGCTCACTTGTATGCAACAACGCTGAGCTTCATGATCCAACTGAGGCGGCAAGTGGGCAGGACGGACTTTGCTAGCAGATGGAACCATGCTACAACTTCCAGCCCTCAGCACCTGGCACCCAAACAGGCTCCAGGGCAGGGGAGGCCTTGTGCTGCGCCTTTGGAGTTTCGGTAGCACCTTGCATCTGCCAGTGGCTGGCAAGAGGCTCCTTCCCCAGTCAGCCCACATTTCCAGGGATGGCATGCTTGCACCGTGCCAGCTACAAGGGTCCATTTGACTACTTCTCAGAGGAACTGAGGGTAAATTGCATGAGAGGGGTGACAGTAAGCGACAGACACAAAGTGTCTCATGGTGACATGTCTCAGAGGGCGGAGGGATGCTGGTTTCAGAATGCTGAACTGGACTGGATGCTGGACCGGCAGGTGGAAAGCCTGGCACGAAGATCTATCTCAAGGCCGAGCCCAGGCAGAGCCTTCCCCATTCTCTAAGACTGAGCTAGGAAGGAAGGACACCATGACCTGGATCCTGAGCCAACACTCAACATTATGTTCATGCAGAAACATGTTTCATATTGCAGCTTCCCACTGGCTGCTTCAAGCTCCACCCTTCCAGTTCTTATTTCTGTCCAGCTCTGAGACCACAGGGCTGGGAGGGCATGCCCCCACTGGAGGTGCTGGACCATGGAGAGCCCATGGACCATTCTACATTTGTTGAAGGGCTCATCCTGTGACTGTGACCCCCTACATCAGCCCTGAGCTCGGCTGGCTTAAGAGCTTACACCCAGAGCTCATGGATGACTCCACCAGCTTCTTGGGGCCTGACTGCTTGGGCTGCTCTTCTCTTCTCATCCTCCACACCTCTGGCTTGGAGTGGCACAGAGGCAGGGTAGTGTGTTCCTAGGCTAGACCACGCAGAGCACCGAGACAAGAGGAGGCAGAGCTCTGAAAACAGACGCTCTGTGACCTTGGACCTTCAAGCAAATGACAAATTAAAGTGAACCACACCGGCTGTGTGAGTGTTGTCACTTCTATTCACACCAGACTCTGGCTAGGCCACAGCACCAGAAAACAGACCTGCAGCTTCTGGCTTCAAAGGGAGAGGGTCTAATGTAGGCACAGGCCAGGGGAGCATTTGGGGATGACAAATGCTATCGTCTGTCTCCATCACGCTGATTGACAACCCAGATACGGTTGTCAGAAAGGCATCCAACAAGGATGGACAAGATGGTTCAGTGGGGACGGTGCCTGCCGCCAAGCCTCATGACCAGAGTCCAATCCCTGAGACCTAAACGGTAGGAGAGAGTCAACTCCTACAAGTTCTCCTGTGACTTCCGTGTGTACATCATGGCACATAAGTGCCCCCACTCATTTACACACACACACACAGAAGCCCACACACACAAGCCCACACACATGAGTTGAAAATGTAATACATTTTAAAAGCATCTATTTGGCTATTTTATCACAAAGAAGTTATACTTCAGTGATGCTGTCTGTAACATACATCAGAATCCCAGATTGTCCTCAGCTGAGAGCAGCAAGCTCTCTCTCTCTGCTCCATGAGCCACGTGTCTGGCTCATGTGTCCTGTTGACAGAGGAACTGACACAGACCTGAGCCAAGGGACTAACACATTTCTCATCTGTGTCAGAATAAGAGGCGTTGTAGGGGCTCTTGTTCTGAGTAAACCATCTACTGAGGAAGATTAAAAACCATCTACTGAGGTTTTGTGAGAACGGAGGACTCTTTGTAGGCAGGAAAGACCACCGTTTGCCATGCTTTGAAGCAACAGTCCTGTGAGAGTGTTCACAAACACAGCCAGAGGAGGTTAGCTGCCCACCCTGAAGAAGGTGCAGAAACAATCAGCGAAACGGGAGCCAAGCCACAGTGCAATGAAAGAAAAAAAAAACCAGCTTAATAAAAGCCAAGCAGTTATCAAGTTATGAAGGCAAAGAGCAGGAACTGGGGGAGATGAAAAAAGGGTAAAGAAATTAAAACTACAATACCAGAGTTAAAATTCACACTGAGGGCACTAGAGCAGAACCAGTGGCAATATCGGCAGACTCTCTCAGCTCTAGACTAACGAGGAAACCGCCTGAAACAATGGAGGCGGGACAGAGCTGTGTACAGAGGCCAAGATGCAGCCCGGGACCGATAAGGCTAGGAGGATGGGGTGCGGGGCAGTGCTGGAACACTTGCCCTTCAGAAGCATTTTCACCCTTGGTTCGCACATCAAAGGGTCCATAGAAGGAAGATGCTGAACAGATGGACCCGGGGAACAGTGTCTGAGGTAAAGCCAAAGAGGACCCACATCACGAGTCAGTGGAAGGCAGGGTGCGATGTCATAACCGATGGTTATCTGGGAGGGGTGCCCTAGTTTACCCCTTACACCCCGACATCCTCAGTAGGAGCCGGAGTGGTGTGGACGAACATCCCTGCTGGAATGCCTGGCTGTGGCTATCGGAAGGGGCAGCCATGCTTTCCAGTGTGCCCAGAGCCTACACTGAGGGCAGAGCTCACCTTGCCCCACCCCCAGAGCTTCAGCTGGCAAAGCTGCTGCTAGCAGGAACCTTCGGCCCTGAGGCATGATGCCCACACCCCAGAACTAAGTGTTTTCCGCCTCTGGACACAGGCCTGGGAGAGCCCCCAGCACAGAGCTCTCTGGAGCCAACAGCACTCCTGATGAGACACTGGGCCGGGACTCTCCTGGGGGAGGCAGGCGCCCTGGGGGTGGCCACTGCTCGGGCCTCGTGATGATGCGAGCTGGTAAGGGGTGCTGCTGCTCATCCGGCTGGGGCCACCGGCCGAGCCCACCTGAGCGGCTGTCCTTCTCATGTCCACTCGGGATCACCTCATCACCGTGCGCCACTGATGCCAACACACTTGTGGGCCAGGTGTGAGGTGCTGGGGCGCTCTGGGCACCTGCCTTTACCCCTTCCACCGGCCCACGGTGGAGCCGACGTAAAGAGATGAAGCTGCCCAATGAGGGCTGGAGGGGAGCTCAGGGCACCGGCTGTGGCCGCGTCAGTGTCCACTCACGCCACCGGCTCCTCTTTTTTTTTTTTCTGGTGGTTTTAAATCTTAACTCATAGTATCGTGTTTGGACTTACAGGAAGCATGGGTAAAGGCTCTGCCCCATCTCCACCCCACCCACGATGACTCTGAAAGCTCCTCTAAAGAAACCCTAAATTAGTCTTTAAAAAACACACCGAAATACACTGCGGCGGGGACACGGGCCCTTAAGGAGCAGTAATTACTGAGGCTGAGGGTGCCAGAGGCCCCGAGTGGCCTTTGTGCTCGGCGATGGACAGACTCGGGCTCATACATAATTCAGGGGCAGGGACAATGCAGGGAGCAGAATTTAGAAAGCGCCAGAGTGCGTGGCCGAGCAGCCGTGTCTGCGGTGAATAGAGGGCGCTCAGGAACTGTGATAATTTTTCCTACATCATGAAAACAATCATAGTGCCGAGGTACCCGGTGTCCTCCCTAGGTGTGGTGGGGACACCCCGGGTTTGCACAGTTTGCCATGAAGGCCTGTGGCCCCAGGGGCCTGCGGGGCATATGGTCCTGCAGGAACGGGATGCCCCTTTCTCCCGCCCTCCCCTCTCGGCGCACCACAATGTAAAGCTTTGTGGAGCTAATACTTGAAGGATCAACCTCGAAATTGGAACTTTCTCTTTCTGTAGCCACATCCAATTAAAAGTATCTTAGGCCTCCCACAGCTCCCCTCCGGGGCCGCCTGGCTGGCAGAGCCCTAGAGCTACACACACGTTTCAAATCAGCCTGTAGGTCCTCGGCCCGTGCACAGTATTCTCAGCGGCATCACTGGGGCCCCTTTGTGTGTGCCTGCGACGGGGACCGCCGAATCACAGGGCTAAACCCTGCCTCCACCCACGCATTCCCCCTTTATGGAGTCGTTTCAGAGCAATCCAATTAGTCTCCACCTGACCGTCTGTTGATTACAGATCCTGTCGGCCTTGGAGGTGATTTGAGGGCTCCCTGGGTGTGGGCCACACAGCTGCAGGTCCGCGCCTCTCCCTTTCCCCTAGGAGAATTCACTGCATGGAATCCCCTGTGAACCATCCTCAGGGGAAGGCTGTTTATGGAGCCTTGCCTGCCCCAGCCTTAGGACAGGGCCCTGTGCAGAGGCCTGCCTGGGGCGAGCCTAGGAGAAGCAGACATATTAACAAATGTAAATAAGTGGAGAAGGACTAGAGCTCAGCCTCCCCGGGGAAAGGAGGCATGACAGCTCTGTCCAGGCCAGGAGGGCCGGGCGCTGGCTTCGCTCTCCACGCGTTTCTCAGCTCATGCTCTGTGAACATCGCTGTGACAGTGAGAAGCAAGATTCCCCCCTATAAAATTAAATGTCACTCTTGATAGCATACAATCGGAAACATCATCCTCCCAAGTCCACACCAATACTTGCACAGAAAATTAAACCCTCTCTGTTTATTGAGAGGGTAATGTAGCCTTCAGATGTGTGAGAACCCCTGCTAAGTGAGAAATTAAAAAAGCGCCACTGTAAGGTCTAATGGTATGTATGAAATAAGAAAGGTAACTTAATTGGTAATCAGAAGAAATCATAAAACTAATCATGCAATTAATGTCTTCAAAAGCAGGCGTACGAGGTGTGTATAATTACAAGGAGACACACAGTGGTGGCCGAGAGGGCCGTGCCTGGCTCCTCTGACTGGTCTACAGTGTCTGCACACGGCCTCCCTGGCTTGGCGGCTCCGTCATCTTCTCCAGCACATGGGCCACACTGAGCTCTGCTCATGCAAAGTAATGACCCTGGGCCTCTCTCTGGGCTCTGCCCTCCCTCGTCACTGGATATGGAGGCTCCAGGGATGTGGAGGTCAGGGCTGCTGGCTGTGGGGACGATTGGTGAGCACATATATATATCCACGATGGCCTGGCTTCCTTCGCAACGCTGCACTAGACAGTAACAAACAGGTGTTTAACACCCGCTTAAATTTGTTTGGTCCTGGATGCACCTCTCTGTGTGGGGCTGCCTAAACCCTGCCTGCTTCCACTAGGTGGAGGAGAGACAGGAAAGGAGAAGGGCAGCTGAGCTGGACTTAGAGGTTAAAGACAAGGTGCTAGGCAGAGGGACGGCGTGTGCTGTGTGCAGAGGGCCCACTGACAGCCGAGCGAGGGGTGCCGGGTACACATGGGAAGGCCTGAGCATGGTGGTGATGGAGTCCAGTGGGGAGAGCTTGGAACCCCACGCGTGAAGAAGGCATGCTTTGTGAAATGAAAACATTATTGCTACTTTTGACCTGCTGTGAGAGTGTTTTCTCTTTTAACTTGGCTTGTGTGCCTGAGGACTGCAGTTCATGCCCAGCAGGGGCACCCTGGGGCCTCGCAGTGACAGCAGCCACACTGTGTATAGAATGCAGAGGCACACCTTCACAGCATGCAGCTCACCAACAGAAGTCTGAGAGGGGATCAGGGCTCCTGCGGGCCCCCGAGGTGACTGTTTCAGCAGTCTCCCCGACATTAGTGTGCACGTACAAACTTGTGCAATGGTCCAGGAGGCTGTCCCATTAGGACCCCGGACACACCACAGAGGGTTGTTCCATGGGGGACCCACCTGATGACATGTTCATGCTCTTTTTCACAGACTAGCAGGTAAGTCACAGATACGAGGCAGGCACACAATTCTACCTTCACCATAGAAGGGGGAGGATGATTTCTTCATTTCATAGAAAATGAAAGGCATACTGCTTTACAGAACAAACACAGCCAGTGATGAGAGAAAGCTGGACCACTGCACCCCCTGCCAAGGAGTTCCTCCCCCCCCCCCCGCTCTGCCAAGGTAGAGGCCTTGGAAGACAGACAAATGGGTGAGTAGAAAAAAGGGATGTCTTCAGAGTTCATGCCCGGAAAGGAAGGTAGAGTGTGTGTGGCTCCCACAGCACATGTAGACTGATGCCGAGGATATTAAAGTTTGCAGATGGAAAAACTATAAACGCTTCAAAGAAATGTCAGCAAATCTTTCTGCACCCCCTGAGGTGGTGCAGTGAGGAGAGACTCTTGCCACCAATCCTGAGGATCTGAGTTTGGTCCCAGAGCTCCACATAGCAGGAGAGAACGGATTTCCACAAGTTGTCCTCTGATCTCCACGTGTGTGCACATACAGACAGTAAATATAAGTCAGTGTAGATTTAAACATCTTCCTTAACTCAGAGGAGGAGGGTATTCCAAGACACCCTTCCCTTAGAAAACACAGAGTACCAGGGAAGATGGAGGAAACACAGGAAGAGTAACAGGGAAGATGGAGGAAACACAGGGAGAGTAACAGGGCGATGGAGGAAACACAGAGTACCAGGGAAGATGGAGGAAACACAGAGTGCCAGGGAAGATGGATAAATCTGAGCACAGACTGTGGACCGGCTTCTGGGCCACAGGATAGCAAGGCTGGTGTGCCACACCGTCATATCTACACTTGTACAGAGCATTCCTATCCCACCGCTCCTGTCCCATATCGAAGGCGAAGCTTAGGAGAAGGAGTCAATACCATCTGAGAGGCGCAGGACGCGGATCTCTCTCACTCACAGCTTTAGAAGCTCCCAGAGTACAGCTCAGTTCTCCACCCAAGGAAGCACGCAAGCAGAAGGCCACTGCTAAGCGTCAGGGCCTTTCACTCTGCAATTCAGCATCTGCCCAGCTGTCCTGTGGTGGGCTGAGAGCTACGAAGGTGCAGAGTGAGATTTCCAGGAGGCCCATGAAGTCTCACTAGCCGCCATGGAGCACCCTGCCGATTGGTGATATGGGAAGGTGGGGTGGCTGATTCAGGGTGACCCAATAGCAGCCATGTTGACCATCACCTCCATGCCTGCCCAAGTGACCCTGGTTGGTTTGCAGTGCCATGATTCCCCAACACTGTGAGCAGATAGAGCCGGTGGGTAGAGACCTTCACAGCAGGACCTGGGTGCAAAGAGGCCATGTGTCTGACACATTGGTATTATCTGAATGTGAGCCAGAAGATTGTGGGCAGAAGTCTCTTTCGTCCTGACCCATAAACGCCCCTCCTCCTTCAGATCAGATCGTGGGGCCCAGCTGCTCTTGCTGCACACATGACCACATTCTGAGACTGTCTTTCTGCACTGAAACACCTTAAAGTTTGTTTCAGTATATAGTATTATCCATTAAAATTCTCCTGGACTAACTAAGCCACCAGGCCCAACTTCCCCGAGAACACAGTATGGAGGAGCGAGTCCACCGGAAGCAGCGGGGCTGGCACCGTCCCTCTTCTTTGCAGGGTCTGGCTTGATTGTACTTGCAGTAGGCTTGAGAAAACACAATGCGGGGGGCGGGTACAGCGGAGCCATGACTAAGATTTCCAACTCGGAGTCTTAGTCTTAGTGTTAGGACCCGGAGGGGCCAATGAGGGCCTCACACAGGGCCTGAAAGGAGGGTGTGTGGACAAACTTCAAGATATGTCACCCCAAAAGCTTTCTCTGCCATCCATGGACGTACTCTAGCAAGCTTCCACAGAAAGTGCCCCGTGAAGGGAGGGAGGGTCTGACACTCCAGGCGAGGTAGGCCTCCTCTCTCCAATAGGCCACTGCGAAAAGCGCTGACAGGAAGCCTGAGCTTGATTCTCTAAAGCAGAATGATCTCTTGCGGGACAGGGGAGGGATGCAGAGATGGAGGGATGGAGGCAGGACACTGGGGCACACGGCAGCTAACCAGCTGGCTGTGGGCTTTCTGCCTCGAGCTGCCTATGATTCCTATTCCTACCCCTCACCCAGCCCACTCCCATCCCTTTTTGTCTAATAAATATCTGTGGTAATTACCAATCCTTGCAAAGGGTTCTTTAACGAGGGTGTGCTTTATCATTCCCTTAATGAAGCTGTTTGGGGTTCCCGCCTCCTGCAGGGTGGTAGTTAATGCTTAATAAGCACATGCACTATTTAAATAATAAAAAGAATATCAGCCGAGAATCTAAATTATCCCCCAACTTCTCAAAATAATCATAACATGCATTTGAAAATTCACAAATACAGCTCATGAATAAAAATGTGCTTTCGTGTTTTGGTACTACCATGTACGGACGGAAGCCTCTGATGGCCAGTGTACCCCGTCTCCCGACTCCCTGGTCTCGCAGCAACTCTGCAGCTGATGGGCTTCCTGGTGCTGTCTTGCTGCAACCAGGCAGGTCTCTCTTTTGTGAGAGAAGGTGGGTTTTCCCTTGACAGCCGTGGCAGGCTGAGGGAGGGCCCCACTGCTTGTGGTGTAGCTGGGGGTCGTGCTCCCCAGCGTTCCCAGGGTTTCAGGGCTGGCGTCCACCACCCCTAAACTGCTTCCACACAGGTGCCTTGGGGGTCTGCAGGGGATAACCCAGCAAACCACCTGTCTTGTACGGGTAGACAGCCCCTCAGGAAACTGTTCCTCCAAGGCTTTTTCTTTCATCTCATCCTCATCCTTTGAGGCACTCACCCTCTGCTCAATACCCTGGTGTGTTTTAAGTAAAAAGTGGAGGGAAGTTTCTCTTGTGGGGATCCTGGCAGGTCCCCCACCTCCTCCTTCCCTTTAGACCTAAGTTCTGTGGATTGGGAGGGAAGCCGTCTGGGCCGGACGGTGTTCAGAACTGTCCCTTCGTGCTAACTGACATGGATCCAATCAGCTCAAAATGGCACCTGCTGGCAGAGCGACAGCCAGCAGCTCCAAGGAAAGCAATCGTATTCTGGGGTTGATGATTCTGTAAGATAACACATGTGAACTCTGCTCAGTTACACACACTCCGTGCAAGGAGTTAGCTTGGACCTCTCTCTTGAAAGCAATTGTGACACAAAAAGTATTGAGTAGAAAGTATTGAACACCCATGATTTTAAAAAGAACGAAGTATACTCCTGCTGAGATTAACATGATTCCAAAGACTGGGCCAAGAAATGGAAATGTCAAATTATTAATCCAAAACTTGCTAAAGGAAGTATCCTTTCCCTCAGCGTGATCATTTTTGAGTAAAAAAATTAATAAATTGACCATAAAACCAAACTCAGTGGGAAAGGTGTGTATGTGTGTGCGTGTGCACCCATGTGTGTGCATGTGTGTGGTTGTGTGAGCAGGTGCGCACGTGTGTGGTGAAAACAAATGTTTACATTTTCAGCTCGTTCCTGCTGGTCTTCTGTAACGGCTAGCGGGGACCGTGGCTCGGGTGATGTGATCTCACACTTAAAGGACCACATCACTTAAAGGGATCTCACACTTGAAGGTCAGACAGGAAGAACACCATGACCTGGGTGAGGTGGGTGAGAGGAAGCCAGACAAAGCACGCAGCTCCTCTGGATGTAAACCCACTCCCCATGCTCCCTGGCTCTTCTCCCTGGCCAGCAGATCCCGGGCAGCTCTGGAGCCGCCTTGATGCCGCAGGCTCTGAAGCCTTGCTGGCTCACTCAGCATGCTGATTTCAGTCGTGCTGTGCCTCATGTATGCATCACTGCTGTAGTAGTGAGCATTGCCGGGCCACCCTCCCCCCCCCACCCAAGTAACTGATTAGAGGTGGTTTAACATTGTTATTTGCAAGATAGTTGCTTTTCACTTACTAACCAGGGTGAGGCAGGTCTTGGGAACAGAGGGGCTCCAGAGGCTCTTCGGGTTGTGGGGATGGCGTGAGAGAAGAGCCAGACTTGCTCTGAGGAGGAGGCTCTGCGTCCTCTCCCCACACCACTTGTCAGTGTGAGCTACCGAGAGCCCAGATGTGGAGTGTTCTGGGAGGAGCTCACACTGTGTTCTACCGCACGCTGTGATCACCACAGACAGCGCATGGCTGTGACCACCACGAGCAGACAGGGCACGGCTGTGACCATGAGCAGACAGCGCACGGCTGTGATCACCACAAGCAGACAGCGCACGGCTGTGACCACCACAAGCAGACAGCACACGGCTGTGACCACGAGCAGACAGCGCACGGCTGTGACCACCACAAGCAGACAGCGCAGGCTGTGACCACCACAAGCAGACAGCGCACGGCTGTGACCACGAGCAGACAGCGCACGGCTGTGATCACCACAAGCAGACAGCGCAGGCTGTGAC
>REGO01000208.1:2403360-2437658 GCA_010120015.1 Rhombomys opimus
GCCTGTGTGCACGCAGCGGATTCTGAAAGGAGGGGGATCGCGTGCGCAGCGCATTCTTGGCCGTACCACACAGCTCCCCACGCTGCCCATGGAGCAGATGCACTGACTTGTCGTACATGCTAGCAGTTGCTGGTGTCCCTGGCTGGTGAGTGAGAGGTCTGACCAATGAGGAAACGGGCCACTGCTCCCAACGCCAACACATCGTCATTGTTGGGAAGAGTAACAAATGACAGACAGAAAGGGGACCCTGATGGAAACACAAGATCTTGATGTGCTGAAAACCCAAGCTGCGCAGAGCAGTGGAGCTGCGAGCCATGATGTGACTTCACTGCCTCCTTCAATAGGGCTGTGGCCCCACAGGGATGTGGACATGTGGCAGAGGGGAACCAGACTGCAGAGCCGCCCTCCAGGGCCAGGAACAGAACACCGCGGAGGGCGTTAACTCTCTCTGCAGCACAGCCTGCTGCGTGGAAGATCCAGCCCTTGCTCAGGAACCTTGCCGTGTAGTTCTGCTCGAGCCTGCTCTGAGGCATATGGAGAGTCCGTTCCTACCTGTTCCAGGAGAGACCCTTCCACGCACAGATCGTACCCTCTCTTCTGTAAGGCCCTAATCCAAGTTTCCCCAGGTGGGTAGCAGTCACACTGCCCGTGAAGCCCAGGCCAGAGGGCAACTGGGTGATGCGAGCTTCGGGCTCAGGGGCAGGCGCTTGCACAGTGTAGTCAGGCCCTGGTTTTGTCCCTTGTACCACAAGGAAAGGTAGGCTCTCCCAGCTCTCAGAGTGAAGAGACTAGATCCCAAACATAAGAGGAGCCACCACAACTTCCATAGCCACTCTGTGGAGTCTAGGTGTGCCTAAGAGTGGCCTTTCACCACAGGACTCCACTGATGACCACCAGCACAGCATCCCGCAACATGACGCTGAAGATGCCAGCCTGAGGGAGCAGGTGGAGACACTGCAGGAGGAGCTACCTCTGCCTCCCACCACCAGTGAGGAAGCCCTGCTGAGGTTCTGGCCGCTATGCCATGTTCCAGCTCTGGGCTCTGTTCTCGGAGCCACTAAAATGTATTGTCTCAGAGGATACAGGAAGTTGAAGGCAGCACCTGCTGCACGTACCTCTGAAGATGGCATCCCTGGTCCAGCCAGGAGCCAGGCATTATTTTGCAAGCAGGATTCCGCGTTTCACTAACCACCAAACACTTGAGGATCCACACATTCCACTTTCCACAGGTTACAGTAGTAAGGAGCTTTCCTCTCCATCCCATGCAGCCTGATGTCTCAGAGCTGGGCCTGTGGTCTGATCCTGGGAGTGCGCATGCATTTCCTTGGAACTGAACACCACTCCATGCGGATCTCATTTCTGTTCTTTAAAGATGCCTTTTAATAGCTAATCTCCTGTTTTAATATCTTGCTTGCTAAATGTGTTGAGATAATTAGGTGATAGACCCAGACAATTACTCTGTGGGCAGAGAGCAGACAGCCTCTCATATTTATATAAATACACATGGTTTAAATAAAACACCAACTGCCTGCACTCAGGGCCCGTAAAAAGCAGGCAGCCTGCGAGGCCGGTGGACTGCCATGGCTGCTTGGCCTCACTGTTGTGCTTTGTTTGTTTGTTTGCTTTGCTGCAGGACTGATCAGGCAATTCAATCAGCAGCGGAGAAAGCTAGAGTCCTGGGTAGACTGGGCCTCTTGGAAGTCAGATCCATCCAACCAACTTGCAGGTTGGTGGGCAGTGGCTGGTTGGTGCTGAGTGAACGGGGAAGGGCTGGTTTTCTTTCCCAGAGGAGCATGCGGCTTGGCTGGTGCCTACATTACAGGTGTCAGATGAGCTGGGCTGGTGGCGTGCTGGACACATACCCAGACTGTGGGGCTGTTTGTCGCACAGGAAGGGTATGTTGACTTGGAGACACGCCAGGTGTACATCCCAGTGAGCCCACTCTGGCACACTACCCTATGAGGCAGTGCTGGGTTCTTAGGCCTTACGAGTAGGCGAAATTTCTAAAATCAAGTTACTGCCTTGCAGACTTTTCCGAGGTGTAGACTCCACCCACACACCCCAGGCTTGTAGCTGGCCCCTCACGGTGGGCCACTCAGGGTGGCAATGGCTCTACTGTTTTCTGGTCACAGATTCACTATGCTTGCGATCTCCTTTAGCATTTGTCATAGGTGCTACGACAAGGGATCCCCTACCTCCTGCCAGCCTTTGGTATCGTGGGCTCGGCTTTTTACCACAGGGCTCCGTCTCTGCCCCCGGATGTACAACCTAAAACCTACCGTAGTTGGGGAGCGTCCGTCACTCCAGAGCCACAGACCTTACAACACCCAGGGCTCCTGGGCCTCTCTCCCACTAAACACCAGGCCCAACTCCTCCACCTCACAGAGGGAGTTTCCTGCAGTCCAGGCACCAAGACTACCGCTACCAGCTCTGCCCTGAACAACACACACTACACAAATATGCTATTCATATACACAAACATGTACAAATATAATACACTACATACATAGACTACACACACACACACACATATAGATAAAAATATACACAGATATGCTACATGGACATAGACATATGTCCATCACATACATACAAACATACATACAAATATGCACACACAAACATACATACATACAAACATACACATACATAGAAATACACACATGCATACATAGACATACAATCACACACATATGCACACGTGTGTGCCATCATAATGCCATTGTTACGTCATAGTACAATTGTGATGTCACAATAGTAACACATGATGTCACAATTCAATTGTAATGCCATAATTCACCAGTGATATGACAGTTGAACCATTATGATGTCACAATACAATTGGTATCCTACTAATACCATTGTGATTTCGCAATATGATTGTGATGTCCTAGTAGTACCATTGTGAGGTCATAAAAAAATTGTGATCTCACAACCGTAACAAAGGAATGTCATAAAGCCTTGTGACAGGAGAATAATACCATTGTGATGGCCTAATACAATTGTGATGTCACAATACTACCACTGTATTGTCAGAATACAATTGTGATATTCACAAATACACAAACATTACACACACAAGAGCACACGATGTCTTCCTCGTGTGTCTGACTCTCACCCTCCTGTCCTGTGTGTCCTGTGTCACCTCATCTTAATGGAAACAACGACAATTCCAATGGAAACTTGCAACAGTTCCACACCTAAGCAGTCACACTTGGAGAAACCAGGAGGACTGGAGGTGCAGCGCTTAGATGCTCACCTCCATGCTGCCTGCACGGACGCCCCTGCTCCCACAGGGCCCTGCCCTGAGAACACAGGACTCCTTGCTTACTTCATACGTGACGACTCACCATGTGTAGCTTATTTACTTTTCATGTGCTCATGTTTCCTCACCATATCATTAAGCTGTTGAGGCCAGAACCCGTGACCTTTCAGCTTTCTGCGGCCATGGTCAGTAAATATTTATGGCCTCACCTCAATCTCTGGCTTTATTTGTTGGGCCCTGAGTCACAGTCTAGTCACTATCTCCAGAATCACATCATGTTCTCAAGGTTAAGAGACGGTTTGGAAACAAACAGAATTTAATACACGTGTGTTCGTCAACGTTCAACACTGCCTGTGGTACCCCAAGGCCTTTTCTTCAGGAGGTTCCCAGGAGGAGGCTTGTTCAGGTTGTGCTTTTCCTTGGACATGGCCCTCAAAGAACCAGCTCTGTCATGTGCACAGGTTTGCAGGAAGGGTGGAGTTACAGATGGCAGCCGTGTGCTTCCTTGTGCAGAGGGGAGGGCTGCTCCAGTCACTCAAGACAGACGTGTGCACCTGGAAGCAGACCCTCTGGTGTCTGCCCAGGAAGGGCGGGCCAGGCTCTGTATACCAGGCCGGTGGCTGCTGCTCTGTGCGCTGGGCTCTGGCTTCCCGCGGCGTGGCCTGCAGTCTTGGGGACATTTTGATGAGTGCCAGGAAGAAGCGGCTCCGAAGGTCCCGAGGGTGAAGGAGGCTGTGCTTTCGTCTGAGGACCTCTTGTGCCACCTCTCCAACCCTGGCCACGGCCGTCTCGTCTGCAGACTCACCTTTGGAGCTGGTGCTCTGAAGGACGTAGGTAAGACCTGCTAGGATGACCCTGTGGGCTCTGTTCCTCATACACAATGGCTCCTTAGGAACCCTATCTGTGCTCAGACTCCTGTTGCCTCTGACTGGCTTCGGGGTCTGAAGTGACAGCTGCTAGCGAACATCTGGATGGCTTGGTTTGTGCTTGATTAGAGGAGGAATTTTTCAAAGGGAAAGGAGAGTAATTTCAAATTCTGGAGAAGCAGGACGTAGTCTTAAAGATAACTGTCAGGGCCCTGCTGTAGACATGTTTGTCCTTCAAGTTCCTGACGTGAAACACCTCAGAATGGGACTATTTTGGAGTCCCATTTCGACTAGACTGTATGAGGCAGTCTGGGAAGGGATTAAGGTAACACATGGGTAGGGACTAAACTGGTTTGAATGCTGTCTACATAAGAACAGGAGCTCTGGACGGGGAGGCAGGCCTGTGTCCTCCATGTATGTGAAGGTCTCTAGCCATGCGCCCAGGGCAGAGTCTCTCTCGAGCGCCAGGAGGAAGCAGCCAACTAGTCTGATCAGGGCCCCGGAGCTGTGAGCCAGTCTACTGGGGGAGCTCACAGAGTGACCCCACTTATTACCATGGCCACGTGGTTTTCATCTCCACAGCTCACAGCGTGTCAGCTGGCAGCTTCTGCTGGCCTGACTATGTCAAGAGTTCTTTCCGAGACCACAGACAGTCAGGCCCGGAGCCCATGGTCTCCAGAAGGCTCTTCTACAGACCGCCTCCTGAAGGGACAGTGGGACTGACATCCCCGCTGTCCTAATGAGAGGGATGGGTGCGAACCCTGGTGGCTGGTGTGAGCCACGGGCTGTTCTGGGTGGCCTGGGAGAGGCTAAAGGATGGGGTGCCTCCCGGCCTTCCCCTTTCCCTCTTTGGATTCTGGATGGCATGCATGTTGCCTTCGTCCCCAGAAGCTCAGTAGGGCTCAGTGCATGATTTGCCCACGAGATTCCCAGAGAGGTGGCCATGCA
Organism: Rhombomys opimus; assembly: GCA_010120015.1. Classification (NCBI taxonomy): domain Eukaryota; kingdom Metazoa; phylum Chordata; class Mammalia; order Rodentia; family Muridae; genus Rhombomys; species Rhombomys opimus. Next base: position 2,408,440 of record REGO01000208.1, read on the forward strand.
ACTTAGCAGAAGCTGTTCCATTGTTTCTGGGAGAGATTAGTCAAATGCGCCTCCACTTCCTGCTTGCTGACCTCTGGGTACCAGGGGAGCATGCTCACACGAACCCAGGATGAAGCCCCCTCCTGACGAGAGATGCAGTCATGGCCGCACCCCAGCTGAATCTACAGTTCCTGTGTGTGCTAGCCGGTGCCATGCGCTTGGTTTATGGCACCCATGCTGGGTCATGTGCTCACAGTTTTCTGTTTCTGTGACAAAACATCCAAGAAAAATCAACTTCTGGGAAGAGAGGCTTGTTCCAGCTCACAGTTCCATGGTCGTGTGACTCCCCTGACTCTGGGCTGTGACGGGGCTGAGTATGAGCTGCTCACACCATGGCACGAGGAGAGGAAGGTGCCAAGAGAAAACACCCTCAAGTGCTCCCCCGCCAGTCCGTTTCCACCAGGTAAGTCCTCCTGCCTCCAAGGGCCATCAGTAGGGAGCAAGGCTTCAGCAGTGACCTTGCGGAGATAGTTAAGACCGAGAGCATAGCCTGTCTGGATTCTGTCTCTAGTGCCCTACACGTGGCAGCATAGGGTGTGCCCAGATCCAGGCGCCTGACGGGGAGGCGGCTCCAGTGATCTCTGCCGGTCCAGCACATGGTAACTGGGAGAGACGGGGGAGAGGAGCCATGTTCCTCTTTGAGACTGGCCTGCAGGAGTGTTTTTCACTCCTTTCTCCTGGCATTGGCTACAGGCCTTGGTCCTGGGCAAGACAAGGGCTGGCACCCTTGGGGAGCCCTGAAATGCCCATGTCAGATGCTGCCTGTTTGGCTCACTCTCTGCACTGTGGGTGAAAAGAGCCCAACCTCTGAGCCATCATCTGAGTTTGGATCCATATGTGCAGCTGTTTGTTCTTAACTCTCCCAGTATTTGAGTTCACAGCACAGTGACATCATTAGGTGTCTGGGCATTCTTCCCCAAGATGCCGGGAACATTCATCTTCAAGCTCAAAGGCCAGAAGTCAATGAAGGGAGAAGAGACACCTCTCTGAGATCCAACCAACCTCAGCAAAGCTGGGGCGAGTTTTCTGAGTCGTCCAGAGGAGACTGGCCAGTAGGACGAGGCCTGAACTCCTGCACAAGACAGCAGGCCCTGGAGGCCCTCACTGCAGCAAGTGTGCTCTCCCGGCAGACGAGAGGGATCCATGGAGCTCTGCTCACATCTGCCAGTGGCCTCCGTGTGCAGGACCGGCCCTGGGCTCTGGGTTGTATTGTCTTCGAGTCAGAGACATTGAACTGGACAGCTGGGGCTGCAACCCTGGGCCTGCTGTCATCAATGCCAGCTTGGCGACCATCAGGATGTGGCCTGCAGGAGCCTCAGGACCCTTGGTGGGGAGCAGACGATGGGGAGTGGTGAGGAAGGCAGTTAACATAACAAAGGCCCCCAATGCAGAGTCCCTTGCCCAGTGGGTTTGGGACTGGCAGATGCTCTTAACTCAGACCTTCTCCAACCCCCCTCCCCCCAGCCCTTGACAGTGTTCTCGGCCTTAGCGCGAGGTCCTTCTCTGTCTGCATGAATGCACTTGGAGCAGATGCTAGAAAATGGGAGTGAAACGCACCCTTTTTGTCGCTGCTTCTCCTTTTATGTGAGGACCATGTGTGGCGTGAGGCCTGTTACTGCAGGGAAAGTGTTAATTGTGTTGAAGCCTGATGGGGAGCTGAAGTTCAAACTCCACCCAGAGCCTGCTGCTCCTTTGTTTTAGGAAATTAAGAGTTAGAAAACAGGAAATGACACAGTATCCACATGTGCACACACACGGGCACACATCTACACACTTACATAGACAGATGTGCAAATGCATGCATAACATAGAGCCAGTGTTCAAGTCTACGCACAAACACCTGCACATCCACATGCACACCTACACATGCACACACTTACACAGGCATGCATGGGCAGACATGTGGACACAGTGCTTGTGCCAGGAGTTCTACACCGCGCACATCAGTGTTTACAAGGACAGTGGCGCTGGCTTTTAGGATATGCATTTGATAGAGACAGACGCCAGGACACAAGCTCAGGCCTTCCCGGGCCAAGCTGTGGGGGAGTGCTTGCTCCTCTGAGCAGACAGGCAGCTCCATTACCTGTGTGGCCTAGAAAGACCTGTGTGTCCTTTCTGGGAATAAGCAAAGAAGCTGGGACTTGGATTCAAGTGGAAACACGATGCCGGAGGTGAAAAGAACATAAATCAACGTGAGTAAACCTCAACAGCGTAGAGCAGATAGGAAGATGAAGGGGGTGTGCCAGCATTTAGGAAGGTAGAGCGTTGTTCCTGAGTATGCCAGGCCTCCATACACAGGCTGAGTAGAGCTTTGGGCCCTCTTCATTCTAGGCCCAAATCAAGGGGTTAGAGGTGTGTTGAGCCATCACAGGTCACAGAGCCTGGGCGTACCCAAGCCTCAAAGCTGGATATAATATAGTATTGCTGTCTCCCAAGCTGCTTATTAGACTGCAAGTAGCCATGGGCCCGTCAGAAATGTGTGGACATGAGTGCAGTGACTGTTGTTATCTAGGAAAGGTCAGGGGAATGCCTGATGTCCTGTGCTTACAAAGGCCAGAAGCCTATGCAGCACCCTGGGAAACCATCCTAATGGCCGAAACCTGCAGGGTTACCTTCTTGGTGCAGGTATGGCTGCTGGAGTGTTTCCATGCAGCCAGGGCTTTCATCCTGGAGCTCAGAGTAGTCGGACACTGCATCTGAGCCTCATTGTGTCTAGGGGAGACCAGCCACAGAGCTGTTCCCTGCAGGCAGTGACAGGCCCTGAGGTTGGCCATATGATAGGTTGGTCCTGTCCATGACAATTTATAATGCTGAGTATAAAGCTATGGCACTTGGTCTTTGCAGGGTGATTTTGGACACTCTGGACTATGGATAAGCATCTGGCCCTTGAATTAAGTGTGGATGACACCACAGTTTCTGAGCTGCTGTTTTCATGCTGCAGCTTCCCTGGTCTAATTTAGAAAAGCTATCAAGTTTAAGGACTGTCTTAACCTTACAGAGAAGAGACATATGGGACATGAAGAAAGCCTTTCTTTCTGGCTGCCTGAAAGAACACCTCCCAGCCCTGAAGACCAAAGGAATCAAGAATGAACACACATACGTACCCATCCGTCCACTCAACTACCCACTGGCATGTTTAGCCACCCATGTGCATATCTACCTGTCCTCCGTCTATCCACCTACCATCTACTCATCAGTTGGCTTGCCAACCCATCCTTCCTGTCTTTACCCATCTCTTCATCCATAAAACATATCCATCCACATATCCACGTAACCACACATGCCTCCAGTCGTGTGTTCACTGGCTATCCAACAAAGAGAGACCGAGAATGGCTTGGGGGTACACCCTGGCAGCTGTCCCTGACTGGCCTGGCTCCAGTATTTGTGACCGTTCAACCTGAAGGGCTAAGAAGACCAGAGCCCATTTGTTTTCTTGTCCCAGTAATAACAAAACCGAAGCCAGCAAGAGTCACATGATTAGTTTGGAGTCATTGATGACAAAGCCAAGTGTTCTGAAACGTCACGGCTCTCCCCTTAGCACATGTCATTTCCTGTCTGTATTCCATGTAGGATCAGATGAGGATTCATAAATGTTTATGAAGTGAAGACGAACAGGCTTCCCACGCTTCCCAAACAATTGCTTCATGCCCCGTGCTCTCAAGTGTTGCTTCCTGCCATTTAAGCTACCTGTAGTCAACCCCAACACACATATTAAATAAAATTACAGCATAAGTCATTGGTCATGAACTGTGCAGTGTTCCAGAAGCGTGATGACGCCTGCACTGCCCACCTGAGATGTGCTGGGCTGTTTGTCCAGCGTGTTCGGGCTGTATATGCTACCTGCCCAACAGTTACCTAGAGACCAACTCAGCCATCATTCCACTGCTTCTGTATCCAAGGCTTGTACTGAAGTCACCCTCATTGCACCTAACTGTGATCACAAAGCACAGGAGGTCACAGTGCTAGTAATCCAGATGGGCCAAAGAGAATCCAAACTCTTCCTTTAAGAGAAATGAATGGAGAAAGCTTTCAACTTAAAAAAAAAAAAAAGATTGTATGCTCAAAAAGATTGAGGCTGGTAAGAACTTTGGCAGGACAGAACCCTCTGTGCATAAAACTGTGAAGAAACAAAAAGAACTTTGGGTTTATTTTGCTGACACAGTTCAGATGATGAAAATAATTCTACCCAGTTTGTGTGTTGTGTGTTTGGTTCCAATGAGGACAGGAAACGACTGGCTTGTGCTAGTGGACATTGTTGGAGACCTTCAGTCCCGGAACACAATCGCCGGGGCAAGGCGGTGGGTCACAATCATTCGGTAGATTTTAAAACAAGTTTAAGAAACTAAAGCTTTGATTTCCCTCTTGATCTCAAGGGGTTTTTGTTGTTGTTCCTTTGTTGAGACAAAGTGTTGAGTTGCCTAGATTGGCCTTGAACTTCCTCTGCAGCCAATGGGAACGCTTGTCTTTCATGCCTTTACCTTGGCAGGGCTGAGTGAGCATACCAGTTTATATGGGAATAAATTTCAAACCTAAGGCTTGGAATTTTTTTTTGTCAAGAGTGCTAAGCAAACTCTATCAATTGAGTTTCCTCGTCACCATGCCCCTCAAGGACAGTGTTTTTGAGATCTCAAGCTTTCCCTACAAACGCACCTCGGTGGGCCCCAAGTGTGTGACTCTGTGCTTGCTGAGCCTCCCAGCATGGCTCAGGACACGCAGAGAGCGCTCAGAGGGCTTGGACATCCAGGAGCACAGAGGACAGAGTTTTCAGACTGAAAACCTTTCCTGACTTTTCCCACTAAGTAGAGCCCCTGTGGCCACTTAGTCCAGTGAAAGGTGCGCTGCTGACACCCAGAAGAAGAGCATGACGTGTGTGGGGGGGAAGCTTTTCTCAGAAGAGGACCCAGAGAGAAAAGACAAGGCTACTCAGGTTTCCTTCCAGGAGCTGGCAACCATCGGCACCTGTCCTAAGAGAACCATGAAGCTTCCTGGGGCGATTTCAGCTCTACCCTAAATTCATCAGTGCTACAGAGCATGGTATGGCTTCTCACGACCCCAGGCCTGGGCTCTGAGATGTTACAATACCCCCTTGGTTTCCAGCGATGATGGGTGGGGGTCCAAATGAGGAGAGGCTGTGTGGGAAATCACTGGGGTGCACATCCTCTTGCAGGGCGGGGCTTAGAGTGTGACCCAGTGAGCTTCCATGGACACATCATGCTCCTTCTAGGCAGCTCTTGATTCAGCGCTTGACACGCCCATTGGAGACACTGAGCTTTGAATCGGGGTGGTGGTGTGGCCTGTCCAGAGCTCTCAGGGAGTCTGGGAGCAAGTTGGGGCAAGAGTAACTTTACAGTGGGAAGCAAGGGTACCACTGAGAGCTTCTTCCCCCCAGGCTTCTGCTTACAACAGGAAAAGGAAATGCACAGAGACCACTTCGTTGAGCCTTGCTGAAGGTCGCACATCCTCATTCTGATGTGACATAGATGGAGAATTTCCATTCAGAATCCAGTTTTAGAAAATAAGTCAATGCTAAGTGCTTTCTCACCCAGGGTCTGAATTCAGGAAAGCATGTGACTCCAGACACAGGTATTTGCAAAGCCTTCCAATTTGTCTGTTTTTCCATCTCTTCTTCACATCTTCCCTGCTCCCCCCACCTTATCCCTTAAGTCCTGGTAAATTCCTGGCAACTCACAGAAGATTAAGGCACCCTAATTTCAGAATCCTGCCAAGTTCAGAAGAGATGTGTAAGTGTGACCCCTAGTGGCTGCTGTGGAGCCAGCAATGCAGGTGCAGGCCCAACCCAAAGCCTTCCTGCTGCACCTGAAAAAGAGCTCAGCGCACCTTCTGACTCCCGGACCGGGTCTGCAGCGCACTTCAAGCTATCTGCAAAATGACCGGCTAACCTTCTTTTGGAGCAGGCTCAGAATGGACAATCTCCCTGAAAAATCCACGTAGTTCACCATCCATGCTGGTACTCCCTTCCTGCGTGTACAGAAAGACCTTCTGGGAGCTCCGGAAAGCCCTTTCTACTCCCTACTACCATGAGAAAATGCCTGGTAGTCATGAGGCATCTTCTGCGTGGACTTGCGTGAAGCCAGTGGCTGAAGACAAATGCAGCCTTCTGTTGACGTTCAATTCTGAATGTCTAGAAGACAAACACACATTGGAGATCCTGGGGCAGCACTGTCCCCAGAGAGGGGTGTGAGGTGGCTGTGGCTGGCTCCCGGGATGTGTGTGCCTGTAGCAAACCAGCCCTCTCCTGGGAAAATGTGGGTGGACATCAACGGCACATTTAGCTCCAGTTGTTGAAAAGCTCCCTTATAGGCAAAGGACACACGCAGACAGTTTCCAGAGGGGACCACAGTGCCAGGCAGCTGTGCCCAGAGGTGTGGGCATGTGTCAGCCACAGACCCAACTGCATGACCAGCCATGTGGAACGATCGAGGCTGGGCTGGAGGGATGCATGCTCTGGGGTGACACTGACTTCCCCCCACTTCTCAGAACAAAGGTGTTTTCTAGGAGGAAAAAGAAATCTTGGGCTTGTGCCAATCTGCCCTGGGAGGGATGGTGCATTGGCTGTGAGCTGGGAGCCACTAAAACTAAGGAGATTAGAAGTGCCAGCTATGCCCGGGAGAGTGGGCTTCGGGGAGAATGTCCTTTGCCTTGGTGGACCTGGGTGGCCCTTGCCCCACACTGAACATGATGGTTTAGTGGTCGGTAGAAACCTCGGGCGTGCACACCGCCAGCTTGGCTTCTCTCACGGCTCCTCGGGTCTCTTCTCAGCATATCCACCCTTTACCCACAGAGGGACAGACATCTCTGGGGCCAACGTCACAGTCGTCAGCTCAGTGCAGGGTAGCCCCAGGCGGGCTGGAAGGAAAGAACTGGGCTTTGCTGGACATGGAGCCAGAACCTGGCTGCATATGTCCTGAGGCTGATGGTGTCTTCTTTGCCACTTTCAGGTTCCCACCTTTTCAGCCTTCCTTCCTCAGCCGCAAAGAGCTGTGGAGGAGATTTCACTCTAGAAACCTCCATCCGACTCCAGAAACCACATCCTCAACACTTTTCCATAACGGCCCATGCTCTCTCTGCCCGGACCAGGGGCGGGGAGACCAGCGGGTGGATAGAAAGTCAGGAACGGAGTTGTGAAACATGTACGGACAGCCACAGCCTGCCCTGCAACGTTGCCCCGCAATGCTGCCGACCTTGAGAAATCCGCTCAATGGCAGTAGAGGACAAATGTGATGGATAAGGCCGCCTGTCGTTCTCTGACTGATGCCCTACTCCTCTGCTGGGGACTTGGCCAGGGTCACAGCAAGCCATTCCTCCTATAAATGTGTCAAGTCAAGAGAGGCCAGGTCCCGGTCCCCAAGGGTTGTCCCCGGGAGCTGAGGTCCAGGGAGACCCATAGGTGGGATTTTGTAGTAGTGAGTCTGCTCATGGCAAAAGGGCTGGGACTCCTTCAGGGGCCTCGAGGATCAGCGTGCTCCCGAGGATCAGCGTGCTCCCTGTGCACCACCATTCCCTAGTCCCAGCTGCTCACATGCTTCTTTTTGAATGCCTGTTGACCTTGAGGGGAAAGCACAGCCTCAAGCAAGCACCACCAGCTCCTGCATGTGTCCTTACACACAGGCCCTCAGTACACATGCGCACACGCACACACGGTCACATCCGGCAGCCACCATCTTTCCTTTTCAGAATCATACATATTTCATAAAGCTTCATGCAGAGTGTCTTCTGATTTATGATAATTGTCAACAAAAGCAAAAACACAGGCAATTTTAACCCTGCAGTAGCTAGGAGTTAGCTGGCATGAAATCGCGCTATTGTTTTTCCTTTCCTTTACAGTGGGGAGGAAGCCCCGAAACACTCCATCACGCCAACCTCTGCGGGCGCACATGCAGAGAGGGTATTGTCACCCTAATTGTGGTGCCGTGTGTGCACCAGGTTGGATCCATACAGAATATTGCCTGGGCAGCCCATGAGCTAAGGCCTGGAGGACTTTGACTAAGACTAATTTCCATATCAAACCCAATTTAGATGAAACGTCTTGGATAAAAAAGAAAAAAAAAAAAAACAGTGCATCAATAGCCCGTTGATTAGATTTTCATCTCTCGAGCAGACAAATATGAATATTTATTACCACGAATGCAGATTTTTCTCTTTCTATTGCTCCGATCTTGAATATTATCCATTACTAATTTTTATGAAAATTTGGGCAACATAATGTTTTCACATAAACTGACAGTTCTTGAGATAACCCTGTTATTGTCTGGTTGAAAGTGACAGCTTCCGCTCATTCATGTGTTAACGAGGGATTAAATATTGTTTTTTCATCCCCATAATCTAAGATGGACTGGAAATTAAAAATTGAACATTGTATATTAGCAGAGCTTTGAGGACCAGAATTTGTTTGCATTCACTTAGGGGAGATCTGGAAATTAGCAGCTTAATAATCAGTTCCTCTTCTGTCGCTGCGGAGGGCGGCCTCACAAAGCACTGCTGACATTTCTCAAATAAATTCATTACTCTCCCTGAAGCACCCAAACGAAGAGACACCCTCTCACCAGTAGACCACAAGGAACAAGACAACCTTGGTCAAAAAAGTAAAATCACAACACACTTCTTGCTGCCCTTATGTCAAGATTATTCCCAGCCCGTTCTCCGCCAGGACAAACTGGCTGCTGCAGGGGGTGTCCTAGACTACATCATGGCCATCCCACTGGGGGAGGCAGGGGTATGGTCACATGTCTCCAACAGAGGGTCCTGGTCACATATTGCTACCTGTCCCTGCTGCTGGAAGGCTTTCACGGCAGTGCGATGCCATTGGCAGCCACACCTCACGAGGGGCACTGTGATATATGGCTTTCTCCTACCGTAGATGCATGGCCATGATGGAAATGGGATAAAAAAAAAATCATTGTAGTTTTAAAATACAAACTAAATTCCACTGATCCATCTACCAACCCAGCCACCTATTTATCCATCGATTTGTCCATCCTTCTAATTATCCAAGTATCTACCCATGGATCCATTGATCCATCTACCCATCACCCACCAACTCATCTAATCAGCTAGCTACACTTACCCACCCACCCACTCACTCACCTACCCTCCCAAGCACTCACCTGTTCATTTACTTATTCGTCCATCCACTGACCCACCCATCATCCATCAATTTCTGTCTATCCAGAAACCAACCCCATTCACCCATATTTCCACCTCCCCACTCATTAATTCACCTGTTCACCCGCCAGCCAGGCATTCACCCACCTGTCAGTCTACTTGTTCCTTCATCACTGCAGCCACTCCAATACTCGTCCATCCATCCCCCTGCTATCTCTGCATCTACTCACTGAAATAGCCGGGCATCTCTCACCCATCTATCCATCTACCTACCCCATCCACCTACACACTCACCCACACACCAACCCATCCACTCACCCCAAAATCATCTGTTCATCCATATATTTGTTTACCCATCCATCTCTCTACCTACCTACCAACCTACCCAGCTGTGGTGTTTTGAATAGATATGGCTCTCATAGACACATGTGTTCAAATGCTTGGCTCACAGGGAGTGGCACTATTAGGAAGAGTGGCCTTGTTGGAGGAAGTGTACCACTGTGGAGGTGGCCTTTGAGGTCATATGTGTGTGTGTGTGTGTTCATGTGTGTGTGCTCAGTTATACCCAGTATGGTAGCAGTCTCCTTCTGCTGCCTGCGGATCAAGATATAGACCTCTTAGCTCCTTCCCCAGCACCATGTCTGCCTGCACACTGCCATGCTTCTCACTATGATGATGTGGACTAAAACTCTGAAACTCTATGACTTTTCCTCTACCATATCAAGGAATAAATAAAACACAAGAAATATTACCAGCCCCAGTGAAATATTTTTTTATATAAGAGTTGCTTTGGTCCTGCTGGCTCTTCACATCAATAAAGCCTAACTAAGACACCATCTAATCATCTATGCATCCACCTACCCATTCACCCACCCATCTGTCCATCCATTCACCTATCCATCCATCCATCCACCTATCCATCCATCCATCCATCCATCCATCCATCCATCCATCCACCCACCCCCATCCATTCACCTATCCTCCCTAATTTCCTTGGTAACATTTCTTGTGTTTTAATTTATTCCTTGATATGGTAGAGGAAAGCCATAGACCTATTTCTCAGACACTAACTTGCCCAAGCACTATCATTTGGAAGAATTAGACAAAAGACATTGTTGGTTTAGGTGTGACTGGGGTCAGTACGATGACCGAATCATGTTTCTCTAAAACTTGTATGTTATCTCTGACCTGAAGGCCTCTCAGCATGTATTTGGAGAGAGGGTCTCATAAAGGGCATTAAGGTAAAATGAGGTGGGCTCTTATTAATGGGATTAGTGTCTTTATAAGAAGGGGTTAGGACACTTACATATAAAGGGACAGCCATTTGAAGACATGGGGAAGATATCATCTGTAAGGAAAAAGAGAGGCCTCGGGGGACCTGTGGGAACCTCTGTGCCTCAGACTTAGACTTTAGCCTCGGGGCTGGGCTAGAGTGAGTCTGCTGCCTAAGCCACCACCAGTGTACAGGGCTGAAACTGTCAATGGTTGTAGCTGTCCTGGGTAAGGTAGGTGAGAAAGATGCTAAAACACTTCCCCCACAGATTTCTGATAGTTTCTAGTAAATGTGAGAAGCACATGATTTCAATTCATTGTAGTTTTAAATTTTATTGTGTTATAAAGAATTAGGCTTTATTTTGGCATCTTCAAAGAGAACCTGTTTTTATCGTTTCTCCTCTGCTTCCTTGTTTATTTCCTTCCCTTGGGACTTCCTACTCTTGTAGCTTCCTTTCTATTTTGTCTTTATTATTATTATTATTATTATTATTTGGCGTATGTACACTGACAGTGGGCCTTAACACTTTTTTGATCCAATGGGACAGATAATTATATCTGCAGCAGGCAAGTATTTGCAGAGAAGGACAAGCTGGGAAGATGACACCCAACTTGGGATTGGAGCCACTTCAGAGACGGAAGCTCACCACATCCACAGGGAGAAACTGTGGGTTGGCCAGCCACAGACACTGCCAAGACAGGATGGGGCGTGTCTGACACCTGAGTACCACGGGTTGATTCGTATCTTTCCAAAACAATAGTCTCCAACCCTAACACCCAAGCCTGTGTGGAAGCAAGACTTTGGCAGATGGAACTGCACCACAATAACGTAACACAGGCTAGGCTATACCCTAAATCCAACATAGATTTTTCTTGATAAGAAGGCACTCAGATGCACAGGCACCCACAGGGCAATGGAGACCGAGCTTGGGTGTGCATCCACAGGTAAGGAGTGCTTTGCTCATTTCTTTTCTTAGAGCCGTTACAAAATGCCTGATGAAACAACATGGGAGGGAGGAGTTTGTCTCAGCTCACAGTGTCTAGCAGCTCAGCTCATCATCAGTTGGCACTGTGCCTGGGACTTCAGTGAGACAGAACATCAGAACGGCAGGTGCATATAGCAGAGCCTGCTCCTTACCCAATGAAGCACAGAAGGGGCCAGTTATTCCTCTGTTCTCCTACCAGGCCCCGCCTCCCACAGTTCTGCTCTTCTCAATACCTCACTCAGGTTCTGACTTTATCAGCGGATTGATTGATCATCCATTGATTAGGCCACAGTCCTCACGATCTAAGGCACTGTGGAAACACCCTCACCAGCACATTGAGAGATGTGCCTTACAAACCCCCCGGGAGACTGTCAATCTAGTCAGTGTGGATATCAAGGTTAACATTACAAGAGCACTGTGAGGACGTAGGCTACAGGAAGTGGGTTCTCCTGGAAGAGGACGGGGAAGCTGGGCCCCACCACACTGAGGTTCTCCTTTCTAACACTGTGGGAGTAGCTTTCTGCTGGGAGACTCCATCCAGGCTGAGGTACTCTGCTTAGCATCCCTGGGACTTTGGTACCCAGGAAACAGTGCTGGGCAGCTGGGGGGCCTTTCAGTTGCAGGCGACCCTGAGGACAGGCAAGCACATTCATAGCTGAGCAGGAAGGATGGGGTGGGAGAGCAATTGATAGGGGCACATGGAATAGCAAGGCTTATTAATAAGTTCCTGTCTTCTGTACCGATCTCTATGAGGGTAGAGTCTGCTGGAATTAGCATTCAGGGAGCTGATGTGAGGGGCCACGCTGGGCCCCAGTGTCCCAGCACAACCGTGTATAGGGACAGGTCCTGCTGCATCTCGGGGCTTTCTTGTCTTTATTTTCTAAACACAGTCAGGAGTTTTCAGTTTGTTTTTTTTTTTTTTTCTGTGCCCTCTAGACTGTGCTCCTCTTGGCAGGCCACGGCAGCTAGGTGAAGACTGATGTGTGTTTACATTGGATGCAGTGTCTATGGCTCGCTAGGGGCAGAGGTAGCAAGCATATGCCAGACCCAGGTCCCAGATGACTTCCGAGCAGGGTTCTCTTCTCCGCAGTAGCTGCTGCTAAGGTGCAGAAGTCGATGAGGAGTGTCTGGGGAGGCACACGCCTGCCTGGCTGCTGGAGAGTGTGTACCGCTTTACAGGCGGACCCTCAAGTGGGCACACCCCCTTACCGGGCAAGAGGGCCTCCTTACCAGTGCGCAGTGGATAGATCATGTGAGTGGGCAGTGTTCGTGGGTGATACAGGAGACTGAGCGCTTGCCTTCGATCCAGACCTCAGCTCGTTAAATGAAAATCAACTTCTGCTCCCAAGCTCACAGGCTCCTCCGACCCACAGGAGCCTGGAACCATCATGCCTGGGAGGACACCGGCCAGGGTGACCTCTGCTCCTCGGGGGGAGAAAGCCAAAAGATGTCAAAGGACAGTAAGTCACATCGTGCCCTTGAAGGATCCATTATGCATTTTTTATAAAACACACGAAAATGCTAGGGAAGAACGAGGAGTAGGTGGGCAGCCACCATCCAGGCGACTTACTTCATTTTACGTGACTATTTACCTTGATATTGGATAAAAATTGAATCCGTTACCATGGCAACTGCTGCATCATATGGTTGCTCTGTGCCTCGGAGTCACAGGGGAGCGTGAAAGGGCCCACGTGACCTGGGGCTGGTGCTCTCAGTGGTGGTGCAAGAGAGAAAGGTGCTCACAGTGAGCTTGTGCTGGCCCATTCGGTAAGTGCAGTTAGTTATGGGGGATGGGTGCTGAGTGGGGAGGGAGGGCTGGAGGTGAAGTGCTGGGGCCTCAGGTGTGTCAAGCCAGAGCTGAGTGCCAGAAGCAGAGCTGAGCCCGGCTGCGGGGACCTCGGCTTCTGTCTAGTCTGCTCCCTGCTCATGGGGGCCCTGAAAGGGTTGAACACTGAGAAGCGAGGTGAGGCCCCAGGTAGTTAACGCAATTTCATGCAGATTTTCCTTTTCAAACACAAATTAGGGGTACTGACGAGTCAACAGTCTTTTCTCAGGCCTATGCACTTGTGCATTTAAGAGAAAAAAATCTGTTTCCTTTGTCAAGAAATGCAGAGTAGAATAAAATGAGGTGAGAGTGTGTGGAATGGTAATGGGGACTGCTGCAGGGGCTGAGCAGGAAGCCCCCTGAGCCCCTAGCCAAGAGGGCAGCTCGGCTCCCTCACTGTCCCCAGCCCTAGCCAGGGCCCAGCCTCTGTCCCAAAGCCAGAAACGGGGGTGGCTCCGTGGGGAGGTGGAAAGGCTTCTGTGGGGCTTTCCTACAGTGTCCTGGGGAATGAGGTGAACCTTGTGGTTTTCACAGGTTGTGGTCCCCAGGGCACAGCACTCTGTAGCATGCTGTTCTTAGACTATACATGGGCTGCTGGAGGGCCCATGCCATGAAGGAGCCACACAGTCCCACCTCTCTACAGGTCTCCAGGCAGGTGGTCGGGCATGATGACAGTACCAGCCATACCCCAGTTCCTGGTCCTCACTGAGACACCCACCACACCTCATCCTTTCTTCGCACACTCTTGAACACATTCGAGCTTCCTAGAGCTGTGCTGAGGATGGCCACCCAAGGAAACGCATCGGTTCTGCTGCCTGGAAACAGAAGCTGGGAGTTTGGCTCACAGAGTCAAAAAGAACAAAAGGAGCCAGAGGGCACCACAGACTGTTACCACAGTGGCATTGCTGGCAGTGGCACAGGACATGGCTGAGTCGCTGTCACCCAGTCACACCAAGTTCCAGCCAAGTCCCACACTGTTCACTTCTGGAGAACTGTTGCGCTAATGGTCACAGTGCACAAACAAGGAAGCAAGCGCTAGGTGAGGGGCGTGCACACTGGATCTGAGCCCGGAATCTAGGAAGGCAGGCGAGACCCCTGCTCTCACACAGGTCCACCAGGAGCAGGCTTGCAGAAGCCCCTCCTTCTATGCACAGGCTCACTGCCCACGCCTGTCTCCTCCATGCACCCAGCTTCTGGGAAGGGTCTCCCCGAGCTCCACCCAAGATGGGCTGCACAAGCACTGCCTCATCACAGGCCTGCCTCTGCCAACCACACCAACTGCTTCTCCTCTGTGATGCTGGGGTGCATCCTTCACCTCAAGGTGGCTCACACTGCCTACTGTGCCCTCTCCAGGAACAACACACCCCACAGGGTTGTCACAGACACATGGTGGCCAAGGACCCCAAAGTCACAGTGCATCAGAGGCGGTGGGGACCCAGCTGAGCTCGCCGTCAGCCTGTTCACATCAGTGTGGACATGTGGCCACTTAGCATAGTCGTGTGCCTTCTCTGTTTAGATGGCACAGCACGGTGCTAATGTCCCAGAGCTGTTCATCCATGCCACACAGTATTGGCCTCCTGGCTGTATGTCCTATAGTTACATACATGGACCCCAGGCTCCCTGCCGGCTGAGAGTTGTGTGGGGATTCTCTAGTCTAGCCGACAGCATCTCGAATCTGTGGTGATTTCAAAGGAAGAAGCCAAAAGACACTGAAGAACAAACAGCCTCTAACCTTACCGCAGGACGCCTGGTCTGTGTGCACCAGTGTGCCTACACATGCGTGTACATGTATGTAAAGCACCTTACATGTATGTAAAGTACCAATGTGTTTACACGTGTGTACAGCCACCTGAAAGGCAGCGTTTTCTTAGTGATTTCAGGAATCACAGAATCCCATTGATTTATTACAGTATAATTATTTTGTACTTTAAGTTTCTTCCTCTTTCCTTCTAGCTCTTTCCTCTTTATAAAATAAAGCCTTTTATTCCTTTAATTTCTATACTCGGTGACTGGCTTCCTTATATTAACATTGCCATCCAAAGTCTGAACTTCACAAAGGATCAGGCTTCATGTTTTTGGCACAGAGGCCCCTGACACTCCATGGCTCTGCCAACTGGTTTTGCCCAAATATTCTCTCAGGATCCAAGCTCCTCCTAGCTGTTTAGAGTCACTGGGCTGGGAATGTTTGTTTGTTTGTTTGTTGGTTATTGTACGTATGAGTTTACATCATGGGCACATGCCACAATAGATACTTGGAGGTCTGGGGACAATCAACTCTATTTCCACCATGTAGAACATAGTGGCTGAATTCTTAGCATCGAGTGCCTCCACCCACTGAGCCTCCTGGCCAGCTCTGGGCTGCGATTTTGATGAAAGAAGCTTAAACCTCCAACACCTCCTTCAGCAGTGTGCTAAGGTGGAGAAAAGGAGGCTGCTTCCTCCATATCCCTTCCTCGTACCTCTTGCTTCTCATTTGCAGCCATGGAGCCCCACACGGGGTCTCAACCACAGTGAGCTTCATGAAAGTGATGTTTGCTTGTGGGACAGGAGTCCCAGTGCATGGATTTCTAGTGGACATTGAAGGTGGATGATTTTTAGATGTACAGTCCTGTTCTCCAAGCAAAACTCTGCCCTGAAGCTAGGAGTAGCAGAGGCAGCAAGAGCGCAGAGCTGGTGACAGGGCTGGATGGCTGTGAAGAACAGTTGTTGAACCACCTCAACCCAGAAGACGTATGGAAAGTCTCAGGGAGGTTCCTGAAAACCCACTTTGGGCCTCAGCCACTCTGTGGGTGGGAGGCTTCTCTCCAGCAGGGGGCGCGCAGTTCCACGAGAGGAGCTCTGCCCAGTGGACTCTGGGGTCTCTGAGGTCACCCTGGAGATGCCGAGCCAGGTAGTCTGTCCTGTCTGCGGCGAAGCTTGGTCAGAGAAGCCTGGAAGCTCCGTTCCTGGCTGGAGCTAGAAGCAGGAGCCCCATTCCATCACGAGCAGGACCCGCGCCTGCCGGAAATTCTCTAGTTTCTTAGCACGTTCTGAGCTTTTCTTCAGGGCAATTATAATTGTCTCTGGAGGAAACACGACTTTCCTAACGTGAGTAATACGTGAAAAGTTTTCAAGGTATCAGAAATTAGATTTTGAAATACATCAAAATACCACCCAGCTCTTCTGAATGAGTGCGTGCACCGCGGTCTCTTCATCTCTCTTAAATTTTGTTTTGAGATATTTCTATTTGGCTTAAAAGGTTTTAATTCTGCTGTCTGTCATCACACGTGTGAATTACAAGTGCCTACAGCAGATATGTAAATGGCGTTAGATTTCCACAATCACACTCTGCTTTACATTCCAGAGTCAGGAATTAGAAGAATTAGAAATACACTTATAAAAATCATCAAAATCAGGCTAACTGAAGGCAAGATTTAAGATTAGGAAAAAGATATGATTAGGTTTCTAAAAATGTTCTCAGCTTGAAACCTTTCCTCCCATTTTGCTGCTGTAAATGCTCTGGGCTGGTCAGGGCAGCTTCCAGCCTGGATCTGGGAAGGGAGGTACCAGCTGCATATATGCAGAGCTGGGCTCAAGGCCATGGCAGTGACGCCAGGCAACTCCAAAGGTTCAAAAGCAACGGCTTTCGAAACGGCTGCTGGGTGAGGCGAAAGGATCCTAAGATGGATGTCTGGACACGAGCTGTTTTCAGGAAGCACCGGGACAGCATGCTGGGCTCCTCCAGGGGCCTCTGGCTTGGATCTCGGGAGCAAAGGTGACTCTCGGGGCAGAAAGGTGGGGCTAAAGTCAATGAGGAGGAGGCCTCTGGGGTGGGGGGGACACATCTGCCACGTGGAACAGGGTTCCTCACAGAACATGCCACTGTGGTTGGGGCTGCAGCTGCAGGTTGAAGGGTCACGGGGCAATTGGCTTGGAGCAGGAAGCTGCTGCAGGCTGACCAGGTGTCAACAGGGGTGGCAGAGGCCAGACAACAGTGAGAAATAGACTCTGGGGACATGGCTCTCAAAATTCCAAAGGGATAGGCTGTGGAGGGCAGGCTCAGCACGTTGAGGGGCAGTGCCCACAGCACATGTTTAAAGGGATGGTAAGCCCAGGCGACCACAGGTCTGTGTGCATGCGTGTGTATGTGTGTGTGTGTGTATGTGTGTGTGTGAGAGAGAGAGACTGACTGACTGACTGGCTAGAGTCCCCAAGGCCCCTGGGAGTCTAGAAATGGCTCAGGTGCTAGCGTTTGTCTTGAGAGAACAAGAAGTTTCCTCCAGGAACTCCCGCTCCCTGGAGGGGAGAAGGAAGGGCACCCATGCTCATCTGTCCCGCTTGTGGCTGTGTGTCAGTGCTCAGACCTCCTGAGGACACAGTAGACACTCAGCTCTGCCTTTTGAGTGATGTGTGAGTGGGATACTGAGCTGGCACAAGGTGAGCACTCTCTTACTACACGGCCACAGGAGCTGCCTAAAATCCGCACACTGCCGACACTAGAACCAAAGGACGAAAGGAGGCTGCCAGATGCCCAGGACCGGGAGGGATCAAAGCTGGGTCAGGGCCAGGAGCTGAGGCTACTGTTAGAGACCTGGTCCCTCTAAAGAGACCCAAGGGCACAGGACTCAGGGTTTCCATGCTCAGAGACAGCAATATGGCTGAGGAAGAGGCAGAAACGCTGAGGCTGGTAACCCTCAGAGTCTCTTCAACGGGGAACAGGGAGCAGGTGCCAGCCACCCCCAGGGTGGGGAGAAGGATGAAACCAAGACTAGAGCCTTGTTCAAGGTGGGGAGCTCCGTGGGCATGGACAGAAGAGTAAACTCTTTGCACAGAAATCTCATATAGAAGGCAGGCATGCAGCTTACACCTCTGCTGTCCGCTGAGGCTGACACCAGCCTCTGGTGTGGGAGGCTGAGACAGAAAGGGCTGCTGAGATGGGCTAGCCTGAGCTACATAGTGAGACCCTCTCTCAAAAACAAAACAAACAAACTGAAAAACTCAAAACTAAGAGAGAAACTTATATAAAAAAATCAATATTTCCTTGCTTAAGATAAAGTCACAATTAAACAAACATACATGAAACATACACACACATATGTGTATGTATGTATGTATGTATGTATATGTGTGTGTGTGTGTGGTCACCATCAACCATACAAAAAGAACAAACCACCATAGAAGCAGTGAGGGAGTGACAAGCAGTGCCACAAGAACCTTAGATTTGAAGAGTGTAAGAGAATACAGGTAAAATTATAGAATTATTAGGCTTAAGATAATTAACAAGATAAAAAGGCAGAAATCACAGAAGGAATGCAGACAACCCCAGGGAGACAGCAAATACCCATTTGAAAATAACACTAAGCAGTTTTTCACACTAAAAATGGGAAGGAAAGTGTAACCATAGTCACCAGCTGAGCTTCACAGCATGCTAGTGACAAAGGAAAGGGGACTTGCAGGTCACATGAGGAGAGGTCTCACAGTGTAGTGCTGGGAGACCAAGTCAAGTCACACTTAGGGCAGCGAAAGATGGACTGGAAGGACACATGCACGTGAGCCGCATTTACACAATGCTAACTGTGTCCAGGAATTATATCTGCCACCTCAGAAGACACAGTAAGGGTCTTTTGAGGTGGACACTGACTGACCTGTGCTACAGCTCAGGATATGGAGTCATGAGGTCAACGCTGACTATTCTACATTAGGATACGGAGCCATGAGATTGACAGTGACTATTCTACAGTAGGATACGGAGCCATGAGGCCGACACTCGCCATTCTACAGTGGGATACGGAACCATGAGGTCAACACTGACTAATCTACAGTTCAGAATGCAGAGCCTTGGGGCCAACACTGACCACCTGTGTGACTGCAGAAGACATGGCACCACAATTTAAGAGAAAAAACACACAGAAGCCATCACTGCAGGCTGGAGGAAGATACTTAGGATGAGCAACACACAGGTCCTAAGGAGAGAAAGCCTCCCTTGCTACAAGGGCAGTGCTGGAGGCTATAGGCTGAGGTGGGCCAGTTGGATGGTTAAGACACAGCTTTGCAAGCTCTGTACTCCTAGAGCAGTTGCATTCTGAGCAGGCCTCTGTGGAGCCTGTCATCATGCTCAGGGT
Organism: Rhombomys opimus; assembly: GCA_010120015.1. Taxonomy (NCBI): domain Eukaryota; kingdom Metazoa; phylum Chordata; class Mammalia; order Rodentia; family Muridae; genus Rhombomys; species Rhombomys opimus. The sequence continues at coordinate 2,427,786 of REGO01000208.1, forward strand.
GGGGTATGAAAGTGTGGGTCTCAGGAGGAAAGCCAAGCTTGAGAGCCAGGCCTAGCTTGCTGAGTAGGGCTGGCCCACCTCCTCATCCTGGTTGTCCTGGGACTGCTGGAGGCCACACCGCAATAAGGGAGAGGTCTTCAGTATCCAAGTGCATGAGTCACACTGTTGTCCCTGTGTGAATCATGGACTTATCACCCACCTGTCGCCAGCTTCCCGAGTGGCTTACACACTCAATCCAAAGCCTCTAGGCTTTTTGAAACTAGGTCATCGCAATGACTGCAGCTTGACTCTGGGTTGCTCTCAATGGCTGGGGGCAACCATTGCTCCCACAGGAAGAGACTAAACTGGAAACATAGGCAGCACATGAGCTGCTCCTGCCTGGAGACACCTTGCAGTAACATGCAAGTGCCCGCCGCCCAGTCTGCACACTGCACTGTCTCTCCCTGACACGGCCTCACTTAGATGTAGGTTGCTCTGGAAGCCCCAGGACATTTGGCTTCTTTCTTCCACTCCACTGGCTGCTAAAGAAAGAGCAAACAAGCAGAGGGCCCTCAGCTGTCACCTGGTCTGCTAATTCAGCACGGGCCACCCTGGCCTCAAGAACAGAAGAGTGAGTGACATTTGTCAGGCTCTTAGAATGTCCTTTGAGAAGTTTCTATCAGTTATAGACTCTCCCACACGCTGCTGCCAATAACTAAGACGCCCCAGGCACTCAAGCCCCCTTAAGAGCTACCTGGCAGCCCAGGCCTCTGAGAACAGTCACCAATTAAGCATCTCCTGGCTCCGGGAGCCAAAGACCTGTGCAGAATGAGAGCTCCCCCAACGAAGCTGGGAGTCTTGGAGCGGCTGGGCCAGGACGAGGCACTCTACAGCAGGGAACACTTACAAACAAGCACTCCTTCCTACTTAATTACCTTTAATGGCAAATGCTGTGAAATCTGAAATTTCAGACATGAGAGCACAGATTGGCTTTGGTCCACGCTGGCTTACGAGTGGCTCCATGCGGCTCCCAGGAGGAACCTCAGCCGCCGTTACATGCACACTTCATTACACTGTCACTCGGCCAAGAGAGTGGCCTCCAGCAAGCACTGAGAGGATGTTGTGTCTGATAGCAGGGAGGCGGCGGCCGGACACTGAAGAGTGTGTCGGCATCCCTTGGCGGACACATGTGTAGCCTGCGGCTTCGTTTAAACACACATGTTTAAATAACAAAGACACTGGAGTCCCAAGGAAAGAATAATCTCCTGGAACTTGATCATTCCCCATAATTTAGGTGTTTTAAGTCTTCATCTTTTCTGGAGTTTCCCATTTTGCTTAATTGTGACAGGTTTTTCTTCGGGAGGTACCAACATATGATTTCAAAAGCAATATACACAGTCACATTTGCCTACACCATTAGTGAGCATCAACACTTGGAAGACCGATTTCCCACCAGCTGAGCCAACAAAATGTTACTCAGATTAACCACACAATGAACCAAACCTGTGCTCCTGGATTCCACCAGCCGGCCAGCCTCACCAGAGGCCAGCACCACCAGAGGCCATCATTACCAGAGGCCATCACCAGCAGTAGCCATCCTCACCAGAGGCCAGCCTCACTAGAGGCCATCATCACCAGAGGCCATCAGCAGCAGAGGCCATCCTCACCAGAGGCCAGTACCAAAAGAGGCCAGCAGCACCAGAGGCCAGCACTGTGACACCCAGCGAGAGGCATCATCCTTTTCGGAGATACACACTACTCACCGGCCTGATTCCACTTTGGAGGATCATCAGTCCAGATGTCTTCTCCAGCTGGTCTTTATTGTCAACTGTGAAGGGAAAAATCAGAAGACAGTCAGTATAGGGAAGGGTGGGGCGTTTGAGAGTGTTCTCTCTTGGCAAACTCCCCTGAAAAACAGCCTGATTTCATGGGATGCTCTGTCAAGGGCCAGGTGGGACTGGATATGCAGAACCCTATGTCCCACTCAGTCATTGGTCTGACTCAGCCAAGCACCTCATGCACTTTCTGTCATCTTTGAAGTCATGCCATGTCAGGCAATCTCCAGTCACTGAGGATCTGATGGGAAATTTTATGTAAACACACTTTGAAAGCTGTAAGTTCTCATTTTAAAATGGTGTAATGTTCTATCTATATACATGTGTGTGCCCACTGAGAAATGACTTTTTGTTAGCTAGCATTGCATGCACTTGGAAAAAGCTGTCTGTATGCTTACAAGACAGGAGCCATGAGTTATTTTATGCCCTTTTAATCCATGCCCTTCCAAAAGCATCCCGTGACAATTCTGTTTCAATGAAGGTCCACCCTCATCTGCTTCAGACTTCATGTGAGGAAGACTTTCAGAGAACAAATTCCATTTGATCATGCCAGAAGAAATGAGCTTGGGAAACAATTAGCAGATGCAAATGAAGTCTTAGCCATTGTAAGGCCGGGGCAGCAGACCCAGAGGCCCCCACTTCCCAGAAAGGAAGTGTGTCACAAGGCAATTGACCTTGGCTTATAATTCAGCAGAAATATTCTTTTGGATAAATCTCCTGTCATTTTGGAAAAAAAAAACTGGGAAAAAAGAAAACCCAGATTCTTACTGAAAACCCCATGGAAGAGGAGGGTGCTGCTATTGTGATCAATGCAAAACGATAGAGCAAGAAAAGAGCAGTGTGCTCCTCTCCTCCTGTGGAACACCTGCACGGATCTCGGGTAATGAATTACATCTTTTAGAGGGATACAAATGCTCTCCCATTACAGCCTGCCCGGCTTCTCTACCTCCTGAGACTTTCGTTGTCTTTTTGTTTTTTATTTAAATTTATCATTTTTACTTTATTCACTATGACTTTCGTTGTCTTATAGAAAAAAAATTTCCCCTTGAAGAAATGGGCATTAGTTTTTACACTAGTGCCCATTAGTGTAAAAATTAGCACTATTCTGAAAGTACGATGGACATAAAGCCACCTTAAAGGGCTGGAGGATCTTAGGACTCCTTCGGGTGGGAGGAGCACAGGGTGGAGCCAATGACTGAACAGGCAGAACTTGGACCACAAGAGACCGTTTCTTGAGGTCTAAAGTGACTGGTTTTCATAGTCTCTTGTACTGCCCGACAGCTATTTGGAGAGGGCTGACAGTAACTCTCTAAATAGGCTGACCAAGGGCCTAAAGATGGGCTCTATAGACACTCCAGTTCTCGCTAGGGAACAGAGATCTCAGATTTAGAGATTTTTATAGAAAGGGGCCAGCTAATACATACTTAAACTGAATAATGTAATCCAGCCTTGGCACGTTCTTACTAAGAAAGGCAGGGGAGGATATCAGGCCTGGTGGTTGGTGTCCCTGTGGCTACTTGGTGTCACTATGACATGGAACGGCACAGAGACACCTGAGTGGCTGCTTGGGTGAAGTTTAGTTACAGAAATAGTCCAGGCCAAGAAGGCACCTCCTCCAGACTTCTGGAGGGTGCTAGCTGAAAGGCACCTGTTCTCTGTCCGCTGACCTTGCAGGCTCTGGATGCCCTGTAAGGCTGTAGGAAGCAGGCCACCATCACCCCTGAGGCCTGGAGATGTTGTCCTGGGAAACCACAGACAAATGCTCATGGGGGGAGGGCTCTAGGTGTGAGGGCACCTGGGGAATTCTCCAACCTGCGTGTTGATGTACACGCAGGAGTGGCTTTTGATAAACAAGCCTGAACCAGATCAGTCAACAACAGAACCGCCCACAATCACAAAGCTTTGTTACGGCTTGATTGGCAGCGTGGACTCCCAGCGGCTCACCCACGCTGTTCCCCAATGCCTTTTCAGTGCACTCGTGCTTAGACTCCATAGGGCGGGGCTCTTCAGAGCAGAGACCCCACTTGGCCTCGCCGAGCTTGGTGCGCTTCTAGCCGCCTCCTGCCCAGCACACTGTTGAGCTCCGGCATGCTCCCATCCCTCTGGCCTTTATGAGCACAGGCTGGCCAGGTCAAGACCATTGGCGGGGACTGAGACACAGCCTGACTTCACAAGCTCATGAAAGCACAGGTGAGCTTTTAAAAGTTCATGGCCAGGCTGGGATGTAGTTGGTGTAGATGAGTGCTTGCCTATGGGGCAGCGAGTGGTCACCCTCTGCTACATAGCAAACTTAAGGCCAGCCTGGGCTACCTGTCTAAAATAAATAATAAATGAAGGAAGGACCTGGTTCATTCTCAAACTAACCAAAGACCCACATGTACAGTGAATTCTAAATAATGAAGGAAATGAGCGGCAGAAGCGCCTCCTCGGAGCACTGGCTTAGGCTGTGCTTCAAGGCAGGCTCTGTTCATAATTTACCCAGCAGCCCCCCCCCCAGACTTCGGGCTCCCACCTGCGCCCAGACAGGACGGAGGAGTCCCAGCAAACGTGTTACTGACAAGCGAGGCAGTGTCTCTGAGCTCTGGCACCTGAACCACTGTCATCCATGGCCTCTGCCCTTAGGTCTGTGACAATCCGTAAGAAGCAGTCCCCTCGCTGGCCTGCCTAAACCAGTGACTTTCTGCGCATGGCCGCTCTGGAAACCCGGGGGTTTGAGACCTGCCCTGACAGTGAGGGAACGGTGTAATCCACCCTAAGGGCCTGCCATGGACACCTGCAAGCAGGGCTAGGGGTCACTCATCAAAAGTGGGGGAAGCGGGGAGCAGTTGAGTCTGCTGTTAAAGGCTGGACGAGCTGCCGGGCTTTGTGGAGGGAGTAGACGTCAGGTAGAGGGGCAGGGTACCAGACAGGGCTCTGGGTAGTAGGCAGGGCGCCGGCGTGCAAGGGGCGGGGCCATCAGGCGGAGGGCTGGAGACCAGGTAGAAGGGGTGGGGCTTCCAGGCGGAGGGTGGGGCTTCAAGCGGAGGGGTGGGGCTCCAGGACAAGGGTCTGAGGAGCCTCTCAGGACCAAGCAGTCCTTTGTTTCTCACAGGTGCCCTGAGATCACCTGAGAATAAGGTTTGACCTTTTCAGCAGAGAGGTAGTTCAAGGCCCATGGCCTGGAGAGATGGGCTATCTTGGTATTACGGCACAGCCTTCTGTCCCACCGCCGGCTGAGCACTCTACAGAATCTCATGCCTAGGGCTATCTCGACTGTCACATCTGAACTCCTTTTACCCAGCTGTCCCGGAGCAGCTACCGTCTGCCTAGTCAGCAGTCAGGGCCTCTGGGGCTCACAGATCACAGCGCTGTGCTGACCTGCCTCTGTCTTCATCCTCAGGACACAGGTTTGCCTAGGATTCTTTCTAGGACTTGGCATCTCTGGCAGAGCCTCCCCATCCTTCTACCAGCATCTTACCGTGCCCCAGGGAAGGCTGTTCCCGGGACACTCAGCCACGGAGAGTCACATTCATGCTAAGGAAGGAGCCCTATTCAGTCTCATCCACCGTGGCTGAGCTCCGTGCAGGGAGGATCTCCCATCTTGGAATCTTTAAGAAAGTTTTTAAAACGGTCCATTCAAATGTATCCTGAGCCAGCTTAGGGCCAGCTATAGGTGAACAGAAAACACTGGACCCCGCTCACCTCCTCTGGCCTACCTATACACCCTAAGCAAAAGTTTAGAGCAGAAAGTTACTGACCGGCGAGTTTACCTAGAGCCTCGCAGCGAAGACTCAATTATACTCCTGGTGAGCATTAACGTCATCAAAACGTGGCCTAGAGATGAACCATGCGTGGTCTTTGCTAAGAAATGGAGGCGGGTTAAGCATCAGAGGGAAAGAAAAGTCTCAAGCGGCGTGTAAGGTGGAGCCTTCCTGATCACCCAGATGAGGAGGAAAGGGAAGAAGGGACCTGTATTCTGCTTCTGCTCACTCACAGCGCCTGCCACTGCGGGCTCATGTCCAGCTCCACAGAGCTGTAAACAAAACCACCTTTTTTTCCATTCCCAGTCTTCAGTGCTTTTTGTACAAGCGAGGGCCCGGGTTCCTCATGCCTCATGTTTGAATCAGGGGCCCTGAGCTGACGCTCACCCAGTCCCTCACATGATGTTCAGCCTGTAATGCTTCGGTCTCCTCGGCACTGCCTCTGAATGGCTGTGGAGATTCTGTAGGGACATCATAGTCACAGTGGCTGATAACTTTCCTTCCGTGAGAGGGCATATGTGTTTCCGTGAGAGGGCATGTGTGCAGCTAGAGAAGAAGGACGCCTGCATCTGCTCAAGTCACTCAGAAGGCATCCTAGGCTCTTTACCCAGAATGCACCAGGATGGCTGCCTCCCCAAGGGGAAGCGTTTTTCATTTCCACATAAAAAGCCATCCAGGTCAACAAAAGGTCAGGGCAGCAGGTGAGAGGCCTGCCTTCCTCTTCTTGCTGTTCCTTGTTCAGCAGTCTCCCTGTGTCTATCTTCCACTGAACCTTCTTGTCCTCCAGGGCATGAGGAGCAGTTAAGTCTTTATGGGGTGATGGTACCCCCTCTGAGCCTTGCGTGGGAGAGGCTTCAGTGAGAGGGCTGCTGACCACGGTGGCCATGCCCACATGGTTGGTCATTCACACCACTGTGTGTTTAGTGGAGCCCACCAGGGGCAGAGCCTGGCTCTCTCAGGAAGCGGTACCCTGAGGAGGCATCCTGCTGGCAGATTTTACAAGCCACTGTCCTGCCCTTCCCCGGAGAATCTGTCCTGAGGCCTCCTGTCCCCTCCTGGCCAGCTCTGCTAAGGAACGGGCACTCATGACCCCACGCTGTTTCCAGACCGGGGTCTGGCCTCAATTCCCCAGCTGTGCCTGTCCTTCCTGGGTTTGCTCCCCTGAGCTTGTTTGGCAGGCTCTCCGGGTGCAGAGAGTCTACACTGGGTGAGTTTGTGCTTGTGCTGCAGAATTTATCTTAAGCACCTTGGCCTTTCTGCTGGTTTACTGTTATAGTTTTTGCTTATATTAAAATTGTTACATTTATTTATGAATCTATTCACACAGAGCACTCTCGTGTCATGGTCAGAGCACAGATCAAGCCTTTACACCTATTCCTCAGCTACTGGGAATGTGCTGTTCAGCCACATGTTCAGGGTTCACCCCCAAGCTTTGGACGGAGCTAAGAAGGGAGCCAGCCAGTGAGGCCGCACAGCACGGGACAGTGAGGAACCGGCCAGCCAGGGAGCCAGGACAGCACGGGGCCAGCTGGGCCAGCCAGTGAGGCTGCACAGCATTGGACAGCGGAGGAGCAGGCCTCAGCCAAGGCAGACAGAGTCAGGAAGCCCATTTTCATCTTCATGCGAGACAAAAGGGTTTCCAAAAACAAAAAAAAGAGTCCTTTAGAATTAAATTCATCCGATGAAGGATATGCAAATGGCTGACGGAGCGAGGCCTGTAGCGTTCTCAGAGTTCTGCAGGAGCCTGCTTAATTAGTGTTTTAATTTATCGGAATAATTCTTTGCACTTGACAATTTATGCGGCATTCCATGTAATTAAGCTCGGAGACAGCGGAGTCATTCTGCCTCTTCCCTTTCTCCCCGGTGTTTTAACCTGAATGACAATGGCTTCCGGGAGCCCTCACTGGGGACACACCACGGGCGTGACACCCTGTGGACCCGGTGTGGCCTGGTGTGCCTTGTCCCTGTGGAAAGGCCTCCCCATTGTCCATCTCCTACCTCCAAACCTCAGAAGGAAGTGTGCACATCTTCCTGCATCTAGATCTCCCATCCCCCTCCCTGACAATCAGCCTTTCTGACTAAGTCTTGGGTTCTCTGTGCACTGGTGTGTGTGTGTGTGTGTGTGTGTGTGTGTGTGTGTGTGTCTGAGTGTGTGTGTGTGTGTATCAGTGTGTGAGTGTGTTTGTGTGTGTCAGTGTGTGTGTGTGTGAGTGTGTTTATGTCAGTGTGTGTGTGTCAGTGTGTCAGTGTGTGTGTTTGTGCACATGTGCACGGTAGGGTCTGAATACCTCTCAGGTGGAGAAGAGACAAAGTAATCGACACGTGGAATCCCAGGTCTCAGATCACAGGGAATCCAGATATCTCTGCGTCACTCTCACTCTCACACTGCTCTGAGAGTGTGTGGTGTTCATGCCTGCCCTCCTGGTTCTGGAAATGCTCATCTCTGCTGCATGCATTTCACAGACTGGCTGCCTGCTACCCGGACAATGCTCGTGAGCTCCGACAGGACTGGATCCTCTGTGTGTCAGTGTGTGAGGAACTGACCTTGGCAACAGGATCATTTCCCTTCTGAACTGAACGATTCCACAAAGCAGGATGGGTGGCCGCCCTGGGCACAACCTCATGCCCATGCTGTGGGCTGTGGGTGAGAGTGCACAGCACCAGGGGGCTGTATGGTGACTGGATCTGGTCACTAAGCAGGTGGCACCAGGAACCACGGGGACTCAGAGGGACACGGACTGTATCTCACCGATGTAATGATGCACAGTTGAAAACCGATGAATCTTTCCTTGAGTGTGCCACACACAATTGAAAATCTGTGTGCCTCTGGGACTTCCTGTTGAGTGTGTCAGGTGAGCAACCAGAACCATGGAGACCGAAGCCCTGGCTCAGGAGCAAACATTCAGAGCACACACACACGCTCACACATGCTGGCCTGGACACAGCCTGAGCCCCAGCCCCAGCTCATCCCATCCGCACTCAGTATGAGCAGCACCAGAACCGTGGGCTGCTGTTTTACACAAACATTGATGCTGAAGATAACCTGACTTAATTTAAAAAGAAAAAAGGTAAAAAGGCAGCTTTGTTTACGGCTTTTACTGAAACTTTTGGTGTCAGTTGTGCTTTGCCTTGTGATACTAATAGTGCAATTAAACAGAGTGACCATTTTGACTACACTTTCTGCTTTCCTTTGTTCCATGTGTGAAATTATAGCCAGGTCACATCTGTCCTCATATAGTGAGTTCACAAGAGTCTCTGATCGTTCCATATCGTGCGAGGCAGAGGAAAGACTGCGCACAGACACGTAAACACGCACATTGCCGCTGGTTGCTCCTTATTCACCTTGCGTGCCCAGGGAGCCCCGCTCTGGATCTGGCTGCGGGTGAAACAGTGGCTCTCTCTGTGTTTCTCTGCATTATCTTCTGCTTTGCTATGTTCTCTGAGACAGGACCTGCCTATGTGGCTGAGGCTAACCTGACACTATTTAGACCAGGCTGGCCCTCAGCTCACAGATACCGTGCCTCTGCCACCTGAGAGCCGTGGGTAGAGCGGCTCTGAATTCCATCTGGGGCCACAAAGTAAGTGTGTGAGTTACACAACACTGACCTTCAGAATGACACACGTAAGGAGGCTGAGGTGGCTTTGGCAGCGTTTGGCAGTGTCGCACCGCGCTGGCACAGCCTTGGCTCTGAGCACAGGCAGGGGCACTTTGTGCGTACCACAAAGCTCCACTTTCCTCCACAGGGCACCGCTGAGTGTGGCCCAAGCACGCTTGGCCCGGAGCCTGTGTGTTTGCGGGCACACCAGAGCATCTTCCCGCCCTTACAGAAGGGTCCTGGCTTAAGTGTGGAGAACGTGGCCTTCGGGTGTGCCCTGCTGGAGTTCTTCAGCACAATGTCAAAGGAGCACAACTGGATGGGTTGCGTGAGAATGTTCTATTTTAAGGACTGCTGCTGGGTGACCTGCCTATTGAGCCGGGACTGCTGGTGCAAAGGAAGCACAGTGTCACAGGCTAACCAGTCACTTGTAAATGGAGCAAGGCTCCACAAGACGGAGCCCACGCTGGAGCTGGAGCTGGAGAGGCCACAGCCCTGGAGGACGATTCGGTGTTTGTTCCATTAACTGGACACAGCTTCGAAATGAGTTCTGGTGACACACTGCTGCACCCACAGCCCAGCACACACACTGCTGCACCCACAGCCCAGCACTCACACTGCTGTACCTACAGCCCAGCACACACACTGCTGCACCCACAGCCCAGCACACACGCTGCTGTAGCACACACACTGCTGCACCCACAGCCCAGCACACACACTGCT
>REGO01000208.1:2438280-2450274 GCA_010120015.1 Rhombomys opimus
CCCACAGCCCAGCACACACACTGCTGCACCCACAGCCCAGCACACACACTGCTGCACCCACAGCCCAGAACTCACTCAGCCCTCATCAGAGGAGCTTCTCCTTGGTGTGTACAGAAGATGACACAAAGACCCCAGAGAAGCAGAGGCTTCAACATCCTCAGTCCACAGTGTCACAGAAGACAGCCTTCTACCGAGTCGCCTGAAAGCAGCACAAGGTCACATGGCTCAGACGCCTCCGTTTTCTGAGTGTCTGGATTAAAACGTCTCAGGACATAGCTTTTCCTGAGAATTACTTGTGGAAACCTTTAAAATGTGGCCTCTTTATATATGCCTCTGACCACACATCACTCATGAAGGGAATGCGGGGTGTTCTGTGATGTTTCCGTCTATCTGTCTCAGCGTGGGCTGTCCATCTTGAGGATTCCATCATCTGAATCCGCTGGTTAATATGCCCAACACTTAGATTATGGTCTGTGTTTGAGTCACAATGCCTGGGATCTTCCTGTCACCCATCTTTTCTGCTGAACTTTGCTCATGTGCCTTGCTCCTTGGTGCACGTTGAGATTTATTTTATTATGGACTTACACATCTTGGAATTTACAGTGGGAATTCTTTTAAGGACTGAAAAAATGGTGAGTCCTACTGAGAGGAAATATGAATTTCCTCCTTTCAACAGGGGGGCATCGTAACCTCACTCTGTGCCTAAGCTGTCACAGGTGGCTCAGGTGAGGTTCCGTGGTCGCCTCGTCAGTGCTGGCACCTCAGGTGCAAGGGCAGGGTACTCAGCAAATAGATGCGACTATTGTGTGGGGGTCCCTCACCAGTGGGTGGGGAGGGGCGTCACAGCGAGGTGGGTGTCAGTGAGCGGCAGCTCAGCCCTTCCGTGATAATAATGACAGGCTGGTAAAAGCCAATGTCAGCTTCAATTTCCAAGTCATTTTTCAAATTATTTTAATTAGATATTGTTTCAACCTCACTTACATTAATTTAATATCTGATATCAACATTTCAGTTTCCAATTTGTTCAAATGATTTTTTTCCCAGTCTGCCTGGTTGCCTGAAGTAATTTAAAATACAATGTTTATCTTTAGCAATTTTCAGTGTCTGGGTCCTAGGTGAACTGCTATGTTCAATAAAAGTGATGAGAAGGGAGGCCCAAGGTCCTGCCTAGCGTTTAGGAAAATGAGAATTTGTCTCCGTATCATTTATCTGTAGACATTAAAGTAAGTAGGCAACATGGGGCTGGAAGCTCCTAATAAGATTCTCCTCCAATTTTGCTGTGTAATTGGCTCTTCCAATGCGAATGGCAGTGAAGTCTGACTAAGACGTTTTGCATTAAGTACATCAGAATAAACAGTGTGTTTCTTCATTAATCCTTTTTTTTGGCAGTTTTCAGCCATCAGCCCCAGAACATGCCCTTGCTTCCTCCTGGACACCCTGTGCAAACAATACTGGGCTCTGAGCTTCCAGATGCTTTGGACTGGGAAAGACACCACAGAGGGAACAGAGCGATGTCAGGCACACATGGGAGGGATGGTGAAGAGCTCTTCCAAGACCCTAGACCAAGCCCCTTCTCGGCCTGTCACTGAAGACATTATTACTTTTTAGCTTGGTGATCTCTCCAAATTACCGGAGAAGAGTATTAGACCCAGTAAAACACAGCTTTCAGGGCAAAGATAAAGAAGTAGCGAGGAAGGACCCATGCTGTGACTCAGTGGTTAAAACTGCCAATGACCTAGGCCTGGCTCCCAGCACACACAGGACCCGGTCCTACTCCCAGCACGTACCAGGTGGCTCACGACCATCTGAGACCCAGACTCAAGGCTCTGACATTTTCTGACCTCCTCAGGCATTGGGCACACATGAGGCACACACATACGTTCGGGCAAAAAGACTGACATACATAAAATAAAACCTAAAGTGCCATAAGGAAACAGGAAGGAATCATAGAAAATTCAAAACAAAAAGACAGAAAATGAAGTGTGTATGTGGTAATGAGAGTTAATCTATGCGTCTCCGAATGCCCCAGGACTGGCTGCCCCTCTGAGCACACTGATAAGAAATACCTAAAACAAGGTACTTCTCCACGACTGCAGGTTGAAAGGAGAGGAAACCATCAGGTATAAAAAAATGATTGAAACTCCTCAGAGTAGCATCAAGACAATGCATTAAAAAAAAAAGTTCTCTCTTAAAGTGCAATAAGTAAAGTAATGTACCAATTTTAAAATTTAATAGTGTTTAGTATTCGTGAGAGAGTCTGTGCTAATTAGGTCAATAAAATGCCAAGATTCACAGGTTAAAACACAGAATCTGCATCAGTGATGTCTGTTCCTCCCTGATGTCTCCCGTGGCGGCGGGCACTGTGGCCACCTTTCCCGTGACATGGCTCCACACCTAAGTGCTTTATGCTTATCCAGAGGAGCCCAGGGATGGGGATCCAAGCTTCCCCTCTTCCTCACCAGAAGAAGAGAGCTTGTGACTCAGCTGTAAGGCATGAAGTCAGGACATATGTCCTGACCTCAGTGGGCACGGTCAGCAGCTTCATGCGTCAGACTGCACAGCCCAGGCACGGCCAACCTTCCTGACATTGCAACATGGTACCGCTACCTACAGAGGTCACACTGGAGATCCTCACAACCAGATCACAAAAGAAACAACAAAACCCAACAGCAACCAGATAAAACCACACAGTGCTTTTAGTGAGGTTCAGGAAGCACGTGAAGCCTGCGAGCCACAGATTTGGCACAGCTCAGGCAAAACCAACACAGGCCAGGGATTGGATAGTCGACCCCAAGAGAGGCACTTACTGTTACTTAAAAGGGAAAAGCATATGAGACACCTTCTTGGGATATACTAAATTATAAACTAACAGCTGTGGAAATCAGTCTCCAATCAGCTTGAATAAAATATTCACCTCAGCACTTCTCCACTGGAAAGGAAATAGAAGTTATAACTACAGAATGTTTGCAAGCTAATAGAGTCAGAGGAAACTTTAGGAGGGTTGCAGACCACAGTATCTACATGTGATGAAGAACCACAGAGCTTCCATTAGGGCAGGTCAGGTGGGCAGCCATGCAGGGCCACCAGCTCGGAGTCACAGGAAGCAAGAAGGAAAACTTATAGAAAGAATAGAATGTAAGGAGAATATACATTGATAGATTATAGAAGGAAGGCAGGGTGGACCATCCCTGGAGCCCAAATTCAGTAGAAAGACATGTCAACTCTGTGTAGAAGTTGGATACTGAAAAAAAGTAGAATGTTTCCAGTCCTAAGGCTACCAAAAGCCAGTGATGAAAACGCCTGCTTCAGAAGCAACAGAGGTTGGGTGCAAGCTGCTAATGCTGCATCTATGCCCCCCTGTAGGAATAGGAACCCAGGGAACTGGACTATAAGCAGAGAAAATATAAATTGCCAAGCTGGCCATCAGCAAAGTAATAAAAAATCAGGTAGCAAGGAAGAGACGGGAAGACTTTCAAAGCATTGTTCAGGGAGAGGAAGGGTTTCCTTTGACCTGCTTCTGATGTGTGAAGCGATCTCGAACCTCAAAGGAATGGATCATATGTGGTTTCTTGCAAGAACACCAGGTCCCAGAGTCCAGGTAGTGAGCACAGCCAGGTCTGGGCTCACAGCTGACAAGGAGAAGCCACCAGGCAATGACCTTGGCAGCACAGTGCAGGCCTGAGTCCAGCACCCAGCCCTTCCTGCGCACTTGACTGACCTGTCCCTGTCTCTTTCTCCTTCCCTGCAATGTGAAATCAGAGGCTTAAGCCAAAGGGTATCAAATGAGCATACATGATCCCTGCATCTCCTTGAAAGCAAAGAGCCAGGCCCAGGTCTCTGGGGAAGGACAGGCAAGTTGTTCTCTAAATAAGCAGACCTGTTTTTACATTTTGAACATTTGTTTTCAATAGTCTGTGAAGGTATTGGTGCTGTGTGTGTGTGTGTGTGTGTATGGGTGTGGTGTCACCTGCTAGGCTAGCCTCTCAGGTCCACCTCCCCGAAGAAACTGTCTTCTCCTCCACATGCCTTAGTCACCAATAGCTCCTCAGAGAGGGGCGGGGCTTTGCGAGTGCCCCTCCAAAGCACATGACAGAGGGGAAAGTGTTAGGGTGAAGGGGGAACCGAGGGAGAAGGAAAGGGGGTGGATTTGAACACATTACACACACATGTGAATATTGCGTAAAATACTGAAGTAGCTCAGTAAAGAAGAGCACTGGCGTCTCTTCCCAAAGATCCTGCTTCAATTTTTAGTGCTCACACAGCAGCTCGCAGCTTGCAACTGTCTGTAACTCAAGTTCCAGGGGGTGTGATGCCTCTTCTAGAACTCTGTTGGCACTGGGCACACACACACATGATGCACAGACACACATTAAGTCAAAAAGTCTATACACAGTGATGAGGATGATGAAGAAGATGACATGTGGATTTGACACAGGGTCAATCTAGACAGAGTGCACACACCTCTCAGATTAACAGAATATCAAACCTGAAAGGAAAATGGGAGCTATCCAACTGGAAGGCCCACGGGAGGTAGTCCAGGTGCTGGCCTCTGGGATGACTTCAAACACAACACGGAAAGCACCAGCTATGAAAGAAAGACACGGCCTTCTTTCATAGGCAGGGCTGCATTAGGACTGAAACATCTTCTCCATGAAGGTCACAACCGTCATGAGGCAATGAGAGGAGGTGCTGAGAAATCGCTGATCTAGAAAGAGTCTGAAGCAATCACCGCGGCTAAAAAGGAAGGAAAATCTGAACAGGTGCTTCACCCCAAAACATAAGCACAGGAAAAGATGCTTACAGTTTACGTCATGCCGGAAAAGCAGAGCGGGGCGCAATGAGAGACCATACGTGGCCACAGGACCGACAGCAGCCTCCACACAGACTCAGCGGCCAGAGATGGACGCTCAGGCGCCAGTCATCCTGGGAGTGGGTGACAGGACATGCAGACAATTCGGAATACTGCTGGCAGGTTCGTGTACAGCCAAAGGCACCCCTACAAAGCAGTTCAGCATGCACACTCTACTTCCTACCCAAAGAAGTTGAAAACTGCATGCCTACAGGGGATTATAGAAGCTTTGTTTTTAATTGCCAAAACTGGAATCAGCCGAAATGCACTTCAGCAAGGGAGCACATAAACTGTGGTCCTTCCGGGCAGTGGCCTGTAATTTAGCAGTAAGAATAAACACGCTCTCCAGTCATGATAAGACTCAGAGGTCGGTGCCTGAAATGCAGAGTTCTAGGTGGCCAGCTGTGTGACTCCAGCTCTGACACACTGCAGAGGGTGGAAAGATGGCTGGTTGCCAGGCCTGCAGGGAGGGAGGAGCTGGCAGGTGGAGCACAGCAGATTCCTAGGACAGTGATGGTAAATTCATGTCGTTACTTACTCATAAAGTCTCACAGAAAGCTCAACAGCAGGGGCCTGCAGTGCCAGGATGAACGAGAGGGTGGCATCATCCCAGGTACCCAGCAATGTATCTCGAGAACGCAGGCAGATTTAACAGGGGAAACCGGCAGGGTGGGAGTGAGAGAGACGGGGTCCCTGCGAGCTCCCTGTAACTACTGCTCAATTTTTCTGCAAAAACAGAACTTCAGTAAAAATAAGCTTATTAAAAGCAAGGAAGAATCAAAAGCTCAGCGTCATTTATTTTAATTATGTGTCCTCGGTAGATGCTCAAAGACCATAAAGACTTCAGGTAGACACAGGCTGTCATTGCTGTAAAGCACACAGCAGAATTTTGCTTAGAGGTTGGTATGTTCCAGGTCAGCTGTGGGTCATTCCAGGTTTCACATCTCAACAGAGGCTTTTACTGATTAAAACTGAAGGGACACGGCTGTGACGGTTCATCGTCCTTGTCAAATGACTGAATTTAGAACCACCAAGGAGCCACACCTCTTACTGTGCTTATGGACCCCTTTCTGGAGAGGTTTTTCAGAAAGGGGAAGGATGCAGTTGGGGTTCTGGACTGAATTAAAGATGGGGAAATTGAGCTTTGAGGCAGCTTCCCCTTTCTCTTCTTGACTGTAGAAGCAATGTGGCGGTCATTCCTGCCACATCTCTTCTCCTTAAGCTAGTGTGTGTGTGTGTGTGTGTGTGTGTGTGTGTGTGTGTGTGAGAGAGAGAGAGAGAGAGAGAGAGAGAGAGAGAGAGAGAGAGAGAGAGGGAGGGAGAGAGAGGGAGAGAGAGAGAGAAGGCTGGCCTTCCCCTCCTGGCTGTGGAAGCTGCAGCTTATTATTCAGCAGCTGGACGGCACCATGTCACCGCTGAGGTGTTGGAATCAGCTTGAGTTGGGAAAACGTTTTCAATATTTCAACTGACTGCTTCACTAAGTCACAAATAACACAGCTAATCCGTGAGGTCATTCGCTGACAAAAATCTATTTGCTCTGCTTGAGAGCAAAATGAAAATATTTATTATAAGCAATGCCTCCAGAAGCAGGCCCGCGCCACCATCTCCCTGGCAGAGGAAGCCATCCTTCCTTCACCCAAAGCCATCTTAAGAAGGCCCCGGGGGCTTTTTACACAGGCAAACACCTTTACTGGCAAAGAGTGTTTGGTGTAAAATTTTGTCTAAGCTGCTTTGCAGTAGAAGTTGACAAATCATCATTCCAGGATTTTTAATTCACCCGACATCTTGTGCCAGGAATCTGAGCTGCAGCCTCACTGGAAGCTTTGTCTTGTTGGCCAGGTTAGCAGGGGCTGCTCCCGCAGCTGGACACGGGGTGGGGTCCACTCACAGGGAGCACCGTGTCAGGATGGAGGGCGTCACGGGTTGTTTGTCACAATGGGACAGGGCAACATGCTAGGTCGCTGTGTGGAGACACCCAGACACCAGCTCTGCCCGGGCAGCTCTGAGTAGACAGGTGTGAGGAACTGCTTGTTCACGCTGAGCATTGTACATCATTTCACACCACAGCCACTGGGAAACAGACGGAACAGCCGTCTCTGCGGTTCCGGTTCCAGACACGGCGTCCCAGGATCTGCTCGGCTGGTCTGGGGCTGTCATGGAGAGGCCTTCGAATCCCCGTGCTCACGTTGACTGAGTTACTGCTGGCCTCAGAGCCCGGCCTTGGAGGGAGCAGCAGTGAGCGGTCATTTCCGGGAGACTCAGCGAGTCCCTCAGCGTGTGGTGATGGGCCTCATGTCACTCGCGTGGGCAAGTGTGACCCCGTCACCAGGCAGAAAGGGTGTTAGGTTGGCTTTGGTTTTCTGTCACTGTGTTAAAATTGCTTTCCCTTTTTATTTTCAAAAAGAAAATTTCATTTTGACGTAAGGAATTTGTGTCACTAGACGCTCATACTCATTCCGCCGGGTCCACCAGGTATTACCACCTCTCACCCCACACTCTGCACTCAATCGCCGCATTTGCATGCTACACGTGTTTAATTTTATTACTCTGAACCACTTAGATAAAACTACAGTGTGATACCTTTTAAGCCCTAAATATATCAATGTTCATTCCTGAGAAATAAAAAAACATTCTCACACACTCAGCCACATATTAGAGCCAGGACACTAAGGGTGACCTGGTAACCACAGGACGCTAAGGGACCTGGTAAGGACATTGGCTGCAGAGAATCTGTGCGATGCGCCTGTCCCACTGCTGCTTTGTAACAAAACGAAGCTTAAGGTCTAAGGCTGCATGTGATCTCCTTCTCCAATTTAAAAACAACTTAAAAACACAGCCACGTGCACACATACACACGACCTGACATTTGTGCGTGTGTGTGTGTGTGTGTGTGTGTGTGTGTGTGTGTGAGAGAGAGAGAGAGAGAGAGAGAGAGAGAGAAAGAGAGAGAGAGAGAGAGAGAGATTAGCATGAATCAGCTGTTTATCAGCTCCCACAGTAGCCTCTGGGAACTGAACTTAGGTCCTCAGGCTTGATGGGAGGGATTTTTACTTATGGAGTCATCTCCTTGGCACAATTTAGAGACGAATTTCTCCTGGTTGTTGTTTCTTCTATTCTTCCTCCTCCTCCTCCCCCTTCTTCTCAGAACTCTCATTTTTCAGTGTCCATGGAGTATCTTTTCTCTGTCCCTGAGTTGAGCCTCAGGCTCAGATTCATGATGAGTCACTGAGTCCTGGGACATTGACCTGGTTGAGCCTTTAGATTCTCCACTCTCAACTATCATTTGCCACCATCATGCTATTAACACACACCTGTGCAGCCGCCTGCCTTGTCCCTCATCATTTCACTGTTCATTTTTGCACGCACTGATAATTCTTGTCTGAATCAAATATTGAGGTTGGTTGGGTTTTGATGTACGTGTTTGGTCCAGGGAGGAAGTGGACAGTGGGATTCATGAGAGGCCAGGCATCTCATCATCCTATAGGTGAGCCGTTTATCCACTTGTGGTATTAACCCAGCTGATAGAAACAGGACTGAAGATCAGCTCAGCCATCCAGGAGCAGTGAAGTGCGTTATTTTAAGGTCTTCCGCAGGAGGCTTGGAGAGGCAGTGTTGTGCTACAGGGAAGCAGGTCCAAGGTCTGCTGATATTAAATTAGACAGAAAGACATTGTTTTTGTGGCTCAGGCCACAGCGGTATTTAGAAGATTGCAAGGATAATTCTAGACAAGAGGGACCTGAAGAACACAAATGACCAGGTACCATAAGAGTAACAGCATGTGACTGTGGCTGGTCTGTCTCTGGACACATGGATAGTCTACATGTGGAAGTCTAGCGCAAGGGCTTGGCTCTCTTGAAGCCATCCCAGGAGAGGCAAGCTCCCTGCCTGTGTGATTCCCCCAAAGACAGCTGTTTACCTTTGATCTTCCCTTCGGCAGAGGAGTGGAGGAGGCAAGGAGGACAGGGACTTGACAGAGATTGTGCTCACACATTTACCGATGACTGATGTGCCCGACAGTCTGGAGATGTGCTGCACGTCCCCGGAGCGCTGAGGGTTTCTTCCACGCAAACCTCCACACCTTTAGTTCCCTTTCTCAAGTGTGAGGTTGCTTCCACTTCCCTGTCCTGTCTCCCCTCCCTTGCTTTTGGAGAGCCCCTGCAGGCTCGGAGGCCCTCAGTTGGCTTGCACTGGTCACGCAAAGCATCAGGCTGTGGGCTCCTCCTGCCTCAGAACCTGGAGAACACAAAGTTCTCTCCACAGCACTGTTGAGGCTTCCTCCCAGCACCCATGATGAGGTGAGCGCCCATGCGGTCAGTGCTGGCTCCTGGGTTCCTCCAGTCCCCTGAGCTCCTCCTGTCCTGTCCTCCTTGCAGTCACTCACTCTTCTCTCCTCCACTCTTCCTATCCATGTCCAACCATGTTCCAGCCCCCTCTCCCACTCACTCCATCTCCTCCCACCTCCACTCTCCTCCTATCCCTCCACTCTCCTCCCTCCATTCTTTCCTCCCATCCTCACCCATCCTCCTGTCTCCCCACCCTCCTCTTTGGGCATTCTGGATGGTTGTCATTTCTGCTGCTGTGTCGGCCCTCCTTCAGGGCTGTGTGCCAGGCTTGACTTTAGCAGTTTGATTTCGGTGTCTTTCAGTTCCTTTTCTATTTATCCTGAATGCGGTTCTCTGTGCTTCTTTTATTCACTGAAATACTTTGATGGTGGTGATGGCGGTGGTGGCGGTGGTGGCGGCTGTGGCGGCAGTGGTGTGTGTGTGTGTGTGTGTATGTGTGTTGGTCTAGTCTCTCTTCCTCTTGCTGTCTGAAGCAGGAGTGTTAGAGCACTTCACTCCATCTCACTAAATTGTGTTTCTTTTCCTCACCATTCTTCTCTGTTCTTTAGATGGAGAAAATCTTGTGATCTGGGTTCATGTTTGCAGTCTTCCTTCTGGAATCTCCAAGCTGCTGTTATATTTGTCTAATATGTTTCGGGGTACACACTTTCTTTCTAAAATCAGTATGCTGCTCTATGTCCCTCTTTCCACTGCTCCATCCCCCACCTGCCAACTACCAAATTTTGAAGGACATGATAGGAACACGGTGCAACATAACAACTGCTTCATTAGAAACGACGATGCATTGTTATCTCTTCTGTCAGCATCGCCTGTGCTTCTTCGGGTGTTTAGTTGCCCTTAGAGTATGTTTTCACATGATTTTGATGTGGATTCTCGGCCATCCAAAAACAAACTGTCTTAGTTTGCTTCCCGTTGCTATGATAAAGACCTCAGCCAGAAGCAACTCTTAGGGGCGGGAGTTATTTGGTTTATGTGACTTAGTTGATTTAGTTTATCGCTTAAGGAATCAGGGCAGGAACTCAAGGCAGGAAATGAAGCAGAGACCATGGAGGAGTTCCAGTTACTGGCTTGCTCAGTTTGTTTTTTGATACATCCCAGAACCGCCTGCCCAGAGATGATGCCACCCACAGCAGACTAGGCCCTTCCACATCAATCAAGAAAATGTTCCACAGACACACACACACACACACAGGCCAGTCTGATGGAGACGGCCCCTCAGCTGGGATTCCTTCTTTCACAGTATGTCTAGATTTGTGTCTACAAACCTTATGTTCTGTGTTCTACATCAAAGTCAGCGCACAGGCCAGTCAAATACCTCTCACTATAAAACAGGCGAAATAACTCAAGGTCTCGCTCAGCATCTCTCACAGTTTCTTCTCCACACCGACCATGCTCCATCACCCAGTTCCTGTCCTGCTCCCATGTGAGGGTCTGAGTCGCCAGGAAAGGAAATCCCACCTCAAGCTGTTGTGAAAGACTGAGGCTGGCTGAGCAGCAGCCTTCTGATTTTCCAGGGGAGACATGAGCTTGACTGGAGCCTGCTGCAGCTCCCCAGAGCTGGGGAGCCCCTGACCCCTCCCGCCGGCCTGCAGCAGCTGCAGCGAAACACGCTTCGAACACCCTGTCCTCTGAACTCGGCGACTTCTACATAAAAGTCGGGACACATGAAACAGCACGTGGAACTCTTCAAAGGCTTCTGGCTCTCTTTGAAATCTGCAGGCTTGTAGGGAGGGGAGGAGTTCCCCAGATCACTCTATGTTCCCTGCTCCCCCTGCCTCACCCCACCCTGATCCTGGTCATGTCCCCCCCCACCCCCCGCATCTCCCTACCCTGAGCCTGGTCATCGCACGCAGGCACGCACGCACACCCAGCCTCTCCCCGCCCTGACCCTGGTCCTGCAGTTCTCTTGCTCCTTGTGCACACTCTTCCACCTCTGAGTTTCTCCTTCCTGTGGTTGAAGGGACCTCACCCACCCGCCTCATGTCCAGTCCAAGACCCAGGCCTGGAGCAGTTTCACCTTGCCCTTCAAGGCTTGGCTGCAGTGGTCTCCAGAGGCCTGTGTGGCCCTGGAGCCCTTTGAGGCTGTGGTCTGCTCCTTCCACCCCCGGGGCCAGGCTTCCTGTGAACAGTTTTCTGTTGCCACAGACACGAACACAAGGAATTTGAAGTACGTGCAACAGTTAAGGAAATTTCAGAGCTGCTGAGTGGCAGCTTCAGCTTTAGCAAAATGACTTTAGCAGTACCCATCATGCCCTGCTCTGGCCCAACTGGCCTTTCAGCTTAGACTCTGCCAAGCCCAGAGAGGCGTGTCTCACCTCCAGCAGGAGCCATGGCCAGGAGGCTGCAGCAAGCTTTGGACTAGCAAGTGTTAGCTGCTACATGGCTGTGCAAATACACTGTGTGCCCCTGTGTGTGTGAGCATGTGTGTGTGTGTGTGTGTGTGTGTGTGTGCCTATGTGTGTGAGCATGTATGTATGTGTGTATGTTGTGAGTCTATGTGTTTGAGCATCTGTGTGTGTGCCTGTATGCATGTGTGTGTGTGCATGTGTGTGTGCATGTGTGCATGTGTGTGTGAGCATGTGTGTGCCTGTGTGCATGTGTGTGTGTGCATGTGTGTGTGTGCATGTGTGTGTGAGCATGTGTGTGCCTGTGTGCATGTGTGTATGTGCATGTGTGTGTGTGCATGTGTGTGTGAGCATGTGTGTGCCTGTGTGCATGTGTGTATGTGCATGTGTGTGTGCATGTGTGTGTGAGCATGTGTGTGCATGTGCGTGTGCATGTGTGTGCCTGTGTGTGTGTGCA